>SNQJ01S0003654.1:216483-249337 GCA_010110895.2 Picea sitchensis | reverse complement strand
TTTTAATTTTTTGGCCATTTTGCATAGTTTTGACCCTTTTGCTGTGTTGTGGAGTTAATCCTTGTGCCATGAATGACTGTTTTTCTGTGTTGACGATGCGGAGTTCTTGTCGCCCTGTGCGGACGAAATTTCAGTGATAACAGGAACTATGCTCATCTAGGGCCCGTACTTGTTAAATCTATTTTTGGAAGACTGCAAGAATGCATAGGACTTCGCGACATAATTTCACTTATTTTGGCTCCTCGTCTTGATCGCCTTGGTAGGATGGAGGGATCCTAAGTATACATACTTTTCCGAGAGATCAAATCATTTCCATGAAACATGATACCTGTCACTGGGGAGTACTTCAGACCCCAAAAACAAAAGTGTGAATGCAAGCATGTTCGTAGGGTATTACAACGACCTGCAGGAAAACATCGCCAACACTTGGTGGATTATGACAGAAGTGGCCGCACAATATCAGAGCATAGCTAACTTCAAAGTGAATAGGAATACAGTGTGGATCCAAGCACGGAAGGATCCCAAGAACCAATCGCTACAACTACGGTATTGCATCAAGGAAGAGGACGTGGAAATGACCATGAAGGATTGGCATGAGGACTAGAGGATTCCAAACTTGAATCAAGAGATGCCCACGGATAAGTAGGCTGAGGAAGGGAAAGAACAGACACCTATAGGAGATATAATGATGCCCAATAATCCAAGGATAGGTCAGAACCCGACGTAAAAGAAGAAAGGGGGTGTGTCCAAGAAAGGCACCCAGACAGGGAAGAAGAACAACACCCAAGCACCGCAAGAATAAGAAAAAGAGACTGAGACAACACAAGGAACCACATCAACTGCTACTCAGTAGGAGTAAGGCCAGAACAAGAGGCCAATTATATAAATAGGGGGTGCGCATAAGAAATCGAAGGCACACAAAATGCCACCAAAATATACGATCACAGAGGACGATGCAGAAATCGTGGCCCAAATGGTCTAGGATCGAACAACGAAGGATTTTGATGAAGCTCAGTGCCAAAGGGGCATGATTCAGGATGAGATGGAAGACATGAGGAAGCTCCTCGAGCAGATCAAATAAACACAGAGGACTGGTAGAGGAATAAAATCAGTCCAAACAGAACCACAGATAGGGGCCAAGGCTGGATCAACCGAGCAGGATAAGATCTAGATGAAATCACAACCGATCTCGATGTTTCACGTTACACCCAACATGATGTGCATGAATGAAATTGTGGGACATACACCCTTGAAATATTTGTCCCAAATACAATTGGTAATGACCTAAATACCAACCAAGGCATTGCATAAACTGCAAGTCAATGTTGTGCAGGTTTTACAGTCGCATGCACGCACAGATGCAACAGATATGCAACAAACGAAGGACATCAGAGAAGATTTGGAATTGGTGCTTGAGCAGGTCAATCTTGAGACCAAAGATGAGAAATATCGTGTGGATAGGCTCGAGCAGGGATTGGTTGTAGCCTATGAAATAATTCCAAAGAGAGACCAGACAACAGAGCTCACGGCAACGTAGAAGATTGATCATATTGTGCAGACAATCGATCAATACAGGTAGAATATCGAGCACCTCCAGGAACAACTCATACCTACCACTCCCTCCAACATGAAGGATCAAAGGAAGTAGGAAGCAACACCACATATAGAGGAGATGGATCGACAAGTCCGTGCAGCTTCCGACTTGTTGGATAAAGCAACATAGCTATGGAAGAAGATGGAGGAGGATCAACATGTTTAGTAGTGGGACCAGGGAGAGGAGAAGATAATCACAACTATACAACACCTCAAGTAGAGGCATAAGACAATGTCGATCAGTGTGCGCCTCAAAGGATCACAGGATATGAAGAAATTACAGGGAGAAATCATAGCCGCATAGACACAGAAGAAAGAGCATCAGGCTCAAATGGAACCTCTCCAAGAGCGGGTAGCAGAGGTCATTGTGAAAGCAGAAGACACAAAGAAGAACATGTAACAAACTCAGGCGAGTACGCATAGAGGATAAGCGACGAGATCGCAGCACAAGTATTGGATGCACTCAGAAAAAAGAGTGTGCAGGCTCAAACACAAGCAAAGGAACTAACATAGAAGTTTCAGGCTCTCGCAAGAGCTATTGAATAAGCGCACAAAGGTTAGGTGGCTCGGGATGAGCCACATGTCAGTGTTGAGGGCATGTTGGATGCAGGTCGAGTCAGGAAGAAAGGATATTTTTAGAGGAGAAGCATGCAAGGAGGAAAGTACAGTTGGAAGGAAAAGAAACATGTGTAAGAGAATCAGGCGAGGCACACATGCAAGGAAGACCTAACAACACTAGGGTTAGGGTTTTTGTAATGTATTGTAATGGCTGGTGAGCCAAGGATATAAATAAGTAGTACTTAGGAGAGAGAGAGGGGGGGGGGATATACAAAAATATAGAAAGGAAGAGAGAGTTGCAAGTATTGTAAGAGTTATTAAGCTGGTGATCTAGGTGAGTAATGAGTGACACGATCCTGAGGGTTAGATCACATGTTGAGGAGACTGATGCGATCTAGTCAGCCTCGCAGGGATCAAGGAGCCTGTGGAAAAGGGTGAGACCTAAGATTGTAAACAGACGCGATGTGATATATTTTTGAAACATAATAAAATCTTGAGAGCCAGATATTTTTGGACGTATCCCAAAAGGGGGTGAACCATGATAACACTGTGTTATGTGAATGAACGTATGCGTATTTATGTCTAACTAATTGATGAATGTTAGATGAATGAAGTAACTAGGTATATCTAGTATTCCACATACATGAATAGAATGAATTCTATAATTAGATTTTAGAGTGAATGAATAAATATTATAAATCACAACCGCAGATATCCACTCATTCCTAGATTGCAAACACCTGATTATTGTAGGCAGCCATAGAGCTATCTCGGGTGAGACTGTGCAGTACACTCGGTGTGCTTCGTTTCCTTCTGGTTTAACAGAGGGGTCGATAGTTTAAAGGGATTTTGTTGGGAAGCTTATCAAATATGAACCAGGGTCAATCTAGGATGGTAAGGTAGAATCAAAATAAACCATAAAAGATCCTCAAGACCAATAGAAGAGAACAACCTAGCTCATTCATTCTTTGATACCATGAAAAATTATTCTCAAACATGGTTATGATACCAAATCTATAATATGTATTACATATGATACAATCATGCATGCCAAATGATATGAAATATCATGAATAAATTATGCATAACACATAATAACATTCATAAATATAAATGTGCACAACAACAAAAATTAAGAACATAAATACACATAATAAACAACATATATAGAACATAACAAGAACACTTATATTTTTATAAAATTCCACCAACTAGATGTAGAGATTAGATGTTCCACCTGGCCATAGACATTTCTATTCTGGTCTCAAAACAATAGGTCACCCCTAAGCTGGGGATATGAATCCACCAGGGTAAATGCTACCTAAGCCAACTAGGTCTCATAAAAACACAAATGGTGTCTATTCCAAGGCACCAAAATCCTATAGCAATTCCATCAAGCAGTCTCTCATTCCCATCAAATTTCACAATTGTAGTATTTGAGATATAAAATAGTATGCACAACATAAATATTTTAGCTAGAAATGGCAGAGAATCACTGATATAATAAGAACAATACCATAATAATACCATAATAACACCAGAAAGAGAACTTTGATTACTAATAGCAATGTTCACTTGCCTCTTCGAGGGGGAAACCTCCAACAGAGAATAACTCTATTACAATAATATCCAAGACAAGATTTCTCATACCCTCTACTTCTATTTATATTCTATCTATCCAAAAGAACAATCTAGAGGAAGATCCTTCTAGAAGTAGAAGCTTCTATTAGGTCGTCTTACATTTGACTTCTTATTCGTTATTTCTAGGCATTATTAATATTGGCCTTTATTACATGGAATCATATTATTCTACCTACNTCCTCAAGGCTTAACATGAGGTAATTATTGTAGAATGGTGGTCGACTCCTAGGTGGCATCTTCTGGAGGTGTCTCTTTCCATTGGAATAACACTTCCTAGATGGTGTGCTGACGGAGACAACACTCTCTCTGGGCCAAGACTGCTTTTGGTTGCAACCATATGGAACCTTCTTCATCCAACTTAAGGAGATTAGTTTGAGTTTGGCACTTAGTTCCAATCACCTTATTTAAGAACATGAAAAATAGGATGGAGCTTCGACTGACTGGGTAGAGCTAACTGATAGGCCATCGATCCCACACGCTTGAGCACTGTATAAGGACCATAAAATTTGGGTGTAAGTTTATGACAGTGTTGATATTTGAGTTAAGTTTTCTTATAAGGTTGTAGTCGAAGAAATACCTGGTCCCCTTCAACAAAATGGCGTTCAAAACAACCTTGATTTGCTTGTTTCTTCATGTGATTCTGAGCCATGACCAAATTGTCTTTGAGGGAATGTAGAATATCCCCATGGACGGTAATATTTTTGTAAACCTCCTAAACATTCAAGACCCCTAACATATAGGAGAGAACTGATGGGGGATTTTTGACATAGACTGCTTCAAAAAGAGTCATGCAAGTAGTTGTATGGTAAGATGTGTTGTACCACCATTCAACTAGGGGTAACCATTCAGCCCACTGATTTTGCTGCTCAGATGCAAAACACCTCAAATATGTTTCCAAACACTCATTGACAACTTTAGTTTGGCCATCCATCTAGGGGTTATAGGCATTGTTGAGATGCAATTGGGTGTCATGTAGCTTGAATAATTCTTGCCAAAAATTGCTAGTGAAAGTGGGTTCTCTGTCAGAGACAATAGAATTAGTCATGCCATGAAGCTTGAAGATATTATCCATGAATATTTGAGCTAATGGAAGCTATGAATGGGTTTTGAAGAGCACGCAAATGAGCATATTTGGTGAGATGATCTACTACCATCATGATGAATGACTTATTTCCCAATTTAGGTAAGCCCGCAATGAAATCCATAGAAATATCTCGCCAAATAGCACGGGGAATTGGAAGCAATTGGAATGTGCCTGGAGCTTTGACAGTTTCTCCCTTGTTGCGTTGAAAAACCTCACATTCAACCACAAATGTGCAGACATCTTGTTTCATACCCTCCCCAAAAAAGGAACGTTTGACCCATTCATAGGTTTTGGTAAACCTGGAATGATCGACTGTGGGGGAGGCATGAAGTTCAGAAAGAACTCTAGATTTAATTTGGGATTTCTTGCATAAATACAAATGATCTTTGTAGTGAAGCTCTTCATTATTCCAAGAGTACCCTGGAGAAACTGAAGAATTGTGTTGCAATTGGTGGAGCAAGCTAGAAAGTTTGGGGTCTTGCAACCATTCCTGACGAACAACTTGGAGCTAATCTGGTACAATGAAGGAGAGGGAGAAAAGGGACCCATCTTCTTCATATTTACAAGAAAGAGCATCAACCACTACATTTTCCTTGTACTTCTTGTGAATGATATCATAATCATAGACAAATATCTTGGTCACCCATTTTTGTTGCGCTAAGGATGGAATTCATTGTTCCAGGAAATACTTGAGACTCTAATGATCAGTTTAGATTTGGAATCATTGACCCAATAAATAAGGATGCCAGATATCCACAACATACAAAATAGCTAGCATTTCCTTTTAATAAATAGATTGGCCCAAATTTCGATCTAAAATTTGTTTTCTAGTGAAGGCCAAGGGCCTGCCATCTTGCATGAGGATGACTATAGTTCCTTTCTCGGAAGCATCACATTCCAATACAAATGTCTTTGTGAAATGTGGGAGGGCTAGGACAGGGGTCAAGCACATAACATATTTTAAGGCTTGGAGGGCATGATCCACAACTGAAGTTCAAGTGAAAGAATTCTTTTTAAGTAGGGAAGTGAGAAGAGTTGCAATCTTTCCATAATTCCGAACAAACTTCCTATAATAGCCTGTTAAACCCAGAAAACCATGCAAGCTCTTAAAAGTTTTAGGGAAAGGTCAATATTGCATAGATTCAATTTTATTAGGATCCACTCAGACACCATCCTTCTCAAAAATATGACTCAGGTATTCCACTTCTGAGGATCCAAAGGCACATTTAGATTGTTTGAGGAAAAGTTGATGCTTAGAGAGTAGATGGAGAACTTTATTCACATGGGAGAGGTGGGATGGCCAATTTTTACTATAGATGAGAATATCATCAAAGAAAACTAAGACAAAATGATGGAGAAAAGGATGAAAGACATGATTCATAAGACTTTGGAAAGTGGAAGGAGAATTACACAATCCAAAGGGCATTACCAAGAATTCATAATGACCCTCGTGAGTGAGAAATACAGTCTTGGGAATGTATTATGATTTCATATGGATTTGGTGGTAGCTAGAACGTAGATCCAATTTGGTGAAGTAATGGGCACCATTCAATTCATCCAAGAGGTCATCAATGATAGGAATGGGGAATTTGTCTTTGATTGTTAGTTTGTTGAGGGCATAGAAATCAGGACACATGCACCAAGTACATTCTTTCTTGAGTACCATGACCACAGGGGAATAATAGGGGCTGGTACTAGGATGGATAACAACGACTTCTAGTAATTCATGAACAATTTTCTCAATTTCATTCTTTTGGGAAAAGGGATGATGATAAGGCCAAACATTGGGAGGAATACTACCCGGGATGAGAGGGATGGAATGATCATGGACTCCAAGGGAAGGGGGAAGTTCTTGGGGGGTGGTAAAAACATCATGGTGGTGGGAGAGGATAGATTGGAGATCAGGATGCACAGAAGGTGTCTCAACAACATGAATGGAGTGGATTTGGGATACAATTACTGAATGACACTTTTTGAGGATCTTTTTCATGTGATGGGAACTGATGATCTTAGGGGAAACTGCGGTGATGCCTTGGAACTTACACTATTGTACCTCCTGTTGGAATTGCATGGTTAAGTCCTTAAAATCCATGATAATGGGGCCTAGAGTGCGTAACCATTCAAAACCAGGAACAATGTCACAACCACCCATGTCTATAACAAACATATGTTATTTCAGGTGATACTGACCAATTTGGAGTCACGAATTTTCACATCGTCCCCCACATTTCATGGAAACACCATTGGCAATCATGATTTGAAAATTATCGATGACATAGATGTAGCAATTGACTTCTTGGGAAATGCAACGATGAATAAATTTATGGGTGCTACCACTGTCCAAAAGGAGGAGGAATTTCCTATTTTTGATGTAACCAATTAATTTGAGAGTCTGGGGAGCAAAGAAGCTAGTGAGGGCATTAAGTGAAATCACTGGGTCAATGTCTGGTGGGTTAGAGGGTGGGGTGAAGTTAGAAGGCGGTGGTAGTTCCTCCACAGGTGGAACAACAACATATTCTTCAGAAATATCCTCAATCACAACCATAAAAATCTTTTGTTCCTTACACTTGTGCCCGAGAAAATATGTGTCATCACAATTATAACAAAGACCCTTGAGTTGACTTTCAACCATTTCAGCCCTGGTTAATTTATGGATCTTGAGGGGAGGTGGAGGAGAGGAAAAATTGGTGGGTTTATGGAGAGGAGGAAAGGAGGGTTTGTGGGTTTGGGAGGACACAATCTGTTGGGATTCCTTGGATCGTTGAGTAGCTTCCAACCAAGTCTAGGGGCGTGCCATGATGACATGGGCACAAGTTTCATATTTGAGGCCACTGATAAATCATTCTCTAAATAAATCATCTGACATGCCTTTCTTTCTAAAATCCAAGTGATAAAATGTGGCAGTAAAGTCTTCAACTGTCCCAGACTGCTTTAACTTGGTCAAATGACCTAAATGGTGGGTGTCAGAGTCAAAGAGGTCATAAAGTTCGACCACAAATTATGTCCAAGCAAGATACCCTTGGCGTGATTTTTTTTTCTCCATTGCCACCATTGCCATCGTTCCAGATCCAGATGTAGAACACCATAATGAAGCGTGGCTAAATCATCAGTAATGCCATGTAAAGAGAAATAATGTTCCATTTGGGTGACCCATCCTGTAGGATCTGATCCATCAAATTTGTTCACCTCAATTTTAGGAGGGTGGAGGTTTCGGGAAAAGTGGGTAGTATGAGGGCCTTGGTAATGGGAAGAGTCATGGTCATCCTGATAAGGTGGGTGTTCAAAAGAGGAGGGATTTTGGGAACAACCCAGGAATTATTCTTTGAGATATTTGATGTAGGAACATTGTTCCTAGAGGTCTTTGATGTGGGAACATTGGTCCTTGAGGATATCAATAGTTGAATTGATGGATATAATAATGACACTGATATGCTTGATGTCTTCCTTATGTTGGTGGTTGTCAAAAATCAAGGCATTGAGTTCTTGGGCTTGTGTGGTATTCATTTGGACAAAGGAGTAGGAAAATGGTATAGGGGAAACAAAATGGGTCTAGAGGGGTGGGTGTGACCATAGAGAAAAAAGAGTGTCAAATGACAGGTACCACTATGATCAGGGTGAAAAGGGGAATCCAAAGGGATATGATCCAAATAAGGGTGTCAAATACGGGTCGAGTCCACAAAAAAATTATGTTAAAAATGATAGGTATCATTGGAATCGGGGCGAAGAGAGGAACCCAGTGGGATAGGTCCCAAATAAGTGTGTCGACAGGACCAATATACTCTTCTTTTTTACTCCTATGGAGTTATACTCTGGCATGAATAATACTGCAGTGACGAAATGCCCAAATGCTTAACAGGAAGAAATGTGTAGTAATTTTGCAACAAGAATGTAGAAGGCACAATTGCGCGGCAATAGGTCTTATTTGTTCTGGGTCTTTTTTGTTTCTATCCCCAAGGGTAGGATATTCAGGGTTTCTACAGACAAGGGTTTTCCCTATGTTATAGCTCTCTAATATACATGCGGGATCCAATAGTATTACTCGACCCAATATCTCAGGGCACCAACTAAGGAGGCTAGATTGTGCCCTTAGTTGTACTACCCAACTACCAAGGTACTAGAGAGTATATTCCTGAGTGTTGTTCTCGGTGGCACTATAGCAGTCAAGTGATCAATCGGTTTATCTATGGAGGGCTTCAGGTGATCTAGGCTGATACGTATACAGGTATTGTCGGATGCTCTACCACTTGAAGGGGTACCAACATGGGTTACAAGGGTGGAAAACATATGTTCTCTTAGGTACCACTTGTATTTACTGCATGTATGACTCCCCGACCGTGGGTTTATGTGCATAGTGACATATCTATGTAGCTTTAAGACATCATAATACGTCTCTACCTTGAAAAAAAAATTAACCCACAATTTTATGCCAAGGAAGGTGCTATGATACCACTTGTAGTATTCCATATCTAAAATAGTATGCAGAACATAAATATTTTATCTAGAAATGATAGAGAAGCAATGAAGTAATCATAACAATACCAGAATAACACTAGAAAGAGCACTTTGATTACTGATAGTAATTTTCACTTGCCTCTTCGAGGGGTAAACCTCCAGCAGAGAAGAGATCTATTACAATAATATCCAAGATAAGATTTCTCATACCCTCTACTTCTATTTATACTCTATCTATCCAAAAGAACAATCTAGAGGAAGATCCTTCTAGAAGCAGAAGCTTCTATTGGGTCTTCTTACATTTGACTTATTCTTCCTTATTGCTAGGCCTTATTAATATTGGCATTTATTACATGGAATTATATTATTATACCTACTTGAGTGGTTAGGGATGTTAGGTCCCTAACAACAAATCAAGGAAGTGTACCGCCTTCTCTACACTGTAGTCCCTCATGTTATCCCACTTCACTTATAGGGCTCTAGAAAAAGCTGACTAGGAAGTCTCAGAGTTGTGGCTCCAAGAAATCTAGATGTAATAATGGAGTCTCTAGTCACCCTCCAGGCCTCACACATTGGGAAATCCTATCATTACAATTCTTCCTATAGGGATCCAACCTTCCCCATGGAAACTCAAGGATAATTTTCAACAAAATCCCACCTAGGATCACAAGGTTTCACTAAGCAATAGGGTATTTATCTCTCTTTTCTCAAACTCAACATACCATAGAAAGAATGATATCCCAAATGGGTAGAATGGTGGATTTCTCACTAAGCCCAAATTTTATATATGCATGCTCTCTTTTTGACAAGTCGTAGACAAAGAAATAATCTCCCAAAACTTGGGAACTCATCCCATTATTTTATAACTTAGGACAAAAATCATGAAATAAGACATAGGACTTAGGAATATAATATTATTTTCCTTGGCATAACCCCTTTTCTTTAATCCCTTAGTCACCTTTCCCTCTCGCGGAGTCCTAGACCACCATACTCTTTTGTCTGACTTGGTCTGCAACTATGCTATATTTATTAATGTATGTAGTGTGATTACAATGTACAATGCTAGGCTCATTGGAATTTTAACATATAGGCTCTCTGGCATAATATCACACAAGCACTTCAGCCTAAAATATAATTACACAGGAAATCTAGCCCAAACAGACTAGCTCGCCAACCTAAAATATAATATGTACACATACACATACAATTAAGGACCCACAACCGGGACATTATAGTCATGAGGAGGCATAACCATTTTGGAGCCCCTTTGGTTCTATGTTTAAACATCTCATTGATTCACTTTGCAATGATTGTAAACCCATGCAGTGTTTTGTTGTGGCATGCTATTGTAAGCCCCATAGAGGCATTTTAAATCGATACAATATTATGTTATGAAATAATGATGATTCTCGTTCTCCATTTTAGGTGATATGCACCTCAAAACAACACTCGAACATATTATATGGCATGGAAATGAGATAATTCACTTTGATCATGAAACTTAATAAATCCTTTAAAAAGGGGATAAGAATAAGATTTAGTTTCTTGGGTACCCTAACAACTTAGGCATGCCATCCTTAGTTTCAAATAATTCATATACACCCCCTCACATGTTTTAAGGAGATATCATTTCCCTCTCTAGCGGAGGTTCTCTTCTTTTTGACCATATTTGAATACTCTTTATAGAAGCATGTGAAGTTAGAGATGTTGGATTGAATTCCAGAGATACCTTCAAGGGGGGGTCATTGTAAATTTGGCCAATTTTGTTTTACCTCATCTTTCCCAAGAACATATTAAGGGGGGATGTTGGGGCTAATGTTTACATGATCAAATTTCAACTTCTAGAAAATATAATTGGTGGCATTACTCAAGAATCATTAATGCAAGGAGATGATACATGTAATTTTTACTCTCATAGTAGGAAACAAATTGAATCGTTCTTATGTCAAGAGGAAAGTGAATGACATTATTACTCTTCCAATAGGACTATTACTATGTCAACAGAAAAGTGACCCCATAAAATTGTGGAACAACTTCAAGGAGTTTTTCAAACGATAATAATACCTCCCTAATTGACAATCTTGGAAATAGAGTTATGCACTCTCTAGCTTGGTTACTTCGATAGAGTGGAAGAAAATGTGTCTTTATTATCTAGAATTCAAGTTGACATCAAGGCCATAAGAAGAGGAAAAAAATTTCACCTCGATGAATAGAGGACAAAATGATCCCTAGACAACAAATCAAACATTTCTAACCTCTTTGACAAGAGGATAAAACTATCTCCTCAAGGGATAGAAGAAAAAATATTCCATGGCTGAAAAATCAAATGATGCTAATGTCCATGACAAGAGGATAAAAATATATCACATATATTATGCTTTCTTCTTATTCCCTTCATATTCTAGATTCCCCTTCTTATTATGGGAATTTCCATTGTTCCCTTCAAGAGGTCGGTCTCTTCTTTCTATGGTAAATGACCATTGAGGAGTTGCAATGATACTCTTGAATCCTTGCAACAAAAATTTTGTTGGAGGGTTGAATTTCTCCTCCTCACCCCCCCGCATTTTTCTACTTATTGGGATTGCTTCTCATTCCCCTTTGTCTACTTGGAATCATGAAACCCCTCCGCTTGTGAGATTTGAAACCTAACATGGACACAAGTGAATCTGATTTTAGGTTTTATGTTTCAACCCTCACAATCCATAATTCTATATATACCTAGGTACCAAATAAGATCACCCCAAACTCCCTTACCTTCTTTGTCAAGTGGGCCATAATAGTTCTCTACAGAATAGGTGATGTGTGAATACCTTGATTATCGAGGGTGATAGCTAGTGATCTCATATTCCCTCTATGAGGATGGAAAAATTTGATAATAGTTATCTACAAAGTTGGTTTGGGAATAGTAGGTGAGGTTGGTTTGGGAGCCTTTCTTAAGTAAGATTATTCCTTTCACTATCTCATTTTTTTCATGTTTGACTTTTTTTGAGCCAATTGTTGTTGAGGATCTGAATCGTGAAGAATATCTTACACGTGTTTACGAGATTAAAGGTATATTGCTTAGTTATATGTAAAACAAAAACATAATAATAAAAACAAATAATAAAAATGAAGATGAAGTCATAAACAAGAAATAAGAGGATGAGGATTATGATGCATGTTATATTGTTTGTCAAAATGATTACAATGACTATTGTATCTCTCATTCATATTTGATTTAATATCACCAACTAGTATTCTTGTTTATAATACATTGTTACACATGATGATGTTGTGCTTTGTGCATCTTGTATGTTTATCATTTATTATTTTCATTGCTCTTGTATGTGTGTTATTTTCTTTTTCATGTTGTTAATGTTGATCCTAAAATAATAAACTAGTTGTTATCTATGTTAGTTACAAAAAACAAATATTTGAACTATCAATGATATTTTAATAATATAAACAAATTATTATATTATATATAGATGATTAAAAATGTTATATACAAAAAGGGTGTATGTTTTCTATGAGAATTTGGTTTCATAAAAAAAAAATAGACAATATAAATAGATACAAAGATTTTATACTTGGTAGAAATTGTACTAATTTTATATTATTTTTCTCATGTAGGTTTCACTTTTGGTTTTTAGATCGATTTGAAATTTCAATTATGGAATATTCAATGATATGTCAAACATAGACCATTGGAAGAAAACATCAAGACAAAGGGATGTATTATGATACTTTCAAAAAACTCGATTAAATAATTCACATTCTCTTCATGCTTTGATCCCTTTTGAGCAACCTATCACTAAGAGAGATGTCAACTCTTGTGAGAATGCATCTAATATCCATATAATGCATGAGAGAGTAGGTTCCTCTAGTGATCAAAGCGAGATAAATGCATTTTCACCAGAAATTGGCAATAAAATTATTGAAGGTTTTTCATTGGAAGATGATACAATCCATTCATAGAAAATAAGAAAAGGTTGATGGAACATATGGAGACTATTCCAACCAGAATGGGTCTCATCATTTCCATTTATTGAACCAATACCTTCAAACATTGAGAAAGAGAAATCAGAAGAAATTATATGTATTATATGTCGATGGAAACTTGGCAAGGCAGTGAAATTGTAGATGAAGTTAGATACAATAGAGAAGCATGCAAGAAAGGTGTATGATAAGAAAATTTTAAATGGAGAGGATAAATCTATTATAAGATGGAAATATTATGAGGAGTGTCAACATGTCAAATATGAATATGAATATAAGAAATATTTAATAAGTACATGAAAACTCAAGGTAAGTGGAGGAACCATCACATATCTATTTGGAAAGTTGATGGAAAGGAATTTGTTATCCAAGATGATGAAATTAAGAACTTTATTTCACATCTTATCTAGATGTTGTCCTATGATAGATTATTTAGATTACATGAAATATCTATCTTTTATTCAAGTGTTTAATTTTCCATCTTCTCATTGGTCTATAATGAGTGGTTAGGAATGGTAAAGATATCTATCTCAAGCACAAAAAGATGATATGGAAGATAAGATTGTGAATGCTAGGTTTTTGTCATTGTCTTTGGATGTGGTTATGGTTATTGATAATACTTCATTGATTTGCATGAGTATTTTTATGGTTAATAACCATATTAGACATTCCTATCTATTTGGGATTCATAAAATGAGGGACAATTCTATAGCTTAAAATATTTATGAACTTGGTATTAATAGTTTGAAGGATTTGGTGGTATGGATCATTTAATGATTGCAAAAAAAGTTGGCATGTGTTAAAGAAGATTGGGCATCATTAATACAAGGACAAAGGAATGGCCTTTGTGTCAAACTGAAACCATATTCATTGTATTGTTCATAGGATGAATCTTGCATTTAAAATAATAAGAAATATTCCATTAGTTTCAAAAATTGAAGATATTATACATAAGGCTTATGCATACTTTTGTTGTAGTCCCAAATGATTTTTAAAGTTTCGACAATTTGTTGACGGTGTTACAAACGGAAAAAAAGATGTTAAAAGATGCTAATACAATATGGATATCATTGAATAAACTAGGTAAAAGACTATTTAGTGAGTACCAATCCTTAGTAAGGGTGATGTATGAACATTGATTTAGTGTAGACAAAGCTTAAGATATTCTCTTTAGACTAACTAATATAGAGACATTATTAACATTTATTGGAATTATTCCTATGCTATTGAAATGAATGTCCTCGTGGACATGTATCAAATTCATACAATGTATATTACATAATACAAAAATGCAATAAAATTAGCTATCCTTTCATTGAATTATTTGAATATGATTCCAAAGTCTTTTATAGGTCCATAGTTTACAAATTGGACTAAGATCATCAATATAGAAAATACTGATTTTTTTTTATATATAATTTTGATGAAAAAGGGATACTATGTATGGAAATGTGTGGGTATATGGTTCCCTTTAATTATATTGGTAGGACATGAAAAATCATCAAAGGGTGCCCCTTGTCAAGATACCTATTTGACAGTAGTGTAATTTTAGTGAGACACAACTTGATATAACTTTAAAAATAACTAAGGATAAGAGGATGATTTCCTCGAGATGATGTATATGGTATACTAAAAATAACTAAGGATAAGAGGATGATTTCCTCGAGATGATGTATATGGTATACCATCACCATTGCAATGATCAACAATGTCAAACCACTTTAAAAGACAATTTCTAGAAAAAAAAAAAAAAAAAAAATAGTGTGCCACTTTTTACAGAAGGCCTAGATACATGGAGAACAAATTCAAGGTACTTTAGATTCACCAAAATTGTTTCAACAAGCCCTATGCTTTTGTTGAAACAACGTGGAAGCAATTTTGTTTTTTGGAGAATCCTCTAGACTATGGTGCAATAACAAGATTATGGATTATTTTAGGTTCTAGTCAATATCTACAGGAAGACATATCAAAATATTTGAAATTAGTAGATTTACATCAAACCATGATTTTGGGATCAATGGAGGATGAGACATTTTTTAGCGCACTATCATTCTTGAAGTCAAAGTTGAGGAACAAGCTTGATAAACTTATGGATACATGTTTAAGATTATATGTAACATAGTATGAGTTTAAAATTTTTCCATATAAAAGAGAACTATATCTTTAGTTATTAGATTTTGATAGAAGGGGAGAAAACAATACAACAAGTTTCTCTAATGAATTTGATATGAAACACAATTTTTTTGAGGCTCATAATGATAGTCCATCTAGATAAGAGCATGTTCAAAATGTAGAAAATGAGGACCAAGATGAGAACTACTGAATTGATATACCCCAAGATTCTATCTAATCCAATATACATGAGGGGACTATTATTTTGGTGTTCCATTGGCGGTGCAAGAAATAATGAATGGAATAACACATATTCTATGATTCTTGTTATTTGTTTGAATTCATTGTTTCTCTATTTTTGGAGTAGGTTGGAAATTCTTCATGGAAGCAAGATTAATATATATCAATTTGTATTTGCATTTTAGGTAACATTGAATCTACATTTCCTTGATGCAATTTATTTAATATTGGTGTTTTGATATTTAAATATTACATTGTTTCTTTTTTGTCTGTGATAAGAAATTAAGTTGGAATTTGATGAATTCATGACCTATCTCTTCACATAGATAGTTTTGTTGTATTAAAGGATAAATATCTAATTTGAAAACACTTCTACTATGCAATAATGGGCTCATTCAAGTACATAAAATCGCCTTGATGTCTAGCTCTGATATCTTGGAAAATTTTAATGGTGTGTTTGTTGCTTATGTTTGGAGCGTTTTGTTGAGTTTGGAAGTTTAGGCTTATTTTGGTTAAAGATTGTGTTAGTCCCTTGAATGCCTCTAATTCTCATTTGATTCTTAACCGAACCCTTTGTTGTAGATTGATTGGCTTCATCTAATTTCCATTGATTCAATGGTTTGGGTTAAAGTTAAAGACCTTTGTTGAGTACAAAAAACTTTTGTTCATATTTTATCATGTTTATTTGAGAAACATATGGTATTATGATTAATATATGGTTTTGGTTATGCTCTAGGATTTTGATGCATTTTCCACAATTATTATTGTTTTCTTTATTTATTTGATGATTCAAGGAAAGATTATTTCCTTTAACTATGTGTCATGAGTTAAGCATCTTCACTTTTTCAAATCTACTATGCTTATTTTATATTTTCTTTGAAAACACTTATTGGTATTCGGAAAGGGAAATGAGCTCTGCATAGCTAAGCAGAGAGAAAAAAAATTATATGCACTAGGTAATAGGTTCCCATGCATTCATCATAGGAGACCAAAGACCTATTGGTATGAGACCATCATTCCTCTAATGCAATTATATTTTGATGACAATACTAAAATATAATTACTTGTATCCTCTAGGATTATATCTATATTCATAAATTCCTTAATGAACTTTATTCTTTGATCAAAGAATAATGTGAAACCTTAAGTGGTATTGGTTACTAACACACACTTGATTCTAGAGGATGTGAAGAATACCTTGAAAGAATATGATGAGGTGAATGTTTCTACATTTAATAGGTGAACATGAATGCAGATACAATCTATGAATCATGGTTAGATAAAGGAGATAATTAATATTATGTGGACATTTTGTAAAGTCGAAAATGGTGCTATATTTATTTTTAATGTTTTGTGAGATAGCTTATTATTTTTATCTTATATAGATTATTCACTTTAATTGCATGTCATGTTGGAAAATGGGGAGATCCATGCTCAAAAGATTCTAATGCGGATGCACTAAAATAATCCATTGAATGTTTTAAACATGTTTAGGCAGAGATTATTGAGTTTGCTATTCTAGGTAGTGCTTCAAACAAACAGTTTCTTTATAGCTATGTTTTGTATTGAGGGGGATGATTAGGTTCCATAAAATTTGTTAAATTTTATTGTATACCAAGTGTAGTAGGCTAAATGAGTTTCACACTTTGATTGGGTGATCAATTGTATATTGAATTGTTTTTGAAATCACCTCTACATTTTATCTCTAAGCAGGTTAGAAATTAGTAGCATGCAAGTAGTTGTGATGATTAAAGTTAGCAAATTAGCTGGGATTTTTTTTACAAGGTGTTTTAGTGCAAGATTACATGGAAAATATGAAGTTAGTAAAATCATATAGGAAATTTTATTTAGTCAAATTTCAACCAATTTGATATGTTTTTATGATAAGAGAATGTCATGTGTTTTGATCCTACTTTGAAAATTATTTTTATGTGTTATGAGTCTAAATTGAAAATGGATATTGTGACTAGAATATAATATGAATGTTGATTTATTATGTGTTTTTATTGGAGATATTACACAACCACCTAATATTTATTTTCCTAGGTTTATTAGTCTATATTGAGGGTGCCATTGGTCTGAGATATTCTCCCCTAGATGAGGGTACCACATCCTCTTTAGTCATTTCTCATTTGTACTTCAGTTAGAATAGTGGAGTCAAGTCTCACATGGAAACCTCGATATTATCACCAAGTGTTGCATGCTCACCTTGGGATCATCACTAGGAGGGAACACTCACTCTGGGATCATCACCAAGAGGACACACTTGAAACGCATGAGGCTAGGAGGGTGCACCTCATGTGCATGCATGGAATTCCCTCCACTCCACTTATGTGAGCAAGTTAAATGATGATTGCATGGCCTATTAACTAGGAATGTGTGGTGGATCACTCCTGTTTCTGTCACCGTGAGTCCACATCTCTCTAGATCACTACTATGGTTCATTAGTTTATCCATGCAGAGTATATCAATTGTAATTTGGCATTCTCTCATTGTGTGGATTTTTGGTTAATACAATTCTTTCATTGTTTATCCAATTATTCTCTCAACTTTACAAGTTTGTTGTTCATTTCTTCTAGCTAGATTATCCATGCAGGTTTCAACCCAATTTCACATGGTATCAAAGTCCATAGGTGTTGGGAAGAAGGAACACAAACAATCATTTGTAGGTATAGAATATTGAAGCAACTACAAAGAATGGAATTTTTGCTTTCAACATTTCTTACGCCATACAATATTGGAAGCCAAATATCCTACTTCTACTGAGAGGTAGAGGCTTATATTGAATAAACATGGCACCAGAAACTGAACCCACATCTACAATCGATAAAACTGAATAATTCAACCTCATGGATGAGGCCTTCAGTCTCCTTTACATGTCCATCTCTCTCGAATTATTTTTTCATGTTGAATCTTCCTCTACTCCTAACAAGGTTTGGATTACTCTGGAAGGTCTCTTTGGAAAACATGATGAGATACGTGGCCACATGCTCAAGTGTGAGTTAAACTCATTAGATCCAAGCATTTTTTGGAATATCCAGGACTGTAGAAATTTCAATAAAAGTTATGTATTGCATGGATTCTCCTGATCTAACAATTATATGCCACTATTAAATACAGAATCACTTCTACAAATATTCTTGCGGAATTTAAAACACGATCGCCAATTGAAATATCAAGAAGAAAGATCAATCACACATAACACATATGTTTTAGTGGGAAAACATAAAGATAAAACCCCACTATCATATATTATGTATATCATGGATCATGAAACAATCTCATACAAAACTCTAATCCAAGAGCTCTTAGTACAATAAAAATTGTCTCACACTGTCATACAAAAATCAACAAATACATGTGCCAATTCTCTGCCTCCAGACAGCCTGCCTCCTTTGTGCAATCCCTGCTGATGGAAATCCCTGCAATGAATTTGAATTCCTCTTGCCTAGGATGTGCATTTCTCATGGGCACATCCACTGTGTGTGTGATTGCATGAGTGCACTTCACTCAAATCACGACTGATAGCCAAATTGTCCCTTTCACCTGTTATCTCAACTGGGTCTCCACTGGATCTGACATGCATGTAGTTAACAGTGGTAAATCTTCAGTTGCATGTGATTTCACTGATTGTGAATTAATTAATAATTAATTCACTAATCTCTAACTAGTGTAAGTTCAGTTACAACTAGTACAATTGAGCTTAACTCACTTAACTAAGTTAAACTACTTTACAACTCACATAACTACACTTATAAATTTGTTACAACTTCAAGTCACTTAGTTACAACTAATTCGACTTACATGTCCCACAAGTCAACCTTTGAACTCGACTTTCCTATAGCTAACTGATTTTCCATTTCAGTTAACTATTTCAAGTAATTATGAGATAATAGATTAATATTTATTGTCCAATTTATTTAAGGGAAAAATAAATTAGACACACATTTCTTGTTGACTTTTCAACAAGGACTTCTTCATGAAGTTCAAATCCTTACTACTTCAACTAAAAGGATGATGGATCGATAAATCAAAGCAAGAAAAATAGTTGATTCTTTCTATTTTATCAAATTTGGGTCCATAATACGTTGTCTTTGTCTCCACATTTCATATAGTAAGGATTACATCAGGTGCAACTTGGACAATCCTCACATTGGACGTATTCATTGAGTCCTTGACGCATGAGCAAGACAATATCATCAATATGGGAACAATCAAGAGCTCCAAATTGCATGCACTTGTTGTGCATGAGAGAAACAAATACAACTCAAAATCCAAATAGAAAGGAAAGAGAAAGAAGGAGTTAGATCCAAGGGAGGCAAATTCAAACCTTCCGATGAATATTCCAACTCTAAAGCAGGAAAGGGAAAGAAAGGGAAATAAAAGTACATTTATTGCAAGAATGGTTACCATCCTGAATCCTCTTGCATGAAGAAAACCATTGACCTTATGACACAAACACTCTAACAGAAAAATCTTGGGGACTGCATTCTTAAAAATGACAAGAAGAAAGTGGGAGAAAAAACACCAGAAACTCGAGGTAATGTGTATGATTTAATTGCAATTAATTATTCTCCATATCCATGTATCATTGATTTATGAGTATCACACCACATGGCATCCACAAAATATGTCCTTTCATCTCTAAAAACATGCATGGGTCCTCCCATCATCATGGGAGATGGCTCTCCAATAGAAGTCTCTGAGACAAGGGAGAGTGGCTCTTGGAAATGGAAGTTTTGAGAATGTCTTGCACATTTAGAAACTCTCTGTAAATCTACTCTCTTTGTACCGAATCACACATATAGGAACAAAGAAAAGGGCGGAATTCACACCAGATTTTGTGACAATATTTGACATGGAAGACAACTCCAAAATTGTTGTAGGTGAGGTAGATCATAAATCTAGATTGTACACATTCTCTAACTTTGTTGCTAAATAATATTCTACATTGCTACTAAATCATGCCAATGATAATAGTAATATCATCACAAAACAAAAGATGATGATACTAACTCATGATAATGATGACAAACACAATATTTCTTTGTTTTAAATTAAATTTGAGATTCCATATTTGACATATTTCAGATGCACATATATTTCAGACAGATGGCTTAGCTTGATGGATAGTTGGTATGGATTTTTGGTTGTAATTGATGTCAAATATTGGAGAGTAATATTGTAGATTGATGTCAACCCTTAGTGATTGATGTCAACCCTTTGAGAAAGTCCGGTAGCACAAAGGTTTGGGTAATGGACCCAAGTTTGTTTGATGTAAAGATGACTCATTATTGTCTTGTCATGTTTGATAATAAGTACAAATGGATGAACTCCAAAGTGGTCCCCTTATGGTGAAAGCCCTCACGGGAAGACGCTTTGCGGATTGATTTATCCTAGAAGTATGGTTAGAGAAGCCATGCTTATTTGTGAAATAATGAGATGAAGGTCAGTGAATTTGTTAGTGAAACTATCCTATATGGATAGTTTCTGTCATGCCATTTTCGGTGGTATGTGGAACGTCACATAACTCCTCACGGTTAGAGAGTTATGGCCATGAGAAGTTGGAGAGCCCAGGTTTGGGTAATCGACCCAAGTTTGTTTGATGGATAATGGTACAAGTTTTGATATATTTGCAGGTAATACTATTCTATATGGATCGTACATGTCATTCAATTTTTGGTCGTATGTGGAACGTCAAATAACTCCTACGGTTTGAGAGTTATGGCCTTACGAAGTTGGAGGACCCTCATTTGTCATCTAGAAGCCCCAAAAGGTCAAAGTAGTCAAAGTCGTTTAAGAGATTTTAGAAGGTAAATAAAAAAGTGAAGTGATGAGTGTACTATAATTCAAAGTGAATACAAAATAAATTATTTAAATAATAAATTTAATGGAGAAATTAGAAGTGGTTTAACCCTAAAATAAGGAAAGTGGGCAAAGTGACCTAGAAGATGTTTTTAAGGAAGCTACTTGGAGAGTATAAATAAGAGGCAAGTCTCTCTCATTATAGAACACACTTGAGAATATTTAATATCTATAGGTGTCTGAGGTAACCAAAGTATATCTAAGACAAATTTCTGAGGGAAGGTGAAGAAAAGACGGCCGGAATTGAAGGAAGGATAAATTCTTTTCATGATGCTTTCTAAGGTATGTTATTTACATGTCATCTCACCATTTTCGTAATAATTTTTTTTCTAGAATTATATAGACCATTAAATTTCTATTCCATTGAGGAAACATATCCAAGTATCTGTGGTAAAAAATTCATCTTGTGGGTCATTGTATTTTGGGAGTTATACTCCGTGGAAAATAGGGTTTGTGGCTAGTTCTAAAACTAGTCTAAAAAATGGTGTTTGAGGTAAAAACGTCATAAATTATTCATAAAAGATCCAAATTCAGTAATACCAAATGTGTTGGTTATATTACATACTTTAGTATATTGTGTAACATTTTCTGATAGATTCAACAAATAGTATGTGCGGGTCATGCTCTACAAGGTCGCCCTCTAGAATAAGCCAAAATTCAGCAAGGTATGCCATTTTTTCTATAACTCATTTTATGAGAGGTTCCAAGTAGTGACACCTGGGGGAATTGCATAAAGAACACTGAAGAACATTGTATATCAGTTTCATATATTTATTCATTACAGGTACAAAGTTATGATTATTTAAAGTTAGGGTTGTTGACTAATCCAAAACTAGTCATGTGATACTAAGGAAATGTTTGATGAAAATGCTAGTCTCTTGTTGTTAAAGTTAAGGAAGTTTTGCAAGTATGTGATCATATACACAAGGTATATTACAGAGTTACAAATCATATTTGGATGATGAAATTGATGAGGGCATTTGGTTGAGGTACATGTCGGGTACATGGTTGAGACAAGTAGTTGATGAGTTGGCACATACATGAGGTGTATAGCTGATGATGTTGGTAGATATTGATGAGTCATAGTTGATGAGTAGTTGATACATGATTGGTACACACTTGGTACATGGTTGGAGGCACTTTTTAGTAGTATTGTTGACACGTGGTTTATGGATGATGTAGCATACTTGTATTATTAGAAGCACATATTGATCTTGGTGACGATTATGAGTTGTTGTGTTATACATGGTTGATGCACATATTTGAGAGTTGTCTTGGTGATTAGATCTGATTTGATTGAAAAAATTGATGAGAGAGGTTGTTGTGATAGGTTGTTGTGACAGGTTGTTGTGACAGGTTATTTGTACAGGTTTGGTGCATGGTTGATGCACTTGTTCATTGTATAGGTTGAGCTACAAGTTGGTGCATGGTTGATGCACTTGTTTATGGTACAGGTTGATTATAGGTTTTTTGGTACAGGTTGGTGCATGGTTTATGCACTTGTTTATGGTACAGGTTGATTATAGGTTGTTTGGTACAGGTTGGTGCATGGTTGATGCACTTGTTTATGGTACAGGTTGATTACAGGTTGTTGGCACAGGGGCAGACTCAGGGTTCATCTCCAAGAGCACACCAACAAGCCCTAACTATTTTCCCTCTCGGCAACACCTGCGAAGCAGATGCAATCTCACCCAAAGCAGTTATGAGGGGGTTGCAGGATAGAGATGTCTACAACCAAGGGGAATATCAAGTGGATCTAATACAAGAACAACACAACATTCATATATCACTTATCAGCTAGGATCTACTCTGCACATCTACTTATCAGATCTAAACAGTAATGCAATCACGATATATCAATGACAGAGACAGAGTACCAATCACACGCAACACAAAATATACGTGGTTCACCCTCTCTCTAGGGCTACGTCCACAGAACTGTGCTTTATAATATATTAAGACGAAGCATACAGTTCTTGTCTGTGCTCTTAGCTAGCAGATCCTCTTTCTTCTCCTCTCTTTCTCTCCCCTCCCTACGCACCCAGCTACAAGGTTGATCTTAACACCCAGCTGGAGATCTTACAATACCAGAAGGATCTCACACTCAGCACTTCTCCCTCACACAACAATAATCTCTCACGACAACAATACCACTATATCGACAACAATATCGTACCAACCCAAACTAGGTCCTCATGACCTTTATTTATACATTACAATAGCTCATTGACATCCTTAGGCCGAAACCTAGGTGTCCAAAACACTAGATACCAAAACCCTAGGTGTCTAAAACCCTAGGTCAACTTGACCCATATTTTCAGGGCTTCGCCAGCCTGTCTTTCCTTCCTTCTCGCGCGGTGCTCCAAAGCATCTAATGGTGGATTTTTCTACTTGTTGAGTTGTCCATGATCCTTCTTTATTTTTGGTCTGTCATCCTCGATCTCCTCATCCAACGAATTTCTTCGCTCCATATTTTCATCTCTTTTGCTCACTTCGACCCAGTAACAGTCACTGTGTCTTCCGCGAAGTTTGTATTCTCCTTTTTCTTCATTGGTCTTCACTTGCTTCCATAACCAAGGGCCAATAGGCCCCCAACACTCACTTGTGACTCGTCCCGAGGCACTTCAGATATCATCTTCTTGTTTTACTTCGATTTCAGACTACGCAGTGCAGCCCCTGCTTTCTGCTCTATGCCTCCTGTTCCTCCTTGTGCAGATTGTCTTTTCTTTGTCTGGTACCCAGTTTCAATTGCACCTGGTACCTAGACCCTTTTCTTCTTTTGTTTACTGAGAACTTCGGGGCAGCTGGTTGTCATAGTACAATTTCAACCAGCTCCCATTCACTAATCCTTCCTTCCACTCCCCATTCAAAGTCTTCAATTGTGCATCTCCTCCCTTTGTAACATAAGCGATCTCATATGGCCCTATCCAATGCGTTCTGAACTTCCCAGGATGTTTGATGAACTTACTGTCATATATCAAGACTAGATCACCTTGTCTAAATGCCTTCTTCTTGATGTGTCTGTCATGATAGGCCTTCTCTCTTTCCTTCTGAACCTGTTGATGGAATCCTACAATAAATATGTCTTCCTCCAATTCAACCAATTGTGCAAGCCTCTCTTGGATAGCGCCAGAGTCATCCATATCTATAAAGGGAGCAATTCTTAGGCTTGGTACCAGATATTCCATTGGAACAACAGCTTCAAGACCATATACCAACTTAAAAGGTGTCTGCATTGTCAGCTTCTTACAAGTGGTTCTATAGGCCCATAATATTGTTGGTACTCTTAGATCCCAATCATCCCTGTTCACACTACAAATCTTCGTGACCGTTGTTTCCAAGATCTTGTTGAATGCTTTAACTTTCCCATTTTCTTGTGGATGGTATGGTGTGCTCTTCTGATGGTGGACTGCAAATTATTTAGTCAGGGCTTCAAGTGTCTTATTGATGAAATGTGCACCTTGATCACTCATAAGGATCTTTGGGCATCCAAATCTGGTTATGATGTCATCAAATATGAAGTGCGCAGTTGTAGTTGCACTACAGTCCTTAACTTCTCTTGCTTCAGCCCATCTGGTCAAGTATTATGTTTCTATAATTATGTACCTTGCTCCTATACACTTTCCTGGTGGTTTTATAGGTCCAATGAAGTCAATGGCCCATTTCTCAAATGATTTTAGGGTCATTTGTAGTGCTAGTGGCATTTCATCTCTTCTAGAAGGTTTCCAAACTCTTTGGTATACATCGCAAGCTCTGGAATAGTCTTTAGCATCTCTATGTAAGGTAGGCCACCAAAGGTCAGCTCTAAGAACCTTCTGTGCAGTGGATTTTCCTGCATAATTTCCTCATGCGATGCCTTCATGAGCTTTTGCGAGGATCAATGGTCATTTTTCCTCCATAACACATCTTCTTAATATCTCATCGGGTCCCATCTTGTATAGATGTCCAGCTATAAGTGAGAAATTTGCAGTGCGCACTACTAGTTGTTTCTTGTGAGGAATTGTGTACTCACTAGGTGCCATTCCTGTTGATAGGAACTGAACTATCTCTGCAAAGTGGTCATCAATATTTCTAATGGCCAGTATTTGTGCATCTAGTAGTGCATCCTCCAAACTGGTCATCTCTTCACCATGTTCCAACCTTGACAAGTGATCAGAACCTTTGTTCATTCTCCTTGGCTTTACTATGATCTCAAAATCATATTCCTGAAATAGTAGAAGCCATCTTCATATCCTTCCCCCCAACACTGGCTTGTTGACTAGGTATTTCAGTGTGGAGTGATCAGTAAACATTTTAAAGTGTCTTCCCAACAAGTAGTGGAGAAATTTATGCAATGCATACACCATGGCTAACCCTTCTCGCGCAGTGGTGGTGTAATTAATCTCAGCAGTTGATAGCTTCCTGCTAGAAAAGGCTAACGGGTGGTCAATATCTCCTCCTCCAAGTTTTGCTAACACAGCTCCTAAATAAATGGAAGACACATCGACATGCACATGAAATTTTTGGTCCAGTCTGGGAAAACCAGAATAGGCACAGTACCCATTTTTTGTTTCAGTGTGTCGAAGCTCTGTTGGCATTCTTTTGTCCAACTAAACTAACAATATTTATTCAACATCTTATCCATGGGTGTTGTGATCTGAGCATATCCTTTAATGAATTTTTTGTAGTGTCATGTGTGTCCCAACGCAGTGCGCAGCTGTTTGACTGAAGTAGGAGGGGGTAGATCAACTATAATGGCAATTTTGGATGGATCTACCAGCAATCCTTGCTTGCATATGATATGACCTAACAGCACTCCAAATGGTTAAAATAAAATACATTTCTTTAGGTTCAAGGAAATTTGACGTTGCCTTCATTTATCCAACATTAGCCTTAGACATTCAATATGATTCTTCAATAAACTAAAAACAGTCCAATCATCAAAATATGCTTCTAGAAATTTATGCAGAAACTCCTTGAATACTTCGACCACCACCCTGGAAAATATGGTTGGGGCATTCTTTAATCCAAATGGTGTCACTATATACTGATATGACCCCCATTCTGTTGAAAATGTGGTTTTGTGGCAATCTTCCTTGGCAATCTGGATCTGATGGTATCCTGAAAATACATCTGTAAAAGAATATACTTCCTAGCCTCCCACATTATCTAACACTTCGTCAGTGAATGGTGTAGGGAAGGGGTCATGTAAACAAGCATCATTCAGCTTCCTGATATCTACGCATATCCTGATCTCTCTTGTCTTCTTGTCTTGTACCACCATAGGGCTAATCCATTCTAACTCTTCGACAGGTTCTATGATCCCTGCTTCCAACATTCTGTCCAGCTCAATTTTCACTTTTTCCTTATATTTAGGGTTCAGTTTGTACGGTCTTTGTTTGACTAGTCTAGCATATGGCTTTAAATGAATCCTCATCTCTCCCATAGGCCCTTTAATGCCCTTCATATCAGTGAACTTGGTTGGAAACAAGTCATGATATTCATGCAGTAACTCTGTAATTTTGTCAATGGTAGAAGCATCCCAATAATCTCCGACATTAGCAAGCTTTGGGGTCTGTTCTGTTCCAATCTTGACCTTCTTAATATTGATCGATTGTACAATAAATGGTAACTAAAATCCTGGTCCTTCTACATCTCTATGACCTTCTTTTTCTAAAATTTTTACCTTCCTCGGATCATCGTCTTCATCAGCGTTGATGTTGTAACGGCCTTGTAGTTTCTGGAGAGGCGCAGTCCATTTGTCCTCTTCTTGTTCCAAAGGAAGTCTAGATGCCTCCTTGAATACTTTCTGTCTCACAATCTATAGTGCTTGATCTACTGAAGGATATTGACTTTCAAATAAGAAGTTAGTTACAAAATTCAGAATCATACCTTTCCAATCTGTAGTGATGAGGCACAGCTCTGCTTGAAGGTACCAGTTGATATGTGTTGTGTCCAGTGTGTTGATGAATTTGTGTACCCATTGTTCTTGAGGTACATTTCTCCAGGCTTCCTCACAGCTTCGCACATGGTCCTTTGGACAACTTTGACCTGTGTAGCGAACTTCACAGCCTTCTACTTGTGCTGAGAACCATGGTGTCATCAAGGTGTTGGGCTCTAAAGATGTCTTAAAATATAACCTCTATGCATCATCCAAAGGTAGGTGTTGGCGCAAGTGTTTTACTTGTTGCCTATGTAGGTTCTTACCTTCCATTTTCAATACCCATCCTCTAGAGATGTGACCCCTGCAAAGGGACAGCAATCGTAACAAAAGGAATAGCAATCGTTCCATTCAAATGAACAGCAAAAGGAACGACAGACGTAACAAAAGGAACAGCAATCATTTTGTTCAAATGAACAGCAAAAGGAACAGCAATTGTGACAAGGGAACGACAGTCGTTATATTGGGCCAAAATAATGTTGTATTAATTGAGTTGTAGTACTTGCCCAACTATCTAATTTTTCAACCCGGGGTTCATAAACTGACGAAACACACGCAAAGTATATGCAAGATTGAAGCGAGACTAATCTAATCTAATGTTTAAGCTACAACTGAAGTTGAATCATTAATATAACACACGACTAAAATAGAATCATTAATATAACACATGACTGGAATTGAATCAATCTAGTTGCGTAAATGAAATTACTCTAAGAATGGGAAATTGCGTAAAGGAAATTAATCTAGAAATGGAGAACTACATGAAGGAAAAGGAGATACAACAACTGAAGAGTTGAATGGCATAACAACATATGAGAGCTCTCACTAATAAAGCAATCTTACATTCAATAATCAAATCAATCTTCATAAAATAATAATGAAAGCATGAAAACCAAAACCATGAATCAAATCTAAGAATCCCTTTCTCTTTCGAATCCAAATACTACCATTAATGACTACTCTAATTCTAATTACATAATCTAAATCCATCCTATTTCCTCTTCTACTTGAATCCTCATGAAGAGAGAGCACTCTATTTTATACATGAGAGCCTTGAAGATAAGATAACCATCTCATTATTACAGATCCACTTTTCTCTCAACCTATTTCCCATTATTACAAAATATAATCCCTTCAAATCCTCACACATATCTCTCCTTATATCTTGGATAAGAAATTCCAACCAAAACTCCATGATCTTCTCCTTGGAATGGGCTTGAATTATCTCCTCAAATATTGGAAATGGTGGAGGAAGTATTTGAAGTCCTTTGAATTAATCCATCACATGTTCAACTACATTACAAAGCTCACATTTGAGATATATATGAAAACATGTCAATTTTCACAACATTTAATCCTAAAATTCCTTTTAAATGCGGAATGAATAAAGTGGAGAATCATAAAGGTGAAACCAAGTATATTTATGGTTTAAATACTAAAATGAATAAAGTGGAGAATCATAAGGTGAAACCCAAGTATATTTATGGAAATGATATCGTGAAAGGTTAATGGGGTGATGAAATGTGGATAATGATGAAGGGAAAGGTGGATGAAAATAGGACATTTCTGAACCCCAACACAAGGTACAACACTATATCCAATCTGTAATGTTACTTTTGTGTGCCCCCCACCATCTTGTTGGGATTTCTCTCAGGGCCTCATCCATCGCCAACAATCTTTGTTGCATTGGTACACTCTCTTCAAAGTCCGACAAGAAGGTTTCTAAAGTATTTAGACCATCAAAGGTGGGTAAGTTACTTACTGTTGTGCTGATCTAGCGGAATTATCTGGTTAGTCTAGCGCATCTTCTTGTAGATACTTCATACATTTTATTATGCCAATTCTCCAGTGCTTCTTCTGAGTTGGATGAGCATACGTTGTCACTTCGCCAACTTAAGTTTCCATCAGTCATGGGATTAATGTAATCTTGTTGTCTGGTTGTTAATTTGTATATGTTTTCCAGTTCATATGCATGGTATTCTTCTCTGATGGGATCTATATATCGCTGACCTTCATTTGGATCTAAGGGTGCAATGACCCTAAGGCCATCTTTTTCAAAATTCATACATCTCTTCTTTAAATCAACCACGGTGGAATTATTGAAGGCCCAATCAATTCCTAACAGCGCAGGGTAAGGGCAGTTGTCATCAACTATCTCAATTACCTCAAAATATGCAAATGTTCTTACTCCATCGATGTCCACAGGGACATGCTCCAGTCTACCAAAGGAGATGATAGCCTGTTGATTGGCCATCCTGAGCCTAATAGGGGAATAGATCAACTTTGGTTTTCCCATCAGTGCCCAGGTTTGCTTCGGCATGACATTTACCTCCGACCCTAAGTCGAGGACTACATAATCTATCTCATACTCTCCTATTTGAGCATTCAAATGTAATTCCTTATTAGTCCTTCTCTTATTACCGATTTGGTGTACTTCCCTATTCAGCAAGGGGTCTATATTTCCTAGCTCATATTGTCTGATTAAATTTTGTAACTCTTGTACAGTGCTCTCATCCTGAATCAACTTAATACAAGTATATAGGAATTCCATGAGATTGATTACCTCTTTTTCTTCTTTTGGCGAAGCAGACTGATCAAATTCCAGAGGCATTCCATATTCTCTTACTTGTGGTCTTGTCTTCGATGAGGAACCTTGGTCTCCTCTAAATTCTTTTCTTGCCTCCTCGAACATTTTTCTTTCTTTCTTTGCATCAAACATTTGTGTCGTCTCTATAGCTTTCTTGATTCCTGAGTCTTCGGTAATCTTCCCTTGGGTCAGTCTGTCTTATCCTGTAACAACGCCTCCTTTGTTTATAACATCCACTCTAGGGTATTCTCTGCAAGGTTCAGCATATATCAGTTGCACTTGTGGGTTCTGCTGAGGTCCTCATCTTTCTTGAAGCTTAGCTAGTAGCACAGGACAATCTTCTATAACATGTTCAAAAGAGCTACAATAGCTGCAACTGGTATAAGGGTTCTGGAAATCCCTTTCAAGGTGTCCTGGTTGTGCACAGTTATAACAAATTATCTTTCATTGGCCTCAACCCATTCCTCGTCCTCGTCCTCGTCCTTTGAATCCACCGCGAGGATTAAAGTTTCCTCTCCCAGGGGAGTTATACTGCGTATTGTTTCCTTCTTGCGGTACTTGTCCTTGAATATTTTATATGTCTCTTGACCTTTCATGCATGATATCATAAGCCCTACAATCCCTATCTTCATGTCCCATAGACTTACAGAACCTGCAATACAAATTTGTGGATGTTTGAACATACTTTTGCATGTAATAGCACTCACCAGGGTGAAACCTATTTCTGCATACCTCGCACCAGGGTAAGGTCACTTGCTTCAAAGGGATCGGAACTCCAGAAGCCAAGTATTCATTGAATAGGGGACAGTGTTCCTTATCATGGCCTTCTGATCTGCATCAGACACACCATATGTCTTCTCTTTTATCTTTTCCCTTTTCTTTCTTCATATCTTCGACCTGCAAAGACAAACTAGTTAGTTGACTCAAGATCTGACTCATACCTGAGTTGGATTCTCCCATAGGGGTTGATTCTAAATTCATGGCGATCTCTAGTGCCTCAGACTGTGAAGAAATATTATGTTGCATCAGAGGAACTCTGATGTGTGATAAGAGGGCAGCAATGAACCATTCTTTGTTTTGTTCATCTGGGATCTGAAAAGTCAATCAGCCTGTTAAGGTTTTGAATCTCTGATCGAATTCCCAAATAGGTTTGGCCACCTTCTACTTGATATCCTTCAGTTCTGTAATACACTGTGACTCCGACTTGGATTTCTTGAACTTTACAATCAACACATTCTTAATATGATTCAGTGGCTTAGGCTATGCAAGTCCTTGAACAAGATTCATGTACCAGCTCAGTGCGCGATCCCTTAGAGTAGTACTAAACTGGGTTCTTTTAACAACTTCGTCTGTGACATTCTTAATATTCCATACAGCTTCACATAGGAACCAGTGCTGGTCAGGATCTTCAGATCCATCTCCCCTAAAAATAGGAAGTCTCATCTCATCCACCATAGATATTCCTAGGGTCCCTGACTGAGTATGTGGTGGATTACTAGTGACAGTGATCTGGGCACTCTGGTGGTTGGGATTACTCTGATTAATTAATACTACTGAATCAACAGGAGGGATAATGGTACTTACTTCAATGGTCTACGCAGTTTCTGAAGTCTGATATTCTTCTCGGCAAAGCTCTTTAGCTTTCCCTTCCTCTGTCCCAGCAGGTTCTGAATGCTCCTCGTCTGTCAGATCTGCCTCTTCTCCACTATAGAAACCTTCATCCCTGTAGTTCTGCTTGAATAGGTTTGCAAGGTGAAATTCTTTGAACACTCTCCCATTGCGTGTATGTCCAGCTTCTAAGTCGCTTTCGCTGTCTGAATTATTTAACATTAGCCTTTCTAGATCCGACCAATCTACTGTATCTTCAAGATGCTCTTCTCATGCAATAGCATCTTGAGTCTCAACTTCAGGAATTGTAAAAAATTTCCTCTGGTTCCCTTAAAGAAATATCTCTCATCTTGGTTGTATGACTCTACTCTATCAACAACAAACTCAGTGATGTACCCTCCAATGGTGTTATCAAACTAGTGATCTACTGCTCGTGATACGGTGTTATCAACTCTTTTGACCTTCTTGATTAGCTCTGACGTCCAAACCATGGGATCTCTATATCATACCTCAAAATGTGTATCTGCTAATATAGCTAGCCACTCGTATAGCTCCTGATGGATTCCCCGAAAAAAAAAATCATGTCATACCGACAATTATCTGCCATTCTAAAAGAAATTGGAATGGAATATCAGGCTATTGATGCATGCCCCAATGATCACATAATATATTATGGAAAATATGCATCTAAATCGAATTGCCCACAATGTCAAATCACTATATATTAAACTGATCAGTTAACAAAAAAGGTGCCTCACAAGGTTCTTCGTTATATTCCCATAATTCCACGCCTGCAACGACTATTTAGATGTCGGAACATAGCACGATTTATGGATTACCATGCACGGAATAGAAGTGAAGATGATGTTCTTCGAATGCCTGCAGATGGTTCTTTATATAAAAATATCGAAGAAAGATGGCCAATTTTTAAAGAAGAACCTCGTAATGTTAGGATTTCATTGGCAGTTGATGGTGTAAATCCATTTGGTGAGCTCAAGTCTATCTACTCAGTGTGGCATGTTTTTGTTATAAACAATAACCTTCTTCCTTGGATGTCAATAAAGAGAGAGCACACAATGTTGGCAATGATTGTTCCAGGTATATTTTTATAACGATATTGTTTTTTTAATGTTTAACATTTCATTTGTCTTGTTCATTACACAATTTCATATATGTATACAAGGTGTAGTAATTATGTGTATTTTTTAACCATTTA
>SNQJ01S0003654.1:197338-216473 GCA_010110895.2 Picea sitchensis | reverse complement strand
TTGTGGGTGTGTGGTAAATGAGTTTATTTGTTTTTTATGAGTTTTTTAGGTTTTTCTGACTTCTTTTAGCTTTATGTGTTGTGTTTGCAAGTGACAAGGGTTGGAAACCAAAAAGGAATCCCACAGAGTTGAGCTCCCAGGTGTAGGAGACCCCCTAGAGACCATCACACTTATTGGGATCAACAAGTGCATTGACCAATGCATCAACAAGGTCTGGTTCCTTTGTTTGTCAATGTAGGAAACATGGTACCTTTCGTCATGGGCCAACACACTTTTTTAGGTAACTTTCTGTAGGGGTTAAAAAAATTATTTTTTCTAGTTTTTATCGCTTTCGTGTGTCTACTAGGTTTATATTTAGGGAATTTGGATGATTAGTTAGATTTTAGTTTGTAGGTTTGTCTTAAAACCCTTAAAAATCCAAAGGATTGAGGAACAAACCCCCCTATGGTTTTACTACCTTTCCTTCAAGAGTTTTTTTTAGGGTTTGACTCTTTGTTTGTTCTCTGCAAATAGGTTGTAACTTTGCATTTCAATGGTTGCTTACATCTATAGGTTTCTTTTCTTGCAATTCATTTCATTTTAATTTGAAAAATCAAAAGAAACGTAGGAATATAGATAGTTGCATTGCAATTTTTTTAATTGTCTTTTATAGTCATGGACCATTTCATTTTTGCTATTAAAGAATGCTCATGTAGGTTAGATTTGCATAGATCCTATGTGAATGGCATAATTTATTAAAAAAAAAAAAAAAAAACCAATATTGGTCGCTTTAGCAACTAACCTGTTCGTTCAACGTGTTAGTCGCTAGAGAGACGAACTTGTTAGTCACTAGAGCGACCAACCTATTCATCGCTAGTATTGCCAATTGGTCGCAAACATCAATGTGTTAGTCGCTAGAGAGACAAACGTGTTAGTCTCTAGAGCGACCAACGTGTTCGTCGCTAGTATTGCCAATTGGTCGCAAACATCAACGTTAGTCACTAGAGTGACCAACGTGTTCGTTCTAGCGACTAACTGATCCTCCTTCTTTTGACCTTTTTAACTGATGGTTTGGTCACTCTAGCGACTAATATTCGTCATTCTCGTAACTCATAGTGATTTATTGACTAAGTTTGCCAGGGTTGTTTTGGTCACTCTTGCGACTAATATTAGTCGTTTGACCAACTAACATTCATCGCTAGCCGAACTTTTCCCTATTGTGAATAGGATTATTTTTCCGGTCTCTAGACCGGCGAAGATCCATGTGTGGTCTCTAGACCGACGAATGAATTCTGACGAAAAAAAAAATTATCTTGGTTGCAAAAACGACTCTATGCCGACGAAAATTCGTCTCTACTTCGTCGCAAAAACGTTCAAATTTAATAGTGATAGGATTTACTCAATCTTCTTCACAGCATGGAGATCCTCTACCTCTTCTTGATCGTTTGCTAAGCCCTCTCTGTCGGCTATGGATCTCTTTTTGTTATTCATCTTATATTAGTAAGGTCTTCCATTGCGCGTCTTTCCATCTTTTGCAATTATCTACTTTATCTAGTCCTCTTCCATCATGATTGGTTCCATGGCCTCATTTTGATTCCCTTCATATATCTCCTTGTCCATATCTCAACCTCATATCAGTGCTTCCCCCCTTCCCCCATGTGCACAAGGAAGTTTAGTTGTCTGATTCCATGGTCATCACACCTTTGTCATACAATAAAATCTTAATTGAAGTCTACATTGATATGATGTACCTACCTCTGGGTCCCTTCAAAAAGTCTTGTTCTGTAGCAGTGTAGGACATTGCGGTATCTACTGTAAATTCAGTGATAAAACCTACAACAATATTGTCTAACCATAAATCTATTGTGTGCATGAATTTGTTATTAACTTGTTGTAATTGTGTGATCTCCACAGGATGTCACTCTAGATGTATGATATGATTTGTAGGGTGGTTGTCCTTCAATATCAATAACCACTACTGCAACAGATGCAGGAAATGGAAAAAAAATACCTCATGCAAGTCGCTAAACATGTATTTGTTTAGATATTTGTGTGATGTCAACTTAGGGTTTCTGTTGTGCTTCTGCGCAAACCCGATTTCCTTTGTCCTCAACCATATTTCAATATCTGCCTTTGTTGGATTCCATGGCCTGAACATTCCCTTCTATACTTTCATTCTCTGTGATTTTCCTCCACATATCTCGTCCACTCAATCTTGTGTAGTTCCACCCAGAAACGGAACCATTTGTTGGTTACTTGGGCTGACCCAGGTTCTAATATCAAATAGGTTTCCAAAAAAACCCTCAAAACTATCAGCCCTCCTGGTATACCAGAAGGAAATGTTGCGCATAGAGTGCACAGTGCAATCTCATCCAAGATAGAGTTATGGGTGACTGCAATACTCAGATGTTTGCAGTCTAAGAATGAGTGGGGATTTGGTTTAGCTTCTTTCCCTTATGCATCATCATCATTAATCATTCATATACTTCTTCTAATATTCATTCCTTCTTTAAGCCTATGCATGTATGTTTTTATAATATAGTTTTAACCATTCATTCTTTAATTAATGATTAACAGAATAGTAAAGAATTCATTAACAACACATAGAACAAAGTATTTTATCGTGGTTCACCCCCTCATGGGTTACGTCCACAAAGATCTGTCTTTTTTTCTCTTTTATTATGTCTGCTGCAAAATATGCACTACGTGCATTACATCTTCAGGATTACAATCAAAATGAGGGTAAGTACCCTCTCAGTGTAACGCACCCAACCCCTAAGTACAATTTGTAACACACGCAACCCCTAAGTACCCTTTTCTTTTCTTTTTTGTGGGGTGGGGCATAATGATTTTTGTTTTTGTTTTCCTTCAACTATCTCAACTCAAATCATCTCTCTGAAATGATTCTTCCCCTTAAAGGAACCCGTAGCGTTCTAGCGACTACTTCCAAGAGCTAAAATGACCCTTGGTTTATGTCACATGACTTCCCGATTTATTCGGTGTGATCTAGTTGATTATTATGCGACATCTACATATATTTCATCTCAATCACACCATCTCTAAGGTCCTACCTTGAGAAGGAAAGTCGCATCATCAACCTTTCCAACATCTGGCATAATCCTCGTCTAACCCATTGGTTAAGGGGAAATTTCATTATTCGAGGTTCATGGCCGTTTTAACTCGCAATCCTCCCAAAATGTGAACTTCAATCTCATGTATCAGACGGTCGAGGGGAGTCCCATAGGATCCATAGATCCACGATCCAAGTCACTTCACGACTTCAGGCTTCGGAGGACTTGGGCGCACCAACATGCAATGTCCCGATGCGCAAACCTCGAACTCGTAGATCTAATGGTTGAGGTGGGTCCCGAAGGATCCATGGGTATATGATCAAGATCACTTCGTGGCTTCGAGTTTCGAAGGACTTGGGCACACTAACACTCAATTTCCGATGCACGAACCTCGAACTCATATATCCGATAGTTGAGGTGGGTCCCGAAGGATCCATGGATCTACGATCCAGATCACTTCGTGACTTCGAGTTTTGGAGGTTTTAGTTGCACCAATGCGTGATTCTCCCATTGCTTGAACTCCAAACTCATGGTTCGGATGGGATCAGGGGTTAAATCATGTGCTCTTTCCCATGGCCAATGGTCATGACAGCCCTTGGTTTCCTCCGAACGGATCTCATCCATTCGTCTCTCAGACAAGGAAATATATTTCTTTTTGTGACCTTCACATTACCATTTTCCTTAGCTTTACCCTGAACGGGTTAGGGACTTGGGTCTGGTAACTCACACGGCAAGGGGGGTCTAGGAAAGGTATCCTCTTCAGATGGATGGTTTCAGGTCGGCATGATATTTTCTATCTCGACCGTGAAAAGTCTTATGCCCTGGAAAGCCTTCAGAGTGAAGTTGGTCATACAGTTTATCAGCGAGAAGTGTGAATTTCACAAGGGGGCGGAAGCATATGCATAACATAACTACTTTACACAAAATACACTTATAAATGCATATATAAATATACGTATATGTATAAAAACCAAGAAATCATTCATCATTCTAATTCAACAATTGAAGCAGGGAAAAGACTTATCAGAACCATTCAATGTGAAGAAACTATTGGAAGGGGTGACCGTTTCCACCCAACCATAGGCTCAGTCACTCCAAATGGATTTACCACTAGCCACCCCCAAGCTAGACCATGAAGCTCTACAACACAACCTTTTCATCTCGCTCAGCCACAGAAGGGACAAAGGTTACTCTCCTCTTCCCGCAGGGTCCTGGAAATGGTTTACACGATACCAAGCAAGGAGGACTAGCCTCATTTATCATCTTGTATCATAACCTTTTCTGCCATTTCCCATATCCAGAATGCTTCGTTTACCAATTCTTCCTTGAATCCCCGAGATTCACTTCATGTCTCTGCACTCTTCGCAAGCGTGTTTTTCCTCTGCCCGCCACACCTTCCTTTCTTGCCTCTTTCAGCAAGGTCGCGTGTGGTTGGAATTTCTAGTCTGCGGTCAGGTATGGAAGCCTTACAGATGAGTGCTATGCCCCATCCCCTCATTAACTCTTGAGGAGGTCTTCCCACCCACCAGCCTGACTGTAATTCATTTCTGGGTCAGAGGACGGTTCTGGTTCTGGTTCTGAGCAATTAAATCTAGTAAGGACTGGTTTGGTGAAGGTTAACGCAACCATTCCTGGTCCCCATCACCCTCTCTTTGTGTAACATCTGTGGTCTTTCCAAGTACACCCCCCCTCCAGTAGTCATGCAACACTTGTCCATTTTCTTATTAATTAATTAGGTTCACATTCATTTACCTTTCAAACAAAGGTCCATCGAATCAATATTCACACATTTAATTTTTTCCATAGTCTCTTGGTCATTTATAGTTATATTTACAAGTTGGGGGAAACGGGGTGTTACAATTCCCTCCCCCTTAAAGGAACATCATCCTCGATTTTCTATCTATTAACATATCCTGTATGTACAGAAGTGAAGAAAAATGGGCATGCCTATCTCATGGCATCCTCCATTTCCCATGTGGCCTCATTTGGGCCAAAGTGTTTCCACTACACCTTGACCTGTGCAATGGTTCAGTTCCTAAGTGGGGTTTCCTTCCTGTCTAGTATGCCTTGAGGTTCTAGTAGTAATTCTCTCTTCAGTTCCACCTGGATCACAGACCAGTCAATTTTATGATTTGAATCATGTACATATTTCTTCAAAAATGAAGCATGGAAAACATTATGTTCTTTTACTGTGGGAGGGAGTTCTAGCCTATAGGCTCCAGGTCCCACTCTATCTAGAACTTCAAAGGGTCCACAATACCAAGGTGCCAACTTGGCACAAGCTCCCATCCTCGGGGAAATCTTCCTAGGCCTAACTCTGAGATAGACGTGGTCTCGTATCTTGAATTCTCTAGGGTTCTCTTTCTATCGGCACAACTTTTCTGTCTATTATGAGCGATTTTCAGATTTTTCTTTATCTAAATCACTTGTTGTTCCATTTATTTCAACATGTCAGGTCCAATTGTAATTTTGTTTATGGGGTTACTCCAACTAACTGGAGTGTTGCACAGCCTACCATAGAGGACTTTGAAAGGGCTCATATTTAGTGATTCTTGGTAGCCGTTGTTGTAGGCAAATTCCACCAGTGGCAGGTAATCTTCCCACTTTTTAGGTTGATGCATTGCATGTATCCTTAGCATGTATTCTAATATTTGGTTCACTCTTTTCGTCTGTCCATCGGTTTGAGGATGATAGGTTGTGCTAAACAATAATTTGGTCACCAGACCAGCCATCAAGGATTTCCAAAAGTTTGAAGTAAATTTTGTGTCTTTGTTAGACACGATCTCCTTAGGCATGCCATGTAGTTTGAATATCTCCTTCATGAATATGTTGGCAATATATATTGCCTTGCAAGTCGATTTGACGGGAATAAAATGAGCGTACTTGCTCAATTTATCCACCACTACCATGATGGTTTCATTATGCCTGGACAATGTTGGTAATCCGGTGATGAAATCCATGGAGATGGTCTCCCATTTCCATTCCAGGATTGGTAGAGGTTGTAATAATCCTGCTGGGTGTCGGTGTTCTTCTTTAACATGTTGGCATTCTAGACATTTAGCTAAATACTCAGCTATGTCTTCCTTCAATCCAGGCCAATAGAATTGTTTTCTGGTGGTCGTGACCATCTTCTGATAGCCCGGATGGCCGGTGTATGGTATCTTGTGTAATTCATCCATTATGAACCTCTTTAAGTCATCACATCTTGGAATATATATAGCATGTTTCGGTAAGTCAGAAGACCTCCATCTAGCGTTTGGTAGCCTTCATACTTTATCCCTGCGGGTTCTTGCTCCAAGTACGAGGTCATGGTCTGGAAGAATGTGTTTGTTTCTTGTGCATTCCTAATTCTTTCCCTGACATTCGTCTCGTAGGTGCTCACCGTTTCCAGGCGAATTGTTTTTATACTTCTACTAAGGGCATCGACCACCTTATTTTCCTTTCCTTTCATATGTTTGATTTTGAAATCAAACTCTCTAAGGAGGGCCATCCACCTAGCTTGTCTAGCATTGATTTTTGGTTGGTCAAACAGGTGCCGCAATCCATAGTGGTATGTCATAAGTACAAATTTCCTAACCATGAGGTAATTCCTCCACATATTCAAAGCGTGCACTATGGCGGCCAAATCTAGATCATGGGTCACATAGTTGACTTCATGCTCATTCAATTTTTGGGATTCATAGAAAACTACGATTCCTTCTTTCATAAGGACTCCTCTGATTCCTTCCTTGCAGGCATTTGTGCACATGAGGAAGTCATTATCTATATTGGTGATCTTCAGCACAGGCGCATGGGTCAGAAGGTGTTTTAGTGACTGAAACCTTTCTTCACATTCCAGTGTCCAAATGAATTTAACCCCCTTCCTCTGGAGGGAAGTGATTGGACAACCAATCTTGGAAAAACCTTTTATAAACCTCCTATAGTATCCTGCTAAACCCATAAAGGATCTGATATCTAAAAAATCCTTTGGGGTAGGCCATTCCATGATGGATCTTATCTTTTTAGGGTCTACTGCTACCCCTTCTTCAGATATGACATGGCCCAAGTAATGTATTTGCTTCTGGAAAAAGTCACACTTGCTAAATTTGGAGTAGAGTTGATGCTCTCTTAGCACTTGAAGTGCAAGTCTAAGATGTTCCTCGTGTTCCTCTCTATTCTTGGAGTAGATTAAGATATCATCATTAAAAACCAATACAAATTTGTCTAGGAATTTGTTGAGTACATTGTTCATCAAGCACATAAAGGTGGCAAGCGCATTGGTTAATCCAAATGGTACTACCACAAATTCGTAGTGAACATATCTCGTCCTAAAGGCGGTTTTGTGGATGTCTTCTTCCTTGATTCGGACTTGATAGTATCCGGATCTCAAGTAAATCTTTGAGAAAATGGAAGCACCCCCCAATTGATCGAACAAGTCATTTATTATGGGTAAGGGGTACTTGTTCTTTATGGTTACCTTATTGAGATGTCTATAATCTATGCATATTCGAACTGTACCATCTTTCTTCTTCACTAACAGGACTGGTGCTCCCCATGGAGACACACTAGGTCGGATGTAGCCTTTGTCCATCATTTCCTTTACTTGTAGTTTGAGCTCAACTAGCTCGGGTATACTCATCCTATAGGGGGTCCTAGATACTGGCACTACTCCTGGTGCAAGTTCTATTGAGAAGTCAATATCCCATCTCGGAGGTAGACCCGGTACCTCTTCTGGAAACACATCTCTATAGTATCTTAGTATGGGGTGGTCTTCCAGGCTTGGCTTGTCATTCTCAACAGATTCTAACACTTGTATTGCATATAGAGGACATCCCTTTCTGCAACACTTCTTCATTTGACGGGTCGATATTCGTCTCACCGAGACAAGTTTCTAGATCCCTTGGAGGGTTATCTTTCTCCCCTCTTCATTTACACATTCTAAGGTTTTATGGTAACAATCCATCTTAGTTTTATATGCAACTAGCCATTCCATACCAATCAACAGGTCATACAATCCTATGGGAAGTATGTTAAGGGTATCTTGGGTGGGCAGTCCATCCACAGTGAATTGGAAAGCTAGTATGACCTCTGCTATTTTTCTTTTGGTGCCAGTGGCTAACTGTACCGGCTTAGCATGTCTATGTGGCTACAGTTTACACTTATCAACAGTCTGAGGGGCCACATAACTCAAATTTGAACCAGGGTCAATTAAAATAGATATTAGATGGTCTGCGATCATACCTTCCATCTCCACCACTGAGGCTTGGTGGTTGGCTTGTTTATTATCCACGGCTGCATAAATTTGTGGCATACTCTTGGCCACGTCATTGACGGTGGTAGCTTCTTGGACATTGTAAACTCTCCTACTATTTTGTTGTTTGTGTGGACAATCCCTCAATAGATGTTCTTCTCCACAACCCCAACATTTCAAGGGTTCTTTCTTTGGGTTGTCAGTCTTTCCTGAGGTTAATCCAAAAGGTTTATTTCCACTCTAGGAGGGGAAATTCTGTTGGTGTACACTTCGGGTAGGAAAGCTCATCCTTGAATCCTTATTATAGTTATTAAATCTTGGGGATTTAAACCCCTTTTTATGGAACCCCGAACTATTCTTCTGCTTCCAGCCCTCCCGAGGTTCTGTCTAAGGCCCAAACTGTTCATAACAATATCTTACCTTCTGGATAGTGTCTTCTAGGGTCTTTGGTTCGTCAAACTCAATTTTGTTCTACTAATTCTTAGGTAACCCACTGATGAATCGTTGCACCTTTTCCTTTTCTACTTTTATGTAGGGTACATACCTCAGCAACTTAAGGAATCTCCTGACATATTCCTCTATGGTGAGTTGTCTCGACTTGAGTTCATAGAACTCTTTAGTCTTCTCATCGAAATATTTTTCCGACAGATACTTCTTCCTGAAGTAGTTCTCAAACCATTCCCAAGATAGGTCCTCTTCATGAATCCCTTTCACATTCTTAAGGTCTTCCCACCAAATGGAAGCCTTTCCATTCAGGTTGAAAGTGGCTACTCGAGCCTTCAAGTTTTCAGATAAATCATGGACTCTGAAATACTTCTTTAGTCCAAGAAGCCAGACCTCCGCCTCCTCTCCTTTCTTAATCTCATCGTCAAAAGAGGGTGGTTTGGCCTTCCTGAATTCTTCGAGATTATGACTTTTGGAATGATTTTGTTTCTTCCATTTTCTTTGAGAATGTGAACTAGTTCTACTACTAGAAGATCCCTCTGAGTCGCCAATTTCCTTTCCAGAGGATTCGTCTGACGCTTGCCCCCTGTCTTAAGGTTGGACCTTTCTCGAGGTACTCCTCCCAGTGTGGCCACTTAAAGGACCATGTTTCGGTATCTCAGGTGGACTTCGACTCCTCTTTGTCTATCGTCAGTCCACATGAATGGTGTCAGGTCCCTGCTGCAGTTGTCTTTGTATGTCGGATAAACTCTGCAACAAGACTGCATTAATTTTCGTTTGCTTCTCTTTCTCTTTTATCAATCTCTTGTTTTCGGCCTTGTAGCTCTATAATTCGGCCATGAGACTCCTCACAGTCTCAGCCAGATCTGGAGGGGTCTCTACCGCCCTCCTCTCGTCAAACTCTTCGTCTCTATTGTGGGAGCCATCCCCCACTTTGTGGCACGTCACCATTCTATATGATTGCAGTTTCCCGTAGTTGATCGACTTCTTGAATGCAGACAAAACACTTGTTGTTAGCTAACATTATATTAGTTCATAACCAACACATAATTCATATTTCTTAAATACATACACACATAGCAGTAAGTTGTCATTCTTTTCTATAATAAGGGCTTAACCAGACTTTTTAGGAATGGAGTAAGGTAGGGTGTCATCCTTTAAACTAATTTTAATGTGGTTTTTATGCAGCTCATCCATGATCCCATTCAGGCCAAGTGTTATAACCACGCTCTGATACCAATTTTTAATGCACCCAACCCCTAAGTACAATTTGTAACACACCCAACCCCTAAGTACCCTTTTCTTTTCTTTTTTGTGGGGTGGGGCATAATGATTTTAATTTTTGTTTTCCTTCAACTATCTCAACTTGAATCAACTCTCTGAAATGATTCTTCCCCTTAAAGGAACCCGTAGCGTTCTAGCGACTACTTCCAGGAGCTAAAATGACCCTTGGTTTATGTCACATGACTTCCCGATTTAGTCGGTGTGCTCTAGTTGAGTAATGTGTGACGTCTACATAGATTTCATCTCAATCACACCATCTCTAAGGTCCTACCTCAAGAAGGAAATTCTCGTCATCAACCTTTCCAACGTCTGGCATAATCCTTGTCTAACCCACTGGTTAAGGGGAAATTTCAACGTTCGGGGTTCATGGTCGTTTTAACTCAAAATCCTCCCGAAATGCGAACTTCAATCTCATGGATAGGACAGTCGAGGGGAGTCCCGTAGGATCCATAGATCCGTGGTCCAGGTCACTTCATGACTTCGGGCTTCGGAGGACTTGGGCGCACCAACACTCGATGTCCCGATGCGCGAACCCGAACTCGTAGATCCGACCGTTGAGGTGGGTCACGAAGGATCCATGGATCTACGATCCAGATCACTTCATGACTTTGGGTTTTGGAGGACTTGTCACACTAACACGCAATTTCCCGATGCGTGAACCCCAAACTCGTAGATCTAACGGTTGAGGCCATGGATCTACGATCCAGATCACTTTGTGACTTCGGGTTTCGGAGGTTTTAGTCGCACCAATGCGCGATTCTCCCATTGCGCAAACTCCAAACTCGTGGTTCAAATGGGTTCAGGGGTTTACTCTCGCACTCTTTCCCATGGCCAACGGTCATGATAGCCCTTGGTTTCCTCCGAATGGATCACATCCATTCGTCTCCCAGACAAGGAAATATCTTTATTTCTGTGACCTTTACATTACCATTTTCCTTAGCTTTACCCTGAACGGGTTAGGGACTTGGGTCTGGTAAATCACATGGAAAGGGGGGCCTGGGAGAGGTATGCTCTTCAAATGGATGGTTTCAAGTTGGCACGATATCTTTTATCTCGACCGTGAAACATCTTATGCCTCGGAAAGCCTCCAGAGTGAAGTTGGGAATACATTCTATCAGCGAGAAGTGTGAATTTCACAAGGGGGCGGAAGCATACGCATAACATAAATACTTCACACAGAATATGTTTATAAATGCATATATAAATATATGTATATGTATAAAAACCAGGTACTCATTCGATATATAAAACCAAGATATCATTCATCATTCTAATTCAACAATTGAAGCAAGGAAAAGACTTATCAAAACCAATCAATGTGAAGTGACTACTAGAAGGGGTGCCCGTTTCCACCCAACCGTAGGCTCAGAAACTCCAAACGGATTTACCACTAGTCACCCCCCGAGCTAGACCACGAAGCTCTGCAACACAACCTTTTCGTCTCGCTCAGCCACAGAAGGGCCAGAGGTTACTCTCCTCTTCTTGCAGGGTCCTGGCAATGGTTTACACGATACCAAGCAAGGAGGACTAGCCTCGTTTATCAGCTTGTATAATAACCTTCTCTGCCATTTTCCATATCCAGAACACTTCGTTTACCAATTCTTCCTTGAATCCCCGAGATTCACTTCATGTCTCTGCGCTCTTCGCGGGTGTGTTTTTCCTGTGCCTTCCACACCTTCATTTCTCACCTCTTTCAGCAAGGTCACGTGTGGCTCGAATTCCCAGTCCACGGTCAGTTCTAGAAGCCTTACGGATGAGTGTTATGCCCCATCCCCTCATTAAATCTTAAGGAGGTCTTCCCACCCACCAACCTGACTGTAATTCATTTCTGGGTCAGAGGACAGTTCTGGTCCTGAGCAATTAAATCCAGTAAGGACTGGTTTGGTGAAGGTTAACGCAACCATTCCTAGTCCCCTTCACTCTCTCTTCATGCAGCATTCATGGTCTTTCCAAGTACACCCCCCCTCCAGTATTCACGCAACACTTGTCCATTTTCTTAGTAATTAATTAGGTTCACATTTGTTTACCTTTCAAACAAAGGTCCATCGAATCAATATTCACACATTTAAAGTTTGTCATAGTCTCTTGGCCATTTATAGTTATATTTACAAGCTGGGGGAAACAGGGTGTTACACTCGGAGGATGACTAGATCACACCAGGCTCCTCAGCCTATGACCTAACCCTCAAAAACTAGCTTATTCCACTCTACCACAATCACCATAACAAAACACACTACAATCAATAGCTCTTAACCAACCAACAATCAATCAAACCTGACCTAGACCTCCTAGGTATTTATTTATAATACCCTATTAGCTTACAGTCATTACAATCTTTGTCAAAAACCCTAACCCTAACATAGTTAGGCATGTCTGCATGCACGCCACGTTACTTTTCCTCCCACATGTTGCTTTTCCTTCTTTTTTTGCATGTTGTTTTTCAGACTGCAAAGGCACGTGTTCCAAAAATAGACCTTTTCTTTAAAATTAGGTTTGCACCCAAAATAGATCCTTATTCCCAAGATAGGCCTACGCCAACACTCTTGGACAATATAATTCTACAAAGACAATAAACCATGGGGACCGGGGAATACAGTTTGCAAATACATGGGTATCATACTTTTTCTATACAAAGTCACAAACTGATATAAAATCTTTGAAGTTCATCTCAGGTAGATAAAACTCTAGGATTGATTGTCCTAAGTATGGATCAAAATATATGGCATAAAGACTCATATAAGGACATCTATCAGAATAATGATAATTGTTTGCAAGATTATATGAATTTTCCCATTTTGAAAGGATACAAGTAACTCCAGGGATTTTTTCATTGAAGAAAGTATAGCACAAGTTTCTTGGTTATTTTGATAAAGCATCTGCCATATGTTGTTTTTCTTTATCTTCTCAAGTTAAAGCACTAAGGAACTTGATTTCCGATGTTGTGTTTCCTTCATGAGCTAATAGATCTACCAAACAGTGTTTTTTACCGGGTTTACACTAAAGTCAAAATCAAACCATCTAACCATGGTTGTCACCTGATAATCTTGTTATTGCCTTTTTCTAATTGTCTGTCATGTTTTAACATATCAGGCATATACTTGAGATCTATTTTGACCATAAATTTAACTAGCTTCAAATATAACTTGAATCTCGCAATGCTTAGCTTAATAGCCAGTGTCGCTTTGTGAGTAGAGGGATAATTTGAATTTGTTGATTAAATGTACCAAAGGTATACATGCATATTTTTCCAAGCTCTCCAATATAAAGGTATACATGCATATTTTTCCAAGCTCTCCAATATTTTCGATGATATCTGTAAGATCGTTGTCTTTCTTTAATTATGCTCTTTAGATGTTTCTTCATTTAAACTTTCAACCTTTTCCCTTTGTCAAGATCCACATCATACATTTTATCATACAGTGTACTCAATTCTGCGTCAAAACACTAAGTTGCGTCATCATATCAAACTTCTATAGTTTAACCTGATACAACTCTTTAGAAGCATTCCTAATGACTTATTTTAATTCATGAGTCTTAGCATTTAATTTCTTTATGGGTTCCTTTTTTGTATTGTCTCTGATGATGGGATGAACTACCTTCATGGTGAAGTGAGGAATCATGTGTATCCTCTTGATCTTCATAACTCTTCGAGTGTGCTTTCCCTAGGTTGGTGGTGGAAAAGAAAGGAGGTTTTTCCCACACTCGAGGACATTGTGAAGGCGAAGAGAGCCATGTGAAAGTCCATAATCACTGGTTATTCCAGGTACACGTATACATTGCATTACCTTGAGTGCTTTAACTTACCTCACTGTGAAGTAGACATAATTGTATTGCAGTGAAATTTAATCAAAATGGATACGCGGAGTCGTGATGTTTCCAACGTAGTGAGTAGAAGTGGGGTATCAGAGCCAAGTCGATGACTGACCGACACAGTAAGAAATCTCATAATAATATTTATTATCAAAATTTGTTAATCCAAGAATTCAAACCAAATCTCAATTGGCAGCTACCTAAAGTCCCTAATTCTAAGATTTATGAATTGGGGATATTGAACTTCAGAGCAAGTCAAAAAATAAAATGTGTATCTTGTAATATTCCCATTAGTTTAAACAACCATGCATATCAAGTGCACCTTATTAAGTATGGAAATTTTCAAATTCTAAAATTATTATTAGGTTGACTCTTTGAAACTCATTTCTTTGAAAGTAGATTTCACAGTATTAACAAATTTCAGAACAAATTTTCATTATTAATTGCTTGAATTTTTAATAACAATCAAATTTCATCTATCGACTAACATTCCACATGACAACAAATGACCACAGTGAATTGATGGAAATTTTGAATATGATGACAATGTAATTTCTTCCTCAACTAATGGAACCCTATTCGAACCTTTAATTTATTCTTTATAGAATTTTCAGGTCTACTTTTGCACAAAAATAGACCCACTCTCAGGCTTGAGAGTTTTTCCTTTAATCTCTGTCAAAAATTTGCAATGTGGACTAGATCATGGATATAAGTATGTCCATATTAGATTAATACAGCTTGGGTTAAATCCACTTATAAGGCCTGGATTAAATGTTAGTGGCCTATGTTGTGTTGTCGATCCCAGATATAGCATATTCACACACACCCCTACACAATAGCCATGTCTAGTCTTTGGTCATTCCCAGATATGCAATTAGTTTCATTGACCCCCATATTAGAACTTTTCTTCAAGCTTATGTTCAACGAAGTGGATTTAATATGTATGAGCAATCACATGTTTTTCAACTCCATGTTACCCTCTATTTAAGATTTGTTTCCACTATTATGGCTGCCCTTCACCCTCAATCCAGTGATCATGCCTTGCATGAAAGCACGGTGGTCAAACATGGCAACGTCACTCCTATTGTTCTTGATTTTATGGAACTCGTTTATCCAAAATATTGGTGAAATAAATTGATTCAGATGGATGTTGGTGGCCTCTCACCTATTCCAACTAGCTCATTTTGGCAGTTTTCCAATTCGGCAGTTTTTTCTTAGTTTTCTGGTCCCTAACTTTCAGGGTCGTTTTGAGGCCCTAAACAACGTTTTTAGGGCTCGCTACAGTCAACACGTGTAGGGCTTGCCACAGGAAGCATGTGTATTCCTCGGATAGACCTTTCCAATGGGCTATCGTGTGCTTAAAATGGAGATTGTATGCAAAAGTTACGACCCCGAGAAGTTGATCTACTAACTTACCCAAACGGGGCCCACATGACTCTTGGCGCTTCATCTCCTAGGGTTAGGTTTTGGATGTCTAGGGTTTTTGACATTCCTGTTTATTGTAAAAAGGCCTTGAGAGCCTCATTTTAATCATCTTCTGGCAAATGAGCACAGCCGTCACATCTCTTCTCAGAGATAAGTCGCTACCATTCTAGCAAGCTTGTTTTCCGCTGCATTTTATAGTTTCAGCGTATTTCCATATTGAATAGAAACCAGTTTTACTGTATATCTATTATTCTGTGTTAAGCATATTTTGATAATAATATGTATTCATTTCGTTCTGCTCATAAAATCTGGATCAGTGGTATCAGAGCAGTCTTCTCCTTGTTGTTCTTAATGCATGTCCCCAACGAAGTCAAGGTACAAAGAATTGGGTCTCGAGCTTGTTTATATTGAGGACAAAATCTCTCGCACGCCCAAGCCACCTCTCATGGAAGGAGAAAATAAATACGACAGGAAAGGAGATCCCTTCAAAATGTTGCTTGAGGAATCCCTCACGCAATAGAGGAAGGAGATGATGGATAGTTTTGCGCAAATCCTTCGGTGGCTACCAACGGGCAATGCATCTTCCTCCAACAGAGGCGTCACCCCCTTAAAGGTACAAATCAACTTCGATATTCCTGTATTTGAAGGTCATATAGACACAGATGTTGTAGACAAATGGTTCAATCTACTAGAAGCATATTTCTTTGTCCATAACTTCTCGAATAGAGAAAATATTACTTTTGCACTCCTCCAAGTCGTTCCCCATGTCAAAGATTGGTGGGAAACTTTCTGTGAGCAGAAGGAAATAGAGAAACCCTCGTTATTTACAGTCACGGTCATCTGGGAGTCCTTCAATGATGCTATTAAGGAACAATACTACCATGTTGGAAGTTATGAGAACCTGTATACAAAATGGACCACATTGCGGCAGGAAAGAGACCAAGCAGTGCATGAGTTCACAAATATCTTCCATACCTTGCGCACCAAGCTGGGTATCAAAGATTCTGAGCAACATCTGGTGCTCAAGTATCATGGCGGTTTGCATAGATACATCCAGTCTGAAATGGAGTTTCTAGACATCTCATCCTTAGGTGAGGCCTATCGATATGCCGTCAAAATCGAGCAGAAGCTCAAACTAAATATGCGACAATTTGGGCCTGGGAACCCCTCACAGCAAAATCCAAGAAAGGTCGGCCCCAATCCATAGAAAAAAAGACAAAGAAAATATGAACCTCCTCGGGACAACCAGTCCAGGACACAAGCAAAGGACACCGGAAAGACAAAGAAAGATATCAGAAAGTGGTACGACTTCCATAAGATCCCCTTGCATAACACTGTTGATTTCCGCTCAAAGTAGTCACTGGTGACTGTGGTGAAATCCTTTGAATCAGATGCGGGTTCTGACTCTGAGTCAAAACCAGAAAGGGGGAGACGGATCATTGATGAAAAACCCAGTGTTACCGTTTCTACCACCAAGCTCCATCCCGGTGAACCAGACGAGCCAGAGGAAGGAGAGCACCTTTTTCATTCACAGATGTGGGTGAAGGGTACCCCGTTGCACTTCATTGTTGATAGCGGTAGCCAGAAGAACCTCATCTCAGTAGAGGTTTTCAAACGACTCTCCCTACCGACAACGCCACACCCATAGCCCTACACCATCAGATGGCTCCGCCAAGGAAGCGACATCCTCATCAGCCAACAATGTCGCATGTCATACGGCATCAATCCCTTCAAAGATGAGGTATCGTGTGATGTTTCCCCTCTCGAAGTTTGTAATGTTATTTTGGGCCAACCATATTTATGGAAACTCCATGTTGTATATGAGTCTAGGCCTCCCAGTCTTATTATTACTTTGAACAAGAAATTGTACAGCATATCGGAGGCAGTCCCACCTAGTGTTATTTCTTTGATCTCTGCCAAGAAATGCAGGAAGGTCATCTCTCAGACGGGAAAGTTTGTATTATTTGTGATTATCTCTCAGAATGAGTGAAAGATCGCAGCCACATCCAGGGTCTCCGCGGCATACCTCTCCACACAACAGAAGCAAGTGGATAAGGTCATGGAAGCATACTTGGATATCTTCTCCTCACCTACTGGGGTACCTCTGCACTGTCAGGTCAAGCACCCCATCGATCTGACCCCCAGCGCACCGCTGCCCAATGGATCAGTCTACCATCGCTCTCTATTAGAGAATGAGGAGATCAAGCGACAGATCCAAGAATTGCTCCACAAGGGGCACATCCGTCCCATCTCATCGCCTTGCGGGAGCCCAATCATGCTGGTATAGAAGAAAGATGGAACCTAGCGACTCTGCATTGATTATCAGGCCCTGAATAAAATCACAGTCGAAAACTAGTACCCAATTCCCCGAATCGATGACCTCCTTGATCAGCTCATGAGGGCCAAATACTTTAGTAAGATTGATCTAAAGTATGGATACCACAAGGTCCCGATAGAACAAACAAATATATGGAAGACCGCCTTTAAGTCAAAGGAAGGTATTTTCGAATGGTTTGTCATACCCTTTGGATTGACAAATGCTCCATCCACTTTCATGAGGATGATGGATGATAGCATGTGACCATTCACCAATACTTTTGTAGTGGTGTATATGGATGACATTCTCATTTACAGCAAGACTTGGGCAAAACACTTGCAGCATATTCAGCAAGTTTTGCACACCCTTCGGCAGCAAAAGCTATATACCAATTTGGAAAAATGCTCCTTCGACATGGACAGGGTCCATTACCTAGGCTACATCATTGATCAGCATGGTATTCATGTGGAGCCAACAAGGATCCAAGTCATCCGTGACTGGCCAACTCCAACCACACTCACTGAGCTTCGGAGCTTCTTGGGCCTGTTCAATTTCTACCGCAGGTTCGTGTTGGGATTCTCCCATATTACATGGGCCCTCAGCCAAGTAACGAGGGGTGGTGGTAAGGTGAAATTTGTGTGGGTCTGGTCCCAACAAAAAGTGTTTGATGATTTGAAGCAATGTTTGTGCTCAGCCCCAGTACTTTCACTACTGGACCTGCAGCAACCCTTTGAGATTAAGACAGATGCTTCATAATATGTTGTGGGCATCGTTCTCACTCATCACGACCACCACGTGTCCTATCATAGTGAGACACTATCATATGTTGCTTGTAGGTACCCTACTTACGACAAAGAAATGTACTCCATTTTGCAAGCTTGTCGCCAATAGAGACATTAAATTGTTGGGAAGGAGACAGACATCCACACTGATCATAAGCCACTCCAGTTCACGCAGACACAAGGAAAATTGCAGAATGACCGCCATCAGAAGTGGTCCACATACTTGCATCAATTCCACTTCAACATCAAGTATGAAACAGAAAGAACCAACCACGTCGTTGATTCCCTCAATAGACCGCTAGTCGCGGCACTCACCACAGTGCTAGAGTCTTGCAACCATGAGACCTCTAGATGGCCCCAACTCTATGAGACAAACCCTGACTTCGCCACCACCTACCAAATGTTGGGCGTAAATGCAGTTGTCTCTAATTTCCATCTTCGGGATGGGTTGTTGTGCCATGTGGGCCATATATGTGTTCGTAATCCAGGTGGATATCGGTGGCCACCCACCTTTTCCGACTGGCTCAAAACAGTTTTCTGGCAATTTTGGCAATTTACTATTTTTAGCAGGTTTTAACTTCCGGGGCCATTTTGGGGGCCTAAATGAAGGTTTTTTGAGATCGAGGTTCTCAATAATATCCGAAGGCATAATTGAGGCCCCAAAATGAATCTCCTCGACGATACCTTTCCAATGAGCTATCACACGCCTAAAACGGAGATCGTATGCAAAAGTTACGACCCCGGGAAGTTGATGTACTAACTTACCCAAACGGGGCCCACATGACTTTTGGCG
>SNQJ01S0003654.1:175886-197328 GCA_010110895.2 Picea sitchensis | reverse complement strand
GCCTTAGCTAGTTTATTTACATTCTGTTTGTAAGCATATTTCAGTCATTTGTTATTAATGAAATGAAGTCTTATTTCCGCTGCATCTCTGCGTTTATGTGTATTTCTGTATTTCATTGTGTTCCTACATAAATCTGGATCAGTTCCATCAAGCGAGCGAGTGAAGCTGATCTGGGAATCCCACTATAGTCGGGTGGCAGGACACTTCGACGTCGAAAAGATAGTGGAAATGCTACATAAACATTTATACTGGCGAAACTTCGACAGAAGGTCGGCAAGTATATAAAGTCCTGCATTGCCTGCTCTATTGTCAAACCGACCACTAAGAAACAGAGCTTGTACACCTCTCTTCCTACTCCTAACAGGCCATGGGAATCCATCTCCATGGACTACATGTTGGGCCTCCTATCCACCAAGAAGTGAAATGATTGTATTTTTTTTGTTGTTGATCACTTTTCTAAGACGATGATTATGGTCGCTTGCAAGAAGAGCATCACAACTGAGGCCACTGTCAAGCTCTTCTTTGAACGAGTCTGGGTACATTTTGGAATCCCACAAACCATTGTCTCAGATCGGGACAGTCGATTTCTCAGCACATTCTGGTCGAGCCTCCGGTCACTGCTGGACACCAAGCTCAACAAATCCATGGCCTTCCACCCCCATATAGATTTCCAAACCGAGGTCATAAATCGAATGATCGTGCATATCCTGTGCATGTATAATTCCAAGAACCCTCGCACATGGGATGAGAGTCTTCCCTATGTTCAAAATAGTTGCAACCGAACCTTTCATAGCTCAACTGGCCACAGCCCCTTTTAGGTGGGGTTGGGATTCCAACCATTGGGTCCCATAGATGTTGCACTACCCCTTGCGGTCACATCAGCCGACTCATCTCCTGATCCAACTAAATTTGACAAAGACACCCGATTCATTGAGAAGATCTAGCACATCCACCAATAGGTTCGGGATATCCTACAGAAGTCCAATGACAAGTACAAGCAGCGCCATGATCAACACTAGGTGCCATATAAGTTTCAAGTGGGCGACAAAGTTTGGTTGCATTTACAAAAAGAACGCCTTACTGGACCCCATCGAAAGATTTTCCCACTCTGTTATGGGTCGTACACCATCACCAAGGATGTGGGTGATAATGTTTTTGAGCTCAACATTCCTCCTTTCCTTGGCATGCACCCAGTGTTCAACGTGGATCTCCTTCGACCTTATTTCCCACCATTATTGGACACCTCAAAGATAGCAGAACAGCTGACACTAGCAGAGCTCAAACCCAACTGCATACAACATGCATCAAATTATCAAATTGTGGACAAACATGTCAAGGGTACTCGCCATCAAAGGATACAGCTTTATCGAGTTGTCAAAGAAGGGAAGCTCCTGCACCAAGGCAAGTGGCTCACCTGAGGTCAAATTCAGCAAAAAAAATCTCATCTGATGGGGGAACTCAGTGCAATAGAAACCATTGCTTCCTAAGGGGGGAGGATTGATCCAGATGGATGTTGGTGGCCTCCCACCTATTCCAACTTGCTCATTTTGGCAGTTTTCTAGTTCAATAGTTTTTTCCTAGTTTTTGGGTCCCTGAACTTTCGGGGTCATTTTGAGGCTCTAAACAACACTTTTAGGGATCGCCACAATCAATATGTGTATGGATCGTCACAGGAAACATGTGTAATCCTCAAATAGACCTTTCCAATGAGTTATCGTGTGCTTAAAACAGAGATCGTATGCAAAAGTTACGACCTCGTGAAGTTGATGGACTAACTTACCCAAATGAGGCCCACATGACTTTTGGCGTTTCATCTCCTAGGGTTAGGTTTTTGGATGTCTAGGGTTTTTGACATTCTTGTTTATATTAAAAAGGCCTTGAGAGCCTCATTGAAATCATCTTTTGGCGAATGAGCACATCTGTCACATCTCTTCTCAGAGATAATCTGGCACCATTCTAGCAAGCTTGTTTTTCGCTACATTTTACAATTTCAGTTTATTTCCTTATTGAATAGAAACCATTTTTATTGTATATCTGTTATTATGTGTTAAGCATCTTTTGATAATAATTTGTATTCATTTTGTTCTGCTCATAAAATCCGTATCAGCAATATGTAAGTTTCTCTCCCATATTTCCAGAACCAATAGTTACAAAGAGACTACAGTTACAATTGTTAGTTGATGGTAATTAAATCAGACTACAGAAATCCAATTCCACTCACATAGTTGAGTTAAGTTCCATTGTACATTGTAATGTTCCCAACTAGGGTAGAATGGAATTTAATAGTTTATGCCCAAGATTAGTTGTTTCTTCTAATTTGAATGTATTGTTAACTTCTTATAGATAGTTTCTCAATGAGGAATATTGTCAACATATAGCGTACATTCATTACAAAAGAATGGAGCGGATAATCATGGCATCTTATTATGAATTAAAAATCTCAAAAATCAGTACAATGATATCTAATGGTTGTAATAAAAGTTGCAAAATATTGTTGAGAACACAAATCTAATGGTTGTCAGGTAGCTACACAATCTATTATAGAAACACACAAGAGAAACTTGGAATGATTCCAAGATGTGGTGACCACTGAACCAAGGCTTACCAAGCCATCCTCTACTCTGCTCCAATAGCATCTATCTACAGTCGGCCTTCCCTTCCTAAGCTCCTCACAACCCTAATCCAGCAGATGGTTGCAAACCCCAATTCACAGAGGTCCTCATGGGACGATTGCAGAGTATCTAGCGGGGCCTCGCGGGACAACCTGTGTTCATCCCGTGAGGGCGACCCCTTTTATAGATGCGCAAACCCCCCTAGTGCCTGCGGATATGAAACTCGGCCTCTTCCTAAAATTCATCATAAACACCCTGTGCAATTCGATATGCTTCCCAACTTCCTCCAATAAGAAATCAAACACCAAATGAATTCCAATGAGAACTCCATATGAATCCTCCTCTTCTCTAGCTAGGGTGGATATTGCACCACCAAAACTAAACCTACAGTGGAATATTTTTTCCCAAAACCCCAATGAAAATGTTGGCTACAAGAGCACTCAATAAGATATCAAGACATAATGCCAAGGGGAAGGGTTTCTCCTCTATTTATCCTTCCTCTGGACCTTCTAGATCTTTCCCCCATTTTGACCAAATCAAATCTTTTCCCTTCAACTCCATTTAAATATAATTGTTTATTTTATTTAATGTCACTTTTAGGGTTTGTCAATATTTTTACCTAGTGACACCTCCTTGACTCTCTTTTTCCTTGTTGATTATAGCCTACGAGAGTCATATAGGCTATTGAGTCACCCCCCATCACGGTTAATTAGAAGCGGACATTACAGTCCTCCCTTCCCAAGATTGTTTGTCCTCAAGCAATTCCAAATCAGGGTGTTGTAAGATATGCTCCCCTTCCCAGGTAGCATCTTTTGCGGGAAATCTTTTCCATACAAGCAAATACTCTTGAATGACCCTACTCCTAAGTCTATGTTCCTTGACGTCAAATATCCTCTCAAGAGCTAGAACCAAATTTCCTTCCTCATCTAATGGAGGAAGATCTGCCGAAGTGGTGTCATGTTGTCTCCATGCGTTCTTGAGGAAGGATACATGGAAGGGATTGTGGATCCTACTTTCCTCTGATAGCTCCAACTCGTATGCTACTTCCCAAATTCTCTTGATCACCTTGTAGGGCCCATAAAAGTGGGGCTTAAGCTTCTCTGCACCACTCCTCTTCATCGACAACTGTATGTATGGTTGTAATCTAAGAAAGATGAGATCTCCAACCTCAAAGTTGTGTTCTACCCTGTGTTTTTCTGCATACATTTTATGTTGATTCTGAGCGGCCTGCAGATTTTCCTTCAGGACTCCTAATATGTCCTGACTTTCCTGTAACCAGTCCTTAGCCTTTGGAGCTCTTCTTTCTCCAAACTCCAAATCCAAAAAATATGGAGCATCATATCCATACAATTCCTTGAATGGGCTCACCCCAATGGGCATGTGATGAGTGGTGTTGTTACAATTCTCACTAAGATGCAACCATTTTATCCATGCTCGTTGTTGTCTTGACACATAGTTTCTCAGGTACCCCTCAATCCATTTGTTTACTATCTTGGTATGTCCATCTATCTAGGGATGATAGCTAGTGTTAGGCATCAACTATGTCCCAAATAACCTAAACAACTTCTGTCAAAACGAACTGAGAAACTTGTTATCCCAGTCACTGACTATGTTCCTCGGAAGGCCACAGAGTCTGAACACCTCTCTAAAGAATAGATTTCTTACCTGTGATCAGCGTTGTAATCCGTAGGAATGGAAAAGAAGTGTGCATATTTAGTCAACCTGTCCACTACCACATAAATACAGTTCCTTCCCTACACCTTTGGTAATCCTATGATGAAATCCATGGAGATGCTCTCCCATTTTTGTTTTGGGATCGGTAAGGGTTGGAGAAGTCATACAGGATGTATGAACTCTGACTTGTTCTGCTGGAAAATCATGCATTTCCTCACATGAGGAAGTACATCCCCTTTGAGACCCTTCCATGAGAATCTCTCCCTAACCTATATGTAGGTCTTCACATACCTATGGTGCCCTACCAGTGGTGCATCATGTGTTTCCCTCAAAATCTTATCCTTGTGTGTGGATTTAGGGAAAAGATAGATCGTGTCTTTGTAGTAGATGATGTCATCTACTACCCTGTACCTGTCATCCTGGATAGCGCCCTCCATTAGCTCACAGGAGAAGGTATTCTTGGAGTATTCCACCTAGAGAATGAACTTCCAGTCCACTGAGATTTCTAACAAAGAGAAGGCTGCAGGTTTCCTGGATAAGCCGTGAACAACTATATTCTTCTTCCCCTTAACATATTCAATGTTGAAATCATATTCCTACACCTTGCTCACCCATTTTTGTTGTCTTTCATTCAGGTCCCGCTGCTCCAAGAAATATCTCAAGTTGTTGTGGTTAGTTCGAACCACAAAGTGTCCTCCTACCAAGTACTCTCTGAATTTGGCCAATGCATGCATGATGGCCAACATTTCCTTAACATAGATTGGGTAGAGCCTCTCAGACTCCCTTAGCTTCCTGCTCTAGAAATTTATCGGATGTCGGTTCTGCATCAATATTGCCCCTATCCCTTCACCGGATGCGTCACATTTCAAGACAAAAGGTTGCATAAAATCTGTAAGTGCCAATACTAGGCAAGTACTCATGACCCTCTTCATTTTATCGAACGCCACTTGTGCATCTTCTGACCATCGGAATGCCTTCTTGGTGAGGTTCGTTAATGCGCTACCAATTGTGAAAATCCTTTCACAAAGCCCCTGTAATAGCTACATATCCATAAAAATCCTCATAGATATGTGAGTGTCCTAGGGGCGGGTCAGTCTAAGATGGTTTGGATCTTCTCTCGATGCACCTTTACTCCCTCAACACTGATCACGTGGCCTAAATAGAGGATCTTTGTCAACCCTAACTCACACTTTGCCTCCTTGGAAAAAAACGATTTTTCCTCCATAATGGTGAGAATCTCATCCACATGCTTTAGGTGTTCCTCCCATGTCCTATTGTAGATGAAAAGATCATCAAAGAACACTAGTAAAAATTTCCTTAACTATTTGTTGAAGATATGGTTCATGCATGACTAAAAGGTAGCAGGTGCGTTAGTCAACCCAAAGGGCATGACCAGGGACCCGTAGTGACACATGAATGTTGTTTTGTGGATATCCTCCTCCCTGACCCGGATCTGGTGGTATCTTGATTGCATATCAACCTTTGAGAAATACACCGCCCAATGCAACTCGTCGTTGAGCTCATCAATCTGAGGTATTGGGTATCTGTTTTTTTATGGTCTTCTTGTTTAGCACCCTGTAGTTATGCACATCCTCATAGTACCATCTTTCTTCTGCACCAATACTACTGACGAGGCGAAAGAACTACAACTAGGTCGGATATGTCTGATCTCTGGAAACTCATTTATGGCCTTCTCTATTTCATCCTTGAATCTCTTGGAATCCCTATAGGGGGTGGTGATGACGGGCTTTGAGCCCTCTTCTAGCTCAATGACATGCTCAAACCCTCTGTCAAGTGGTATCCCTGTTGGAAATGATTCAAACACTCTTCATGCCTTCCAAGCAATGTCTGGATATCCACAGGGTAATGTTGGCATTCATGTGATGGCTTCTCCATAGTGATCAAGCACTCTATTGCGCAAGCCACGTCCCCGTGCCTAAAAAGGGCCTCCATGCACTGGTTAGACACAATCCTGGGGTCACATGTCGACATACCTCTCAGAACAACTTGTTTCCCATCCTTGTCCTGGAACTCCATCCTCATCTCCTTATAATTCATGTGGATATCTCCCAAAGAGTATAGCCACTGGACGCCTAGTACCACATGAGTATCTGCTAAATCCTCGATGTAAAAACCATCGATCAATGTCTAGTTTCCCAAGGTTACTTACAGTCCTCTGATCCTCTGAGTACACATCATGTTGTACCCATTTGATACTACCACATTGAATCCCTCAAATTCCTCCGCAAGGATCTTTCTTCTAGTGACAAGTGCAGCATCAATGAAGTTGTGGGTAGCCCCCCCCCCTGTGTGTAACTCCCTCCTGGCTACTAAGGACACTTCTATTAAGTTGTGGGTGGCCCCACTATCCACCAATGTCGTAATCCTATGCCCTTGGAAAATACCCTTGATCATGAAGGTATAATATTTAGAGACTCTTGAAAGTGTGGCAATGGTAACTCCCTTGGAGCTATCTTGTAATGGCGCCTACTTAACTCCCTTGGAGCTATCTTGTAATGGCGCCTACTCCTTAGTCTGTGATGGCTCGCCACTGTCATGTCCAATACCTTCGTCATCATTATCATCCTCCTTGTTGGAAACTACCTCAATGTAATGGAATTTATCTTTGCCCATATACATATATGACCCGGTTCCCACACATCTTTGCAACTTGATCAAAGTTTCTTCCTCCTTAGTTCTCTCCGAGTCTCCTCATCCGTTTTGTCCTTCCCTGTCCATGACTTCTGGGGAAATTTGATCTCCTTGCTTCCTTGAAGGATGAAATATTTTGTCAGGACCTTTTTCTTCACTGTGTCCTTTATATCATGGGATCTCATGATGGCCTCATGCAGTGTGGTTGGCCTAAAATCCTTTACCCATCCTCTCAGGGGTTCATCCAGACCCTCCTTGAATAGCATTACCAACCTCCGCTGAGAGATATATGTCACCATAACTGCCATCCTTTGAAATTTTATGATGTATGCTTCATGCGTGTATGTTTGCTTCAATTGTGCCAACTACCTTAAGTGTATTTCAGGGTTCTTCTGATCAAACCTGTCCATCAAGCTCCGAGTGAAGTCCACATATGAAGTGATGTTGGCATGCCCTAATGTTACCAGTCCATGGTACCACCATTCGTGAGCTTCTCCTTCCGAGTGAAGAGTGACATATTGAATTGTTTATGCTTCGGTCATTGGGTTGAGTTGGAGGTAAGTGTCTAACTTATGTACCCAAGCCCTGGTCATACTCTTTGATGATCCATCGAAGGGTGGAATAGTCAACCTTCCCACCTTGCGCATGAGATCAAAATTTTGTGGGCTCTGTGCTCCTTTGTTCCCCTCCCTTGGGCCATATTTATGTTTGAGTTCACAGAAGTCTTTATAGGAAACATTCCCACATATATCTTCATCTATCGTCTCGTACTCCTTGTATGAGGTGTTAATATCAATCCCCTGATCTGGTTGTTCCCTTGTTTCTGTAGACTGCCTTGTCAAAAACTGTGGTAATAAAGGCCTAGGGATCTTTAAACTCTTGCTCTGAGTTGGGGTATGGTTGTTGTTATTCTCCGCGTGTGTTCTGTCACGCCAATGGGATCCACTGGGTCCACCTTGAACTATACCATTCATATTCCCATGTTGTCCTAAAAATTGTGTGAATGCCTCAAGTCACTGTTGTTGGAACCTTGTTGTATCTTCCTGTCTCCTAACCAGATCTTGTAGTATCTACATCACATCATGGTTTTCTCCCATGCTTCCTTCTGGTTTTGATTCTGTGATTTACTTTTGTTTATCTTTTTGGTGACTCTCGAGAAGTTTGTCCTCCACGCCCTTTTCTTCTAGGCATTAATGTAGTCACAGGCTGGCAAAATCACCAACTCTAATACCACCGTAATGTTCCCAACTAGGCTAGAAGGGAATTTAATAGTTTCCGCCCAGGATTAGTTGTTTCTTCTAATTTGAATGTATTGTTAACTTCTTATAGATAGTTTTTCAATGAAGAATATTGTCAACATATAGCATACATTCATTACACAAGAATGGAGCAGATAATCATGGCATCTTATTATGGATGAAAACTCCCAAAAATTAATACAATAATATCTAATGGTTGTAATAACGGCTGCAGAATACTATTGAGCACGCAAATCTAATGGCTTCCAAGTAGCTACACAATCTACTATAGAAACACACAAGAGAAACCTGGAATGATGCCAAACTATGTTGACCATTGAACCAAGGCTTACCAAGCCGTTTGTTGCTCTGCTCCAAGAGCTTCTATCTGCAGTCGACCTTCCCTTCCTGAGCTCCTCACAACCCTGATCTGACAGATGGCTACAAACCCCAATTCCCAGAGGTCCTCACGGGATGACTATGGGGTATCTAGCGGGTCCTCGCGAGATGACTATGGTGTATCTAGCAGGTCCTCGCGAGACAACCCATGGGGGCGACCCCTTTTACAAATGCGCAAACCCCCTGGTGCTTGCGGATTTAAAACCCGGCCTCTTCCTAAAATTCGTTGTACACACCCTACGCAAGCCGATATACTTCCCAACTTCCTCCAATGAGAATCAAACACCAAATGAATGCCAATGAAAACTCTGGATGAATACTCCTCTTGTCTAGCTAGGGTGGATATTGCACCACCGAAACTAAACCTGCAGTGGAGAGTTTTTCCCAAAACCCCAACAAAAACGTTGGCTACAAGAGCACTCAATAAGATATCAAGACATAATGCCAAGGGAAAGGGTTGCTCATCTATTTATCCTTCCTCTTGACCTTCTAGATCTTTCCCCCATTTTGACCAAATCAAATCTTTTCCCTTCAACTCCATTTAAATATAATTGTTTATTTTATTTAATGTCACTTTTAAGGTTTGTCAATCTTTTTACCTAGTGTCACCTCCTTAACTCCATTTTTCCTTGTTGACTATAGCCTACGGGAGTCGTATAGGATATTGAATCACCCTCCATCACGGTTAATTGGAAGGGGACATTACATACATAGGCAACACACTGATGCAATAGCAGCAAATCCTAATAGAGCTAATTGTGCCATTGATAAAGAAAAATAAATAAAAGAAAGAAGAGGATGGTAACCCCATGTTTCCCATGAAGGCTATGAGACTTCCCAGACAAGGATCTAGTTCTTCTATAATGTTTGAAAGAAAAAATCTTCCAGCACAATCATTCAAACAAGTAATAGAAAACAATTGCAGTTTTCACTTTTGTGAAATTCAAAAAAGAAGAAGATACAGTTTCTTCTGAAGAAAAAATGATAATTATAACAACCTCCAACAATCTCTCATGGCTAGAAACCTAGATGATGTAGCAAGAGATATTCTAAGTTCGAAAGAAAAATTGAATAACTTCAGCATATTCTTCAGTGGTTGACAGAACAAAAGGAAAAACATGAAGATTTTGGAAACAGACTATGAGTACTTAATGAAGTCGTGGAACACATTCTTTCCGCTGTAAACAAGAAACTAGAAGATTTCCTCCTTTCGTTTTTTATTCAGAATTACATGGTCCAAATAAAGCATTAATGTCTAAAGTTCTTCCTTTGTAGGAAGAAAGGGAAAAGATTGCTAGAATATAAGGCTTTGAGATAGATACCCTGGCAGAGTATTCCTTTAGTAAACCCCAAAGAACACCAAGTTCGTGTTTTTCTCCAAGGTGTTACTGAAAGATTAAACAGAATACAAAAGGAATTGACAGAGGCTAGAGAACAAATAAAATGTTATAAATTAAATGCTTTTAAAAGAGAACAGGTAATGGATATTGTAATGCATGATGCAGAAACTAGTGGATCACATTTCCATTCTGATACTGTAACATATCCAGGTCCTCCAGCCCATTTGAAGCCTGGATCAAACGGATACTTCAAATGGTTATCTAACAAATGACCACCTCTACCCAATCATCCTCATACTCCTTTGGAAACCACTATGACCAGTTTATCAGAAGCCTATCCCATAACAGATCTTGACTGCCGCAGCCGTCACGAGATTAGAAAAACCCTCAATGCATGGAAAGGATGGGTAAAGACCTAGAATGCCCTCTCACATGGAAAACTTAAAGAACAGGAAGCAGTCTTGAGACTTACTTGGGATTTCACTGGGGATTTAGCAAATTGGCGGTTTAAGTTGGGAGACTTGGGTAGGCTTCCAATACTAACCAGCTCACACCCTCTACAGAATCTGATGAATGCAATTAGCAATGAGTGTTATGATAAAGTGATGACAAGTCATATGCTTCTAACATGTTCCTTTCTTTGTGTTTATGTAACCTACAGCAGAGGGAAGATTACAAATGTGTCATGCAATATCTTTTATATCATATTGAGAAACCCACAGAGCTTGTATTTATTAGATGTTACTTGAGATCATGGCCAGAGCCAATTCCAGATTTAATGGAAGCAAGATTAGAACAGAAAGGCTTGGATATTGACAAAATGTCTCTTGCAGACATAAATTTAGAAATTGAAAAGTTTCTATAAAATAAATGTAAAGACCGTAGATTGCAAAAGTTATTGAAAAAACAGCAAAAATGGCTTAATCCAGCACTCTGCAAATCTATGACAGACATGACTTTGGTTGCCATACAAAGTCAAAATATAAATCCAAGAAGTATCAAGATTGTTCTTGTAAAAGGTATACCAAACAAAACAGAAGATCATTTCAGAAAAAGAGGTTTGGTAAATTCAAGCAAAGATCTTCTCCTCCTAAAAAGAACAGATGCTTTATCTACAAAGAGTCTGGTCAGTGGGCAGACAAAGGTCCTAAAAGAAAGCAATCTCCTAAAGCTATGAATCTTGCTACCCAATTCCTTCATGCTATGACTCAAGTTGATTGCACAATCCCATTTTGGGATTATGATTCTAACAATTCTTCCACTAACCATGACTCTGATGTACCTGATATTCTAAGTTGAACTAGTATCCCCTTCTTCCTTTGATATTAGTCAATCTGCCAATGGTTCAATTTCCTCCATTCCTTTGAAAAATTTTCTCCATCTTGCTATGCTATAACAACCCAAAATGCTACCATCTAAAATGATAATGCAGTTTATAATGTGTTGATAAACACCCAATCCTTAGTCATGTTTCACTGCTATAAATAAAGGTTAAGATGAATGATATATAAATAAAGGTAACGTTGAGTGACCTATACAATTAAGACCTGCTACACATCATGTCATGCTTTATCATGTCCTTCAAGGATATTTCGGCAAAAAATAGGTAAAGTTGAGTAAACTGTACATCTAAGATCTTGATGCACATCAAAGGAGATTTCAAAAAATAAGGGGGCAAAGCAAAGTAAACTATACCATTAAGATCCATTGCATATCATGTCCTTAATAAATTATACAATTAAGATCCATTGCACATCACGTCCTTCCTTTAGGGAGATTTCAGTGTAACTTTCATTTTATGGCAAGACATTGCCACTGGAGAGTTCAATGGCTTCTTATGTTTACATGGCATGTTGTTTTTACCACTCAACCTACTAACTGGAGGACTTCCATCTGCTTCTTTGTTGCATCACCCCAAAAATCATGGGCCATTTCATAATTTACACCATTTCATCTCTTCAAGTTTTGTTTTCTTTGATACTTATTCCATCTTAAAAATCAAATATGAAAATTTACAACTTGGACCTCAAAATCTTGACAGGAGAAGTTTTCCTAAATTATTTATCTCAATTCCTACCACTTAAACAAAAAACTCATGGCTCTCGAAATTCATTGTAGTGATCTCATGTTTTTGAAATAAAACCATTGCCTAGGTAAGTCCCTGTAAATGTCCTACCTTGATAGTTAGTGCTGCCCATGCAGTTATACAAAACATTAAGGCCTTCAGTATTGCTCAACACTGCTTTCATTTCATGCACGGAAACCTTTTGGGGCCATAAAATGGTCTGAAGCAAAATCAAATGAAATTGTTTGCATACTCTAATCACAACAAATCATGTGGACACATAAAAGTTTTGACATAATTAGCTGTTTCTAGCTCCTCACCAAAAAGGCCCAATATATCTTAACGGTATAAATAAAGCAAGGACTTGTTTTTACGCTGTAACCAATTTCAACTGTATATCAATGAATGAAAATGCAGACTGACAGTTGTGTTCATAGCAGCCCAACACTGGTTATTGTCTCCATTAGCTGGGGGTGTTGCTCACTATCTACTACACTCCATGCACAGTGAAAATTCAAAAACTGTTTTCAAGAGATGTTCCCTTGTGAGATGATAACCTATCATTAAATTTTGTAAAATCCTTTGTACATTTTATTTTACCATATTTATTTTGTGTATCCAGGGAGGGCAAACTTGAATTGTGATCAATCATTGCATGCAAAGTTAATTAAGATTAAAATTCATGATGTGAATGAAACATTGAGGAATATATATTAAAAATTTTGTGGGGGGTAGTACTTCAAGAAACATGCTCCCACTGAGAAGACTTCATTTTAAGACTATGCAATATCTATGGCATAAACAGTAAGAATGGACCTCCGGTAAACAGCTTGATGCTCCCTGCAACCTCACCAGTGAACCAATGCCCCACTGGCAAGATATTTTAATTTAGTAAGTGCTTGACCTGATACATTGCATAACAGTCTACCTGGATGACAGTTGCTTTGCATCCAACGGCAGCTATAGTGTGTGGCACACAAAAACCAATTCAGTCCTCAAAAGAAAATGTATGAAAAAGGGATAGTAGCATTGAGGATAGAAATTGAAGTGTTATTCTTGAAGGTTCCTTAAAAGAGAAACTGCGTCAAAGACATCACAAGTTCAAAGAATAACTTGGTTCAGTTATACTAGAATGCAAGTTGCTTCATATTCATACACACACTACTCATCAACAGCTTTCAAGCATTCATTATTCTAAATTAAGTGTTTCGACTGCAATAACTACTTCAGTATGTTCAGTCCATTGTATTCCAAAATCCTTTGAGAGGAAACATGACAAAAAATTATGCACATTTGTAATTGACGGCAAGGATAAGAAACCTGTACAGACGCATTATCAGATGCCTTTTTTACATTCATTACAAAATCTGACCAGTAAAAATAGTTTTATTATAGGCACCTTGAACTGTTTTGTAATTTGACTGGAACAGAAGAAATTCACCCCATAGATATGAGTTACAAGAAGAAAGCCCATACTGAATAGAAAAATTTGATGGAATACGCTCCTTATCTTATTGGCAAGCATGGAAGAGTTTAAAAGTACCAATCACAAGATATTTATCAAAGAATCTTCCAGAGATCAAAAAAAAAAAATGATCCAGCTAATCCAACTACTCCACTATCTGTATACTGCATACATATATCCTTGTGGAATGACAGTTGGTCACAGGTGGGTCAATCATAGAGTAAAATGGACAAATAGCTGACAACTAACAAATCATACAATGAATTCTTCTCTTTTAATACCAACAGTTCCAACAACCTAATAACTTGCATAAACAATACTTATGACTCTCCACCTGCACACAGAGAGGATCCTTATCACTAAGAACAATAGATATGTTGATCTTCATCCCAGTAGAAATTCGGTAGAAACATTGATTAAATAATTCAATTCTTACGAGAGCACTGGCTTCCCCCTGGCTCACAGGTTATATATCAATCATAAATGGACAGATACTTCCAAAGCATCTCACAACTTTATGATATGCTGACAGGAGCAAATCCCAAATGGTTCTTAACAAATACCCAGTAACAGGTGCATCTTAGACCTTGAGCAGCAACCATCCAAACTCGAAACTACAATGATAAGTTAGCTTTCCAGATCTTGCTCAATGTCTCATCCCTTTCTACCATTTATTATCAACACAGGTCTAAATGATATGTTCCTCCAATAAATAATTTGGAACGTTGAATTGGGAAAATGCCAGGATAAATCATTCTCATAGCCAATGAATATAGCTAATAGAATACTTAGCTTAGCAATTGATGCCACACTGTTGCAGATCCGGTCCTTTAATCTGTGTTGTGAAGGGATCTATTCGCACCCACAGCAAAGAAAAGATAGAAGCAAGAAGAACGGACCAAACAACAACAATTGTGGGTGTCCTGTTCTGTCGTCCCATCAAACCCTTCAGGAAAGGGTAAAGATGGACAATCACCCAAAAGGCAAAAAAGAGTTTCCCGAACAGGGGACCCCATGATGCATAACCACTACTGATGGCATATGAGACACCTGCCACTACACCTACAATGTTTATAACAAGTAAAGTGGTTGGAGGGATCAAGAGGGCAGTCCATTTGAACAGATACAACTCTGTAAAATCACCATCTTCATCTGAAGCTTTTGATGTAACAGTGAAGTTTGTGTCAATACCAGCAAGGACTTTCAGCAACCCCTGGACAACCGCAAATAGATGAGCTGACACACCTCCAATCACCCAGAATTGTTCATTCCTCCACCATTCATCAATACCAACCCCACTCCATCGCATTTCCAGGATACCAGTTGCAAAAATGGAAAGAAAGAGTGCAATAAAAAAGAGACTTGCAAATGTGCTAATCTGCAGGAGCATGCAACAATAAAATTAGTCTTCTATGGAACTACCACACCTTCCATTGTATGAAGAGCATCACAAAATGTTTTCAGGAGAAAAACACAACCATGACAAGAAGTTTACCTGTGGTATAATAAACTTCCCAGTGAGAAGACAAATAGCTGGCAATGTGCAATAAACCACCAAAGGGATTGAAGTGATGGGATAAACTGTAGTGTTTATGTATGCTAACCTCTCCAGCCATTTTAGCCTTCCACCATAACCATACCAAATTGGGCAATGACGGCTGAGAAGAATTTCAACAGAACCCAATGCCCATCGAAGTACTTGGTTCAAACGATCAGAAAGGTTTATAGGAGCAGAGCCTTTGAATGCAGGGCGAGGAGGCATGCAGTAGATGGATCTCCAGCCTCGAGAATGCATTTTAAAACCAGTTAAAATATCTTCTGTCACTGAACCATAAATCCAACCAATCTGCAGACACCAGATTGAATCAATTTAGCAATTAACTGAAGAATGAGGTATCAAAAGGCTGCATGAACTAATATGATAATCTTTCAAATTTTTGTATACCTCACGTCCCCAATCTGTCTTGTCTTCATACCCACAGCTAATAACATGGATAGCTTCTTTTAATAATTCAGCAGGACTGGCAGACTGATGAACACCACCATTCTCCATGAGGGTGGATGCAACAAATACAGATGACTGACCAAATCTTTTCTCTAAGCTCTTCTGAGACATGAGCAGTGATTTCTCATCATCGAATCCTGCACCTTCAGTCCAGAAGCCCAGAAAAGAGAAAAATGTAAGATGAGTTGAAAATAAATCATCATGCACACTGTTCACCAAATGGAATGAAGTTACCTTCAACACCCTCTTCTATATCTTCCAGATTGAAGATGGGAATTGTAGAGTCAGTTTGCTTCATTGTTTTTGCATTATCAACATTTTTTTTGTCCACTTTCTTGTTCTTTCTAGTTCCACCACAGCACATAGAGAAACAGTTAGGCACGTGGAACTTCTTCTTGATGGGGGGATCATAACCATACAGTGCTGTCCTATTGAAACAACATCCTGTACCCACATAAACTGGGCCCTGGATTCCATCCAAACCTTTGAGGTTGATCTGCAAAGCATATGGTAACACACATGAATTTCCAGGAATAATGAAGATGCATGCAATTAGCAACTTTTCTAAAATCTCATATGATAAATGTAATATATATGGATGGATTCCTCCATCTACGACCACCTTTCCTTCTTAATTGTTTGACACATGCCATTAATAGTATAAACAAAAAGAGAGTGATACTTGTCCAAAGTGCAAACCATCGCAAGAACATGCCCTGAAAATATCGCTTCTGATATTTTTATTATTATGTCAATAGTTGTTGTCATGCAGCATGCATTTAGTAGGATGCATAGGCAATTTAATTTTACACACGTCTGTGTAGATACATACATAAAGGCAAGTAGACATACAAGCCTATTTCTTCAGGATTGTTATTATTATGATAGAGAGAAAGAGAATAGATGGGACTAGTAATGCTTACATCAAAAAACACTGTATTGTGATTGGCATACCGATCATGCCTATCAATACCATCAAACCTTTGAGGAAACTGGACATAACAAACAGACTTCCCAAGATTAGGATCCATCATAAAACACATGGCCTCACGCAGAGCCTTACTGTTATTTATATAGTGATCACAATCAAGGTTCAACAGATAAGAGCCATTGGTGAGTACTGCTGAAACACGGACCTGCACATAGTGAGGTGAATGCCATTATTAACAAATCAAAGCCATAAAATAAACACACCAAAATTTAGAAGAAAAGAGAGACATGTAGCTATCTTAAGCAAAGTATATACCAATGAATTCATAGCACCGGCTTTCTTGTGGTGTTGGAAGCCAGGCCTCTTTTCACGAGACACATAGACTAAACGTGGTAGTTCATTGCCTTCAGTATCCATCCCTCCACTGTGTCCTAAAAACACCTGAATTATAGAGGGATGATGACACTATGTAAGTAATCAAGATAACAGTTACACAAATACACTAGATCTGCTCTTTCTGCAGATTCTTGTAAAAGTCAATCACATCATCAAACACCAAACAGACATATCGGGGGTATACAGTTGATGAAATGTGACGAATGCCAAACCTGGATCATCCCAGGATGGTCCCTGGTATTATTTCCAGGCCAGGGGGTACCATCTTGCATAACCCAGCCCTCTTCAGGTACCTTCTGGGCCTTTGCAACAAGCGCATTGATTCGAACCTTGAATTCTTCATACTCTCTCTGAAGTGGTAGGAACAACATAATGAATTACACAATCATTTATTAAGAAAAAAACCAACAATGAACTCTGGAGTCTATGCACATATAAACCAACCAAAAAAATTAATTCATTCATTATATCTCTTATAACTAAAGTCTTTAAGTTATACTTGCCTTCATTGCTCTCCGCTCTTTTACAAAAGAAGGCTGTACTTTGTCCTTCAAGTAATCTATTTTCAGCGTGAAGTACCATTCTGGAGCTCTAGGTTCAATATTATATTTTTTGCAAAACGGCACCCATTTCCTTGCAAATTCTGAAGTTTCAGAAAGGGATTCAAAAGTCAACATGGCTGCTCCATCATCAGAAACATAGCAGGAAACCTTATCAACAGGATAATCCACAGCAAGAATCGACAGAACAGTGTTTGCAGTAACAAGAGGAGGCTCCTTTAAAGGGTCAACTGTACTGACAAAAATGTCAATAGCAGCTAACTGCGATGGTTCACCTTCTCGATCATATCTGTAAAACAATATACAGTAAATTCAAGACTTTTACAAAAGCTTCACTTCAAACACAATGACTGATCAACAGCCCCTTGCTGAGCACTAGCTGCAATTGGATAGCAGAATTGGTCAACATTTACAGCTGTAATACAAAACTTAACAGCTTGAAAACGATAACCTTACCTCAAAGCAAGCCTGTCGAGGTATGTTTCCCTATTGATGGGTAACCATTTAGGAAACTGATCCAAGATCCATGATATGGCAAACCAAACCTCACATACCACAGAGGTAAACCATAGTCCATATGCATTGGAAACAGGATGCATTATCCGATAGCGGAAGAAAATGCACAAGACAAAAAGCCGGATAACAATCACCATTCTATATGGATTGATCTTGGAAGAAGGAATGGACACCTTTCTAGAGAGAGGTTGACGAGCTTCATCATTCCTGCAACGTCAAAGGAGATAAGCAGATTAAGTTACAAAACAGTTATCTGTTGAGTTATACAATGAATTGTAATCAGCTGAATGGTCTGAAATCTGAATAGAATATTCCCCAAGAAAAATAAGTATAAATAGCACGTCAACCATCCATTTTCAGTGAGCAATTTTATCATAGGAACTGTGTTGTGTTGTGTTCTTTACTCATGATGTGTGTTAATCTGTGGATAAAAGCTTAGCTAGTACATAGAGAATTTTGAATCACAAGGGCTTATATCTCAAATAAATAGATTGAATACCAGCCAGCTTCTCCTGATAAACTCTAGCAAGCAATCAGTACCAAACAACAAAAAAACGTGGCTGTGTATTGCCAGGACCTTTTGAAGACTGTTACCACTCCATATCATAATCAAAAAGAAACCAAATCCTTGAATATATTTCAAACTTAATATATTTGAAGTTTAAACCTAACTTGGGATTATTAATCAGAATTCTTTCAAGAAAAACCACAGAGGGCAGGACAGGTTAAGTAGTCCATCACAGAAACATTCCAATGAGAAAAAGAATAAATCACATAGCAAATCCTAGCAGAGAATCGAAAGTAAAATTTTCAATATGAGAGATTGGTATCCTTGTTACTTTATTGCAAAAAAAAGAATAATGATAAATCAAAGATATACAATGCAAGTGGCAGAAGGCAAATCACTTTTCATCATTAACCAATTAAAAATAAAGCATACATTTGCAGGTCTTCATTTTCACCACCCCCGAAATCCATGTCTCCTCCTTTTCCTTCAGAAGCATAGTCGCCACTATTTGTCACCTGCAACATATTTTTCTCCTGTTTGTTCTTCCAGCTTTCTACTCTCTCCTTCCAAGCAACATTTCCAAATCCATAGGAGCTAAAGTCTCTAGAATGATCCACAATTCTAACATGAGCTGAAAATGCATTCAAACATCCACAATAAGCACATTTCATTGATGGCCATAAAACCAAAAGCTTCTACAGAGATATTAAGGATTATGATAAGTAGAACAAAACCAATGCACAGTTCATATCTAACACAAGCAACCCTATCTGAGAAGCAAGAAAATGAAAAAATGGCAAGCAGAATGACTCAAATACCAGGATGACTAGCATCGGTGTAAGGTAGAGGATGAACACGCTTACTGCCACCACCACTAGAAGGTGGAGCACCAACAGAATGTTCAGGAGATAATGCAGGCAACTCCCCAGAAATCTGCAATCAATCAGACTAAATTTGAGCATCATCTCAAGGGGATGTATTAAAACTCAAAAAACAGTTCCAATATGATGTATCAAGCTTTTAAAAAATAAACAAGTCCTAGATTAGTGCACAAGGAAATACAGAAAACCCACCGGTTGACCATTGGTAAGCCGAGGAATTTGAGATTGAGAAACCTCCTGCCCTGCAGAGGTCGGGGCACCAACATCCTCCCCTCGCCCATAGGACATCTGCCAGCGCAACATTGCCTCTGCAATCTTTTGTTTTTCATTTCTGCTACCAGGTGGTGGGTAGTGATACTCATTCCCCAAGTCATCGGCACCTTCTTCTCCTTCATCACCTTCCACCCTAGGACTACCTGTACAGAAATATTGGGCAGAACACTTAGTCAATTATTATCAAAATCAGTGAGATCGAGGACATTCAATCTAACCAAAATGCATCTGCGTCCCCATTTAAATTGGATGCCTAATGCAGATTGGATTAGATACAATCAAGATTCAAAATCCAGTATTCTGTATTAGTTAATTCACTGTTTTAGAATTTTATATTTCAGAAACCTGTTATTTGGAACAAATGGAGAGGTTTAGCAAACCTTTATGCATCTTGTATTTAGTCTTGCATTGAGGACAGGATTGATTTCCATCTTTTCGTTCATAATCATAACAAGGCCTGCACACAGGAAAGGCACAGACATTGCATGCCACAAAGAGATCCCCATCTGTCGTTAGCCCAACATCATCACCACAGATCTGGCAAACTTGGCCGCTTAAGTGCTTCAAAGTTTTGACCTGCATTTTCATTAAAAGGGAACAAAGTAAAATCAATCAGGCAATATGATTGTCGATTGACATGCAATGCCAGCGACTAGAAAGCACCATTTCAATAATAAACTAAAGCAAAGGAACTGGACTTTTGCACTGTCTAATGCATGTACACCTGCAATAAATCTAAAAACTAATAAAGATATCTAAAACCAATAACCTTATGACACAAAAGCCAAAATTACCAGACAACAAAATCTGAGGTTCTTTGAATGCCATTAAGATACATGAATAGGAGGAACAGCAAGATAACAAATGTTAAAGACTTATCAACAGTGGAGAGCCATGTTGCTCGAGATGTGTTGGTTTTCGTCTACATGGAGGATTTGCAATATGCTATAAATGTAGCATAGAACAGGTCAGGTCTGAAAAGCCAAACCTAGTAAGGTCCCGATGGCTTCGTCTGGCAATTAAATGGTTGAGAGTGATGAAAGCAACTCACTAAAATAGTAAAATGCCTCTTTGAGCATATATATAATAAAATTGCCACAACAGCACACGCCATATCAGATGTGATAGAATTCAACAACTCGCGTTAACAAACACATCAATGTACTTGGACATACATCACAGCAATCCTAGAAAGACAGATCTGAGTTTATCAAACCAGACACAGCCTTTTTTATCTAATAAATTAATGGGGTATTGGCAAGATAGCATTAGCTCACTAGCGAAGTCATCCAAGTATCAACCCATCCATCAGGGTTTCATTCTTGCTGTGGTCAGCCCCACCGGAATGGAACGAATTTCAAAGGGATGGGGCATGGTGCAAGTCCCTCAGACCTGGCTACCTAAGCTGAGGGAAATCCATTCTATGCAGTCAGCCCCTTGGGACGATGGGCTCGGTACCTATATGGAAGCTCTGTGGTTCTGAGGTTCTTTGAATGCCATTAAGATACATGAGTAGGAGGAACATCCATATAACAAATGTTAAAGACTTGTCAACAGTGGAGAGCCATGTTGCTCGAGATGTGTTGGTTTTCGTCTACATGGAGGATTTGCAATATGCTATAAATGTAGCATAGAACAGGTCAGGTCTGAAAAGCTAAACCTAGTAAGGTCCCGATGGCTTCGTCTGGCAATTACATGGATGAGAGTGATGAAAGCAACTCACTAAAATGCCTCTTTGAGCATATATATAATAAAATTGCCACAACAGCACGTGCCATATCAGATGTGATAGAATTCAACAACTCCCGTTAACAAACACATCAATGTACTTGGACATACATCACAGCAATCCTAGAAAGACAGATCTGAGTTTATCAAACCAGACACAGCCTTTTTTATCTAATAAATTAATGGGGTATTGGCAAGA
>SNQJ01S0003654.1:110542-153496 GCA_010110895.2 Picea sitchensis | reverse complement strand
TGATGGAGGCTTGTCCAAATCCTTCCACGGGGTAAGTGGTTTTGTCTCCAAGCTCTACCTTGTATGAGGTCTTCTTCTCATTTAGATTTGAGAGTCTGGCTTGATCTCCCGTCATGTGCCTAGAAGCTCCACTATCGATTATCTACATGTCATCTTCAATCATTCCGGTAAGTGCTGAGTAGTGTAAAAGATTGATCGTTTCACTCATGTCTTCGGTTGACTGGTAATTGGTCATGCCTTGATCCAAAACTTCAACTTCGTCGTTTATGTCTTCTGAGATAGCCAAAAGGCGCGTTGAACTAGGGCGCATCTGAATATCTTCTCCTTGAGCGAGATGCTGCATCACAAGGTGTCGGATCTGAGATTAGGGTTTCTGCAACTACTTCTACTAGTAACCCTAGCGACAGTGTCTTTGGAAGCTACTCTTGCTAGTAACCCTAGCGGCAGTTCCTCAGCGATCTCAATATCCTAGCGGTTATGCTTCCTTCCAGCTTTTAGACTAAATGAAGGAGGTGTGGGCCCATAACCTGTTAGAATATGAAAGATTGTGCTCGTTTTACCATTGACAATACCCTTGTCACCCAACCATAGGCCAAAGCCACCCTCCGAGCACCTTGACCTTGATAGAGAAGAATACTGGTAGCAATCAATAGCCAAGCAAGGCTAATGCACCAAGCAAGAATAGAAACCAAATCTGATCAGATAGTCCCACCCAGAAACTGGCACAACACCTTCCCCAAAAACTTGCACACAAAACTGCCAACTGCAGTGCGCACAACTGGCTCTTTGCAATTATGAGAATGTGTATAATGAGAAATTGGCGCCCTGTATTTATAGTAATATGGCAGGCTTACTAGGGTTGACTTCTCCTTCCGGGTACTAATTAATTCATATTAAATATATTTCTACAACCGACATCTCGTCTAGGGTTTCCTTTACTTCTTTGCTTCCTTATGGAATATTCTAATCACGTCATAGGTCACAATAGAGGTTCATACCTCTTGAAGCTACCATAATATTAACAATATCCCCATGAATGCTTCAATCTCTTTCTCTCATTTCCAAATTTCCATTATGTACTTTGTTGTGTCAAATATGCAAGCATCCCTGGTGTGGTTTTTTAGTTAGATGTTCCTCTCAAACTCGTATTTCCATTTATTCCAATAAATGGTGAAATTCATTATAGTACACTATGATTCTAATATATCCCTCTCACATTAATATTATTTTATCTTTTCATAAATTAAATATAAATGATGAAACAAACATGATACTAAGATATAGTGAGAAATGAAGGGTCTATGCGGTAATAAAAATGAGAGGGAGATTTAGTTGGAATTCTTTAAATTAAGTACATTGATCTATATTGATAAACTTACTGAAATGTCATCCACAAATGTAGAAAAGCATCACTTAAATTTCCAATCAAGGTTTCCTTAGAAAAATAGTATATGTTAACCATGTAAAATAAATAATATAGTTTCGTTAAAGAAGGGCCTTATCTTACCCTTATACAAGGAAAAAGTGACTTCGACCTAAACCCTAACTCTTAATTTCAAGTTAACACGAGTCAAAAAATATGTCTTTCTTCTTGTCCATGGTATGATCTACAAGTTTAACATCCAATGGCCCTCCCTTGAGTAGTGTTGTGCATGGCTACACATACCTTGTAGGTCTTTCTAAATATATCAATTTCTATTTGTCAATAAGTACAAGATTTTTTTAGTTTATAATTCGATTTCGTGGAAAACTAAACACAAGTTGCTCCAAAAAACTCTTTGGGTAAAAAAGTTTACAAATAAACAATCATTACATAAATCTAATCAAGGTTCTCAAAACTCTAGTGTTTACTCCTTCATCAACTACAATTGCTTGAGTACTTGAAACATTAATGAAACCATTGTAACTACTATTCTCTGGAAAACAACTCCTCTAACATTAATTTGTCTCTATCCCTAAAATGAAAAAAAAAATAAAACAAAAAATTAGATGTGTCAAATTTAAAATTAAAATCCAATTTTGATATCTTCAACGAATACAAAAAAAACTATTGATAATGATAAAGATGTAAACCATAAATAAAAAGAAAGTATTAATAATGATAAAGATGTAAACAATAAACACTACAAAGATTAAACATATTAGCTTTGAAAAAAATCATAAAAAAGAACAAGATTGTATATTTTGTACAAAATATTATGTAGGGTAAAGTTGTTAAAGATCAATCCATTGACTTAAATGTATATATATCAAAGCTCAAATTTAAATCTATCATTATCATGATCGAAGTCTTTTAAAATATCAATCATCAATATACGTTTTCTTTAAATATAAATATATTTATTTCTTTGAAAGTGAGGTGTGAAGCTTTAACTTTACGAGCTCTTTGGCTATGAACTTGAGCTCACGTGCCTTACAAAAGGATGGTTGGGTATTATTGTTAAATCGTCGGAAGACGTTGATCTTTTGTTAAATACTTTCTGGATAAATGGGGTTTTAGCTTTATGTTAAAAAGGTGGAGAGTGGCGTTCGACCTTAGAACGGAAGACTTCCAGTATAGACATCTGTGGGTCCTCCTGTCGGGATTACCGTTGTTTCTGTGGAATGAAGGAGCGTTAAGAGAAATTGGAAACGCTTTAGGAAAATTTATCTAGATAGACCCATCAACATTTGAAAGTTTTGTCAGAAAGATGGGTAAGATTCTAGTTGGTATTGATGTGCATGATGGACTCCTAGAGGCGATAAACATAGAATGGTGGGGTCGTCTTATTAGTTAGAGACTGGATTACGTGGGCATCTCGTTTCGATGTAGTTGGTGCAGGGGTATTGGACATCTCTGAAGAGATTGCAGTGGAATTCAAGTTGAAGAAAAGTCCGAAGAAGATGACATTCAAGAGGACCCACCGGAATACGTCACAACCGAAGACTTTCTAGGAAGCGATCCATCTTTCTTTTAACTAGAGCCTGCCCTGTCGCTTGAAGATCCGATCACGTTAATTGGTAAGCTAAAAACTTTTTGCCCATTATTATTTAAGTCTTTATCTCTGTGGGAACGTGAGGCACTGGAAAATTCTAGTTGGCTCCAGGAAGTTACATCTACTGATTTCTCGAAGACTCATAAGGACTCTGATGTTTCCGTTCCAGTGGGGGTGGCGGTTGTTAGTCCTAGATTTGGGGACGGTGATTCTGGGGTGGGGAAGGGTGGGTCTTTCCTACCACATTGTATAGTTTTGAATACCCAACATCCTACTCAGCCATTAGATGTCCGTCATTCTCCTAGCCCTTAGACCTCTTCTCCTGTTCCTAAAAAATCTGCTTCAGTGTTTGAACCTGGCTTTAAAGAGGCTGAGGAAGGTGACTCTTCTCTGTTAGAGGTCTTGGACTCTTTAATACCTTTTATTAAAGACAAGTCTTCATCAATTAAGCTACCAACTTTTATGGGAAAGGCCATCCATAATGCTTCCGGGGATTTGGAAGCTTCCACCTCAAAGGTTGAGTCTGGGAAGGAGGGGAAAGAATATGCCTGGTCGCGAGGCTTAGGCATTAAACTTTTTCCATTAAAGACCTGTAATACTTGGAAAAAATAGGCACAATTTCTTTCACAAACTGAAGTTGAGATCACTCTCTCCACCGATAGTGGGGCTCTTAGAGCATGTAAAGCCCTCGCGAGGACTAAATAATGTTATCAATGTCCCTCAATATCATAGGGGTTGGAGGCACTCTAAAATTGGCCTTAGTTCAGAGACTTTTGGAAACTAATCACCCTGATATAGTTTTACTACAAGAAACGTTGGTAGATGCTCCCAGAGCTAGGGATTTCATGACTCGTTTGCGACCTTCTTGGGTGTCAAGTGTAGTAAATATCTTCTATAAATAATAAATAATAAGGGTTTAATATATAATGTAAAGTTAAGGGGTTAGTTTGATCTAGGTATTTGGTTAGTGATGTATTAATAGATGTTTAGTTGAAATTCTTTTAAATTAAGTACATTACGATTTGAATTGTACACCTACTAACATAAAATTAGTGAAATATCCAGTCAAATGGGTTTAGTCTTAGTGGTTTGTGCCAAGGGATGATTTCCCCCACCCAGGTTCAATTCCCGCAAGTGACATGTTGAGCAAGTTATTGAAAAAGCCTCGACTTTCTACAAAATCTGATTTACCCGATGGGTTTCCCCAAGCTCTATTCCAAAGTATGAAAAAAAAAGAGTCAAATACCCATCAATATTGGGGACAACAAATTGAACTAACATGGGCACTTACCATTAAATTAGAGCATGAGCACTTACCATATACTATTATGATACACAAGTTAAATAAAAGATTAGAATAAACATATATATATTCACTATAATGAGTATAATTTATATTGGCAAAAGTTGTGGTCGAACCAGACATCTTTGTAATACAAAATGTTTAAGAGTGGTCATAATGGGATACCCAAAAATACAAAACTTAACATCCAACTTCCTATAGGGCCTATCTTCATTATTCCAACCTCTATAGGCATGATAGGTGCACTACTTTACATTTGCTTAAGAAAAAAAATAACACAACAAAACATACTAAAACTAAACAAGAAAGTTATGGATTTGCATGCCCTTAATGGGCTTCTACTTGCATGTCCTTTTGTAGCCCAACTCTATCATCCTTTGAGCACTTCTCTTCGTCAATTGTATTAGCAAGGTTGACATCAATTGTGTCATCCATTAGTTCCAAATTTTGAGAGTGCAATGTGTCCTTGGATTCTTCTAAGGTTAAAGAAAGGTTGTAGAGAAAGTGTTCCATAGATGGGCTTAAGTCAGCAATAAGGGGGGCCATAAGACTACCATGGCCACGATTCTTCCAAATAATAGCTCTACTACTAAGTAAGCTCCAAGTGCTTCCTATGGTATATCCCCATGAATGCTTCAACCTCTTTCTCTCATTCCCCAATTTCCATTATGTACTTTGTTGTGTCAAATATGCAAGCATACTTGGTGTGGTTTTTTAGTTAGATGTTCCTCTCAAACTCGTATTTCCATTTATTCCAATAAATGGTGAAATTCATTATAGTACACTATGATTCTAATATATCCCTCTAACATTAAATATTATTTTATTTTTTCATAAATTAAATATAAATGATGAAACAAACATGATACTAAGATATAGTGAGAAACGAAGGGTCTATGCTGTGATAAAAATGAGAGGGAGATTTAGTTGGAATTCTTTAAATTAAGTACATTGATCTATATTGATAGACTTGTTGAAATGTCATCCACAAATGTAGAAAATCATCACTTAAATTTCCAATCAAGGTTTCCTTAGAAAAATAAAAGATGTTAACCATGTAAAATAAATAATATAGTTTCGTTAAAGAAGGGCCTTATCTTACCCTTATACGAAGAAAAAGTGACTTCGGCCTAAACCCTAACTCTTAAGTTCAAGTTAGCATGACTAAAAAAATATGACTTTCTTCTTGTCCATGGCATGATCTACAAGTTTAACGTCCAATGGCCCTCCCTTGAGCAGTGTTGTGCATGGCTACACATACCTTGTAGGTATTTCTAAATATATCAATTTATATTTGTCATTAAGTACAAGACTTTTTTACTCTATAATTCGATTTCGTGGAAAACTAAACACAAGTTGCTCCAAAAAACCTTTGGGTAAAAAGGCTTACAAATAAACAATCATTACATAAATCTAACTAAGGTTCTCAAAACTCTAGTGTTTACTCCTTCATCAACTACAATTGTTTGAATGCTTGAAACATTGATGAAACCATTGTAACTACTATTCTTTGGAAAACAATTCCTCCAACCTTTATTTTTTTTTTTCACGCAGAAAAAGCCGTCTCACTGCTATTCTATTAAGAATCAAGTGAAACTTTCAAAGATACATGGTATGGTTACATTGTGCTTTGTCCCTATATTCCTCAAAACAGACCAAAGAAAAGTCCACGAGTTCTTCTATACTTGTCTTCATCACAAAAAACTAAAATATCCATAATTTATGCATTCTTGTCCACATATTTACATTAGTTCCATCAAAACATAGACATGGCCTAAAATACTATGACCAGGATTACAACATGTATCTAATTCATAGGGATTTTGTGAGCATAAACAACTGTTCCTTCAACATTAATTTGTCTCTATCCCTAAAATGAAAAAAAATAAAACAAAAATCAGATATGTCAAATTTAAAAATAAAATCCAATTTCAATATCTTCAACAAATACAAAGAAACTATTAATAACAATGATAAAGATGTAAACAATAAATACAAAAAAATATTAATAAATACAAAAAAAATAATTAATAATGATAAAGATGTGAACAATAAACACTACAAAGATTAAACATAAGAGCCTTGAAAAAAATCATAAAAAAGAACAAGATTGTATATTTTGTACAAAATATTATGTATGGTCAAGTTGTTAAAGATCAATCCATTGACTTAAATGTATATATATCAAAGCTCAAATTTAAATCTATCATTATCATGATCGAAGTCTTTAAAAATATCAATCATCAATATACGTTTTCTTTAAATATAAATATATTTATTTTTTCGAAAGTGAGGTGTGAAGCTTTAACTTTACGATTGTATAATTTCTATAGTAAATATAAACACATTTATTTCTTCGGTCAAGCTTTAACTTTACACCTCATCTTATCCAACCCCTCAACGTACGTCACGGTAATGTTAGGTTGATATCTCAGATTTGCCACGTATGCAACTAGTGATTTTTCACTACTTACAATTACAATTAACTTTCACTACATCCAAAAATTCTAACTCCCACCCATTAAATAACAATTTTAATATGTGGCATGTAGTTGCCAAGCACTGCATCCAAAAATTCTAACTCCCACCCATTAAATAACAATTTTAATATGTGGCATGTAGTTGCCAAGGACTGCATGACAAATGTTTAGAGCATGAATATCTCTCTGTCCATGTTAGGTGTAGTTGGCCTTTCTCTCAATTGTCACATGGGAAAGATGATCAATGAATATGACGTGTCAATATTTAATTCAGAAACCACTTTGAAGTAAAAGGTACTTAGTTGTCAAACAGCTTTGCAAGGCGTGTGATGGAACTTCATATTTAGTTTACACACAGAGTGAAAGGGAAGGGCACCGACATGCTCTTAAGATTAGACATAAAGCCATTCAAGGACTAGAGTTTTCTCGTGGGGGCCATTTAATATAACAACAACGTATGTTCCCTATGAGGACTCATTAATTAATGTTTGTAATGTTCAACTTGCAATAACATCTTTAATATTACATTGTGTAAATTAGTTTCGAATTTTTTTTCTCTAAAATGTATTGAAACTCATTAAGATGGAATCTCTATTCTAGAGGGTGTTTATCTTTTTAGCCTTATTATAAGGAGTTAATATGCCCATTTTTTTGGGAATTGAACTTATGTGGGAAGGATTACAAACATGCTATTCAACCACTTAAAACTATGTTTACTTTGTTTTTTTTATTAATAATAATAATAATTTACTTTTAAGATTACGATGAAATTAAATATTAACTTGATATATGAGATCCCCTTGTTTGTGGGACAAGATACCTCCTTTGAATAAAAAACCATATGTTTTTAACCATTAAAATATATAAAATAAAATTTTATCAACATATAAAAAAATTGTTAAATTACAAAATAAAAAATAGAAATAAATAAAATATAAAAAATGGAAAAACCTACCAATTAAATAGAAACATAAGCATATGCTCTTGTAACCGACAGAATGTTATCATTTAGTATTAATGCAACCGCAATAAAGAATAAGGAGGTCAAGCTCATGACATTAAGAAATATTAATCTCTTTGTAATATAAGAATATAAAGTCGTTAAAGTTTGTTTCATATAAGTCATCATCTAGTAAATCAATATTTTATTTATAAATTATTTACATAGACAAGAAAAGACATGCATATGGGAGAAAGGAGAATATATTATGTATAATGCAGATGGGAGAAAGGAGAATATATTATGTATAGACCTAATAAAATGCGGTTGCAGATGGAAGAAAGGAGAATACATAATGAATATATAAAATGATACACCTTATCGTATGGTATGAATGTAAGTTGGGCAATCACCATAATATTTTTAGAAAAAAATATATATATTTTAATCAAATCCCTTAAATTATTATATTTTATAAAAAGGGTATATCTTATTATATAAATGTAAGTTGGGGAATCACTATTATATATTTATAAAAAAAATGCGAATTAATTAAATTATTATACTTTATCACTTTTTTTAATACAAAGTATTAAGTTATGTAAGGATACATTGTGATAAGTTTTGAGGGGTAGGTTTGATTTTTTAATGTAAGGATACATTGTGATAAGTTTTGAGGGGTAGGTTTGATTTTTTAATGTAAGGATACATTGTGATAAGTCTTGAGGGGTAGGTTTGATTTTTTTGTTTGTTAAGATGTAATGTTTGGAGAGGTTGTGGATCTATTTTTATTTAGTATTAAAGGATTGTTAATCGTTATTGTAATCAACGATTAATACCATCTTCGATTTAAAAAATTGAGGAATAGGGGGAAAACGTGGGGTGTTAGTGAGGTACCACTGTCCTCACTTTGAATGCTTAATATGTTGGAGGGTGAAGGGAATTTATTTCTCAAAAAAAAACAAAATGATAATGATAAATACACACACATTATGATAGATTAAGTTAACCTATCACCTTTTTTTATGGTCATACAGATAATAAGCACTTGTTTCAAATTAAAAAATTATCTAGACCCAACATATCACAAAAGATGCCCACATTGTGATAATAGTGGAAATCAACCTGCTACAAACCCTCCAATTTGTTATTGAAAATCTTGTGCCCCAATGTCTCATGTATACACCACATGACCTTCTCAAACATAATTAAAAAAAAATAGCTTTTAAAAGTGCCATAAGACTAGAGATAACATTATTTGCACACATGACATGTAATTGGCATGGTTTATGTTGGATTACTGATAGGGGGGGAGGGTGGTGAATCAGTAATGAGCAATTATACCACTTATTAATCCTTTAAACCACAATGTATATTCCTTTAACTTATTCAACCATGTTCATATGTTCATCATCAATATATTATTGTATCATAAACACTAACATTCATCGGTGCATAATAAACTATAACAAACACATCCACACAATGCACGATACACCAATATTTACGTGGAAACTCAATGCGAGAGAAAACCATAGAATGCTTTTCTTATATGTCAAGAATTACATTAAAAAAAGCACCGACTTCTAATTCTCCAACTCCAACTGGAAGGAGGCTCCAACCCCATAGTTTCTCAGGCTCCAACCTAAAGGAAGCTCCAACTCGCTAATTCTCTGGCTCCAACCGGAAGGAGGCTACAACCCCCTGGGTTCTCCAGCTACAACCGGAAGGTGGCTACAACCACCTAGTTCTCAGGCTCCAACCTGAAGAAGCTCCAACTCCCTTATTCTCTAGCACCAACCAGAAGGAGGCTACAACCCCCTTTCCTTGCCCCGTCCAACCGCCCTGAAATATAAGTGTCAAATAACTTATGAAGCCACTGCCACACTGTCACTGTGAGATATACCAACGTAAACCTGTACCAATCTATGCCAATAACTTGTAACCAACCTGTACCAATCTACGCCAACAATCTGTAACCAACCTGTACTAATAGCCTGTAATCAACCTGTACTAATAGCCTGTAATCAACCTGTACTAGAAGTCAACATGTACCAACAAATACCAACAAGTACGTGACCTTTTTATGTTGCAGCTCGGGTATGTACATGACCTGTCTATACTGTAGCCTGCATATGTACGTGGCATGTCTATATTGTAGCCTGCGTACACCTTCAGAAAGCTAGGGTTTTCACCTTTCTGAACTCAGACACTTTCTTGCCTTTGTCACATCAACCTGTAATCTGTCACTGTGTCCAATATGTAGTTGTTCCTTATGCATACACCATCATACATATCCCTTAACCAAGTTCATCTATGTCTCTCTAGTCATGTGCCATACATGTGTATACAATCATGATAAAGTGTAATAACCCTCACATGGACTAGACATCCAACCCTCGTTGATATGCAGCCTCACACTACACAAACAACTTCATAACCACTTCACAACCACAAGCTCTCAACCATGTACCACAAAAACCCTCAACCATGTGCCAAGAAATACAAGATATGCCTCAACACTAACAAGATGTACCAATGGTAAATATCAGATATACTAGCATTGTATTTTTGTAGATCTAACTTATACAGTAAGTGTAATACAACCAATAGCCTTTCTAGGGAAAATCCTCAAACTCCCATAACCATATCTCATGTAGAAAACAATATCCAACTACATAGAAGAATATGACATACATTTTGAACCTTTAGACAGATCTGATGTACTTGATCACTGTAGACCTTCCTGGGAACTTGCTTTCAGACTCTGAGGACTTGGCACTCTCAGCAACTCAAGCTTTCATGGCTTTTCCAACTATATGTGCCCTTCTTTATTGCCAGCTTGCGTATGTACGCGACCTCTTCCACTGCAGCCCGCGTACACCTCAAAAACTAGGGTTTTTTTCAGTATTTCTACAACTCTGAAACTTTCGTCGTCGACCCTTCTTGCTACCTCAGACTTGCGTAACTTCATATGTATCAATGAGTGCCTGCAATAAACCTTACACAATAATAGATATTCAATATGCTCAATAGGTGTTAATAGGAGACCCTTGCTCTCTTATTTATACTCTCTAAGTAGCTTCCTCTAGGGGTTACCTTCTAACTAACTTAACCCAACTTCCTTCTTTAAGGGCTAACCCACACTTCTAACCACTTGTCCACTTACAACCACTTTATCCACAAATAGTAAACTCTCCACTTCTAGTTACAACTAATTTATTTTTAATTATTTTCTTATTGCAACAACTTAACCCATGATTAACTCCTAGTTTCACCCACTTTGACTAGTCAACTTCTTCTAGGAGTTTCTAGAATAATTTGACTTCTTTGACCTTCTAGAGGCTTCTAGATAACTCATGAGGGTTCCCCAATTTCACAAGGCCATAACTCTCTAACCGTGAGTAGTTATGTGACGTTCCACATATCACCGGAAATGGCATGACATATATTATCCATCTAGAATAGTCTTACATGCAAATACACTGATCTTCATACCTTTCTACCTCAAACAAACTTGAGTCCCTTAACCGTACTATTGGGGTTACCAGAATGTGCTACCGGACATACTCAAGGGTTGACATCAATCTACGACAACAATCTCCAAGGGTTGACATCAATGACAACCAACTATCCAGTTGTCCATCAATATAGACCAACTATCTGACAGTTTATGCAGAACATGTCAACTCACTAACCATTCATCTTCTGATTGACATGTTATCAAATTTAGAGTCGATGTTGGCTAAACTATTCAAGCCACTTATATAGATGTACAAGTGTCTTTTACTTCCAATCAATGCCCATTTTCAACATCTCAATAACAAAATATATTAATACTAAAAAACCAAGCCTTTGGATCTTTTCGTAACATGTAAATAATCTCATCCACAAGATCCCTCTTACTCATAAATTCTACTTCTTACAATTAATTTCTAGCACTTTTAAGACCCAACCTACAAAAACGTCGATTGCAAAGCATTACCATGGCCAACACTAACTTGGAAAAGTCCAATTTCATTCTAGGAGTAATGAGTACTTTCATCCACTCATTTTTACCTTCTTCTTTTGCATGAATTAGGATTCAAAAGAGTTCAAATCAAAAGTGATCCAAATGAAATATCCTTCTGCCTATATTGTGGTGTCTTGGAATTACTTCTATGACTATAAAATCTACTCTCTCCCCTAATTTGTAAGGTTTTTTTTTTTTTTTTGATAGAAACGTTTAGCGGGATTTGTATTAAATGTGGACTAGCCACTATTCGGTTACAAAATGGCAGAGCTTCACTGAGAAGCTGCCTACAGTAAGCTAAAATGCACTACTAAAATTGCCAGATTTAACAAACACCCCTGAAGGCGGTTCAAATCTCCTGAGAGCAGAATTATTTTAAAGCCCTGACTTCTATACAAAATGTCAGTGTGCTTGTAAGGGGAAGAAATTGCTACAAACCAAGAGACTGACTACTCTTTGGGATGTCCCCCCCATTCGATGTTTAACTTAGACATTTTGCCTTCCAGTTGGCCGATCCTTTCTTCAAATTCATCTTTTGGGATCTTCAGCTCCTGGTGTAACTTGCCAAGTTCCTCTGTGAATCCAATTTTTACAGTAGAGATATCCTGCTCCAATTGCTCCAGCTGTCTGCCTGCCTCTGAGTCTAAGTTCTCCAGGAAATCGAGTTGATACTGGAGTGTCTGCTTCAAGCTTTCCAGCGTTTCATCTAATTGTTTCAATCGCTCCTCAATGGTGAGATTTCGGCTTGAACTCATGACCATCTCTTTTCCTTTGGTTCGCGTGCTCTGAATCCTCTCCGTCGGCTCTCTTCACTGCTAAGTATGGATTTGCTCTCAGACTGAGGGTGCGAGCGAATTTAATCTTGCCCGCCCTGCACTCATCATTTCGCCCATCTCTGCTTTTCCCAAGAGGTATGGGGGGATGATCTTGCTGTCTCCTCTGTGCAGGAGATCCGATCTTTTTTGGGCCGTCCTCTGCCCGCTTTGTCCTGTCACGCGCTCCTTCATTGGCTGATGCCTGGCACTGTCGATTTGGTCTTGTCCCCTTCTTTGCAACTTGCATGAGCTTTCTTTTGGGTTTAGGCGGGTCAAGGTAGATCCACCGTGGATAGCTGGCCATTTGCAATCATGCGTCCTTGTTCCAACAGAGCGCCTCTATTTGCCTCCTCATCTGCTTCTTTATTCAACTCCCACAGAACATGGAACACTTGGTATGAGTCAAGCCTTTTAAGGAGGAGGCGTATTCTGGCCAACAAATTATTGAGCTGTGCACTTTGGGTTTTCGTAGAGAGGGCTATGGCACAGATTAACATTCGGGAATCTCCTATGATAATCAGATTTCAGATTCCATTTCTTCTGGCTTGGCACAGGCCTTGCCACAATGCCATTGCTTCTGCATAGTTGTTGGTGGTGATGCCTAAGCCAATGACATATTGCACCATGACTTCTGCGTTTGGCTTTACAATTATTCCTCCTCCTCCTGCTTGGCCTGGATTGCCCTTTGAGGCTCCGTCAAAGGACAGGATGCAGGCTTTCCTTTCCTTTTTCCAATTGTCAAATTCGTTCCTTCCTGTCCTTATTTCCCAATTCTCTTGAATTATGGTGTTGACTATGTTCCCAGTTTGCAATTGAATTTGGAATTGGCCCAGCCAAAGCTCTTCTTTTTCTTCCAGCTCCCTACTATATTGAGGATGTCGGTGAGTACTAGCCCATTCGCCAAAGATAGCTCTGATCTTTGCACTCACAAGTGGGGCACTCCTTTGCTTATCCCTGAAAACTTTGTTGTTTCTTTCCAGCCAATGCCCCCAAAGGATAAACCTTGGGATTGCTCGCCAAAGCCCCAAGGCATAGCTTTGCTTCTTCAATTGGAATGGGTAAAGGGCTATCCAACTTTGGAGAAGGGATTTAATATCTTGGGGAAGATGTAGGTTCTTTTGCAACCCAACTGCCAGCTTCCAAACTTCCTTTGAATAACTACAATTAAGAAGGAGGTGATCTGAGGTTTCCTTAGCTTGTTGACACAGGGGGCACCTGAAAGGACCCTCCCAACCTTTCTTTTGGAGGTTCTCCCCTGTTTGGATGCTGCTATGACTTAGAGTCCAGAGGAACATGTCTATTTTGGGAATGGTTTTTGTGTTCCAGATGGGTTTCCAGAGGGACGGGTTGGGAGGAACATGAGGGATGTTTCGGAAGGTGTTGTATCCCAATGAGGTGGAGTAGGGCTTCACATTCTTCCCCCAACCTCTCTCATCTTTTTTTAATGGGGGCTTTCCCCTGCAAGCTGAAATTTAGGGCGCACTAATCATTTTCTAAGTCCTGGGGCAGATTGCCCACTTCCCAACCTTGCCACGGCTTGCCTCTATCATTCCCCCATGTAGAGATGTCAAAGAGCATCTTTAGATTTTGCCCGTCCATCCATCCTCTTAGTCGTTGCAGGTCCTGACTCAGTTCCAGAGGTGGGTCCCCTAGAATGGAGTCCTGCCAGTGATTACCATTTTTCCGTTTCGGCACCCGAGGTAGAATGAGAATTAGACAAGTCCATGGATTTAATTTTTTTCCCGTTTCTCGGCACCCAGGTAAGGTGAGGAGTGAATAGGTCCATGGATTTTTTGCAAAGAGCGTAGATTGGGGACCCCTTAGCCTCTCTACAGGGGTTTTCTATGCACCTGTTCCTTGCGCCTCTGAAATATTTCTTCCACAGTGCTTCCTTGCTCCACGCGGTGTCACCACTGACGATGTGCCATAGCAATTTCGCCCCTAGAGCCAGGTTCTATACTTGGGTGTTTTTGAAATTGAGGCCTCCTTCCAAGAGAGGTTTGGATATTTTGTCCCAGTTTATAAGGTGAAGTCTCCTGCCTGTTTGCTTCCCCCCTTCCCACAGGAAGCTTCTCTGCATTGCCTCCATTTTTTGAATTGTAGAGCTTGGAGCTAGAAGCAAGGAGTTCTGGTAGATGGGTACACTGGCCAGGACGGATTTGATTAGGACTATCCTCCCTGCTAGATTTAGCCAATTCGCCCCCCAGGAGGAAATTCTCTTTTTTAATTTGTCTAGTAAATGGTTCCATTGTGAGGCCCTTGGAGCAGCCTTGGAGATAGGGATTCCCAGGTAGGTGAAGGTCTCCCATTTGGTGAGCCCTTCCATCCCCAAAACTCTGGAAATTCCTAGCATCTCTTTGGGTGTAATGTTCCAACCATAAATTTTACTTTTTGATTGACTTATCTCGCTCCCTGACACTGCAACATATGCATCTAGATCCTCTTTGAATCTTTTTGCAACTAACAGACTTTCCCCACCTAGCAGCAAGGTATCGTCCGCAAATTGCGCATGGTTGATTTTCTTCACACCTTGCGCTATTTTTAGTCCTTGGAGATTGCTTTGGATTATGGAATTTTCCAGCTGATAGCTCAGAACTGAGGCTTGAATTGCATAGAGCAAGGGAGAGAGAGGGCATCCCTGCCTTAAGCCCCTAGACGCTTTGAAAAAAATTGTTACTCTTCCATTTACCATGGGGGCTATCCATGGCGATCCTATGCAAGCTCTTATCCAATTCACAAAGGATTGATCAAATCTGAACTTCTTCATTACCTCAAATAGGAAATTATGATTAACTCTGTCAAAAGCGTTTGCAAGGTCTAGTTTAATAATCATACCTTTATCTTTCATGCGTAGGCTTGAGTGAAGAGCTTCTTGCACCAGGATTATGTTGTCTGCTATTTGTCTTCCTTTGATGAAGCCTCCCCGGTTCTCTGGAACTATTAGAGGAAGAACGTTTTTCAATCTGTTTGCGATGACCTTGGTAAGAATTTTGTAACTTGTATTACAGAGGGAGATCGGCCTGAATCGGCTAAAGCTGAGCGCTCCTTTCTCTTTTGGGATGAGTGCCAGGAAGGTCGAATTTGTGCTTCCTCCTAGCTTGCTGCTCGCTTGTGATTTCCTTATCATTTTGGTTAGGTCCGATTTGATTATTTCCCAACATTGCTGAAAGAATCTAGCAGTAAATCCATCTGGTCTAGGGGCTTTATCCGGGTGCATTTGGTTCACCGCCTCTTTTATTTCTTGCTGTGTGACTTCCTCCATGAGCTTGAGATTGATATCTTCTTTTATTAGATTTGGAACAATGGATAGGGGGTACATTTGAGGATCAATGCTTTCCCTTTGTGTTTCTGAGTAGAGAGTTCTAAATGTTTCAAAAGTTACCTGTCTAATGCCCTCTGGCTCAGAGATTGTAATGTTTTGGACTTGGATTTCTGTTACAGCCTTATAATGTTTCCTTGCTTCCGCTTGCTTGTGGAAATAGCTAGTATTTTTGTCTCCTTCCTTCATCCAAAGACTTCGAGACTTCTGCCTCCAATATCCTTCTTCATCTCTGTAGGCTTTGTGCCATTGCCTTTGAAGTTGTTCCTCTTTAAGTAAGTCTTGCTGAGTGATCTCCTTCTTTTCTAGAGCGAGCTGATGACTTTCCAGCCGCCTTTGAGCTTCTAATCGCAGGGCGATTGGATCGGATTGTTTTTTTGCCCATCCTTTTAGCGCAACCTTAAGCCTACACAATTTTTCTTCCCAAACATAAAACGCAGAGCCATTGACCTTGCTAATCCAAACGCTGGAGACTTTGTGCAGAAAGTCTTTATCCTGTATCCATGAGGAATTGAATCTGAAGGGGATGGGCCCCTGACCTTGGTCCTTCCTTAACACTAAGCTAATTGGCTTGTGGTCAGAGGTACTATGGGGGAGGATTTCTGAAGAGGCTATAAGCCCAAGGGACAAGAACGAGCTTTGGACAAGGAATTTGTCCAACCGGGTAGCGATATGCCCCGGGCCTACCCTTTTGTTGGTCCAGGTGTAATGTCCCCTGGTCGGCTTAATATCCATTAAATCCCATGCTGAGATTAGGTCCTCCACCCATTCTCTAGCTGGGTCCCTTACAATAGATCCTCCCCGTTTTTCTTCTTGGGCCAAAGCTACATTTAAGTCCCCTCCTAGTATGATGTTTTCTAGCTCATTATCTGTTAAATAGCCTAGAAGGGTTTTCCAGCAATTCTTTTTTTCATCTATATGCTGTGGGACGTAGATATTAAAGAGACTTATTGTTTGCCCTGACTCCCTATGGAGTAGTTGGGAGAAGATCCAATGCATGCAAAGGTCTGAACGGATCAGATCTATTTTGGAGGCGTTCCACAGGGTGCATAGTCCTCCTGACGCGCCTCTGGCGTTTTCGGCTAAACCCTGGCTGCTTTTCCATACGTTTTTTGAAACTTTCATAGAGTCCTGCTGACTCATCTTGGTTTCCTGGATAAGTAGGATGTCCATTTTCGTTGCTCTGAGTATGTCCCTGAGAGCTTCTTCCTTCCTTTTGATACCTAGACCCCTACAGTTCCAGGAAGTTAACTTCATTGATTACTTTGTGGCGGGGAGTGGCCTCCTTGGGAGGCCTTGGCCAACTTCCTGGTTTGCCTTACTCCGATCAATTGCTTGATGGTTGGTTGTGCTCCTTTTAGAACGTCCTTATAGGTTTCCTGGTCTCGTTCCGCTTTTTTGGATTTCCTGCCTCTCCCCGGCTTCTATGGGGTGTCCCAGGCTTCACTCGCTCCTTCTGATTCATTTCCTGACGAGATCTCTCCCTCCTCGATGCCTTGAGCCTCCCCATTCCTTGGAGGGGAGATGGGTTTCTCCACTTCTTCTGTTGTTTTTTGGGTTCCTCTGGTTTCCGGGATTTGGCCGCCTCTTTCTTCTTCAGCTTGGGCGGCTTTGCTTAGATCTGTCGTTTCACCTTCATTTCCCAGTGCTTTGAAGCTATTTGTCGTCTCTCTATTTCCAGGGTTGTCTTGAGCGGGAGCTGGATTTTCCCTTCTTGGGCCTTTGGACTTCGACCTTCCTTTCCGGGGTTGCTGCCAACCTTCCTCACCTGCTTTCTCTGTGCTTGGGATTTTTGGACAGTTTCTCTGAAAATGTTCGTATTCATGACATCCTCTGCATTTGAACGGGAGCTGCTCGTAGTCCAATTTTTGTAGGTGTTGCCATTCTCCTACCTTCAGTTTTACCACTTTCGGCAAGCCTATTTCCAGATCAACTTCCACACAAATTCTTGCACAAGAATATTGGTCTTTTGGATCAGCTCTGTCATGTAGTGCCCTAGTCCGTTCCCAATAGCTTGCAACGACGAGGAGTTCCAACAGTGGATTGGCAGATTTGGGAGTCTGACCCAGACTAGGACGTCTTTTGGCACTTTCGAAGCTAGATCGAAGTTTGGAGTCCATCGATTCAGATAAAGGCCCTGTGTGCCCATGAAGTATGGACCGTTCCTGAAGATTAAATCGCGGTCCTCCTGGGAGATGAATTCGAATATAAAGTAGCCCCTTCCAACCGCATAGCAAGTTACACTATTTTTTATTAATGGCCACCAGTTCCTTTGGATCCAATTGTCTGTTGTCCTGGCTGAGGGCCAAAGGCCCATGAACTGACCTACCAGCCCTCGATCTGAGAGGGAGAGCGCTACCTTCATTGGCTATTCCGGGGGGAGATTGATCTCTGGAACGCCATCCAATTTTTTTTACGAAACTTGGTGCTTATGCTTGGGGCGCTTTCTTTCTGCAAGCTGTGATTAGTTTCCTGAAGGACGTGGTTGGGGAGGGAGGGGGCGATGGCTCCCCTCCGCCCTGGCTTGGCATGGTTGCGAGAGAGCACGAACCCTAGATCAGTGCTTTTACCTGCATGCACACGTTTTCTTCTGTAAGTCTTTGTAAGGTTTCTCTTTACCCAAGATCAAATCTATATTTAAGTGTGGAAATATGACTACAAATCATTTTCTAAAATCTTTGATCAAAAATCTTCTTAAGTATCTTGGATAAAAGTAGCCTTGCAAAGTCTTCAAAGTAGGCTTGAAAGTTTGAAAAGGGCCTTTATACAAATCCTCATTTAATTTTTGAATGAGTCTTTAACAAGTCTGGAATGCAGTGTCAATTGTGATGAAAGAGCAAATCTACACCTTTGAATCCTCAATATTTATGAGGATATGGTCGAAATTCTATGATGATTCTCGGACCTGTGGGTTATGGTCCCATTCTTATCCACTCTTTATGTTAAAAATACTATGAGATGCCAAATTTCCTATAGTTGAAACAAAACATGATTGCTACTTGAACTGATTCGTGTACTTCGACACATTCCTCTTTTGAAGAATTGGGTGATATCGTCAACGCACTCCAACACGTACCAACAATCTATTACATTAATCCTAACATTGGCGTATGTTCGAGCAATATAATATTTAGCATTGAATCAACTTTCCTAGATTGGAATATTAACACAGTCGTTCATTGGGTCTTCAAACAAACCATTGATTAATCAACCCAGCGATTACAACAAGAAATGGGAACATTTGTTATATTCAACAATTTAGTAACACTGAGATCGCTATGGCAAATAAGGTTAACGTGGACAACAATTCCACTCACTCCATTTTCATCTCTATTGAAGTCTACATTTCAATCAAAACATTTGGACATGCCTCTTTTTGACAACAACGTGCCAGTCACAGAAATCAACCATACATTATCTTTACACAATCATGAATTATATTTATTTACCAACACATCCATTCACTAATATGTTGCATCAACACAACCAACCCAACCGCGATCTCAATAGCACTTTCATCAGCAACTCCATTAAACCACGATTCCACGTAACACACATGAATTCAATCACACAATATATATATATATATATATATATATAATCGATTGCACACTCTATTACATAATATGACGCTATGGTGAGCCTGATCTTCATTTGATTGGTTGCCTCAATACATTACAGTCTTTACAATTTAAAGGATTATTTACAATAGTGGGGATCATCTCCGATCCATGATTCATTCCACACAATGGATAATTGATTCCTGAGATCTCTTGATTGATGCCTTAAATAGTACTTCGGTGCCGACAAACTAACAAACACGTCCTTCTAGATGAGGAAATCACATCCCCTTTTGACAACTTCTCCTTCTCGAAGCTCTTTTTCATAAATATCGGAGATGGGTTGATGCTCCTGCATCAGACTCTCGGGGTACAAAATTTTATATGACCTCCTGGTCATATGTCATCCTGGTCTTCTCGTAACAACTTTAACTTGTGAGCTACAACAAAGCCTCTGCAGTAGCAAGTCTCTCATTCTTGCTACATGATACCTCACTAAGATTCTCTCATGAGCTCGGTGTTTTGGCATCTCCCTGGTTCTCTCCTCTGGAACCTTTTGAGTATTCCTTGCTTTAGGCTTCTGCAAATCTTCTCACCTTCCACTGCTTCTACCTGCACAAATCATAAATACCAATTTATTTACCAAATCTCAACAGACTCGTACCTCCTTCCACTACACCCATAATTTTTCGCACTCTGATACCACTTGATGAAAGCGAAAATCTACACCTTTGAATCTTCAATATCTATGAGGATATGGTCCAAATTCTATGAAGATTCTCAGACCTGTGGGTTATGGGCCCACTCTTATACACTATTTATGTTAAAAATACTACATGATGCCAATTTTCCTATAGCTGAAACAAAACATGATTGCTACATGAACTAATTCTTGTACTTCAATGCATTCCTCTTTAGAAGAACTGGGTGATATCGTCAAGCACTCCAACACGTAACAACAATCTATTACATCAATCCCAACATTGACATATATTCCAACAATATAATATTTAGCATTGAATCAACTTTCCTAGATTGGAATATTAACACAGTCATTCAATAGGTCTTCAAACGAACTATTGATTAATCAACCCAGCGATTTCAACAAGAAATAAGAATAGTTGTTATATTCAACAATTTAGTAACACTGAGATCACTATGGTAAACAAGGTTAACGTGGACATCAATTTCACTCACTCCATTTTCATCTCTATTGAAGTTTGCATTTCAATCAAAACATTTGGACACGCCTCTTTTTGACAACAACGTGCCACTCACATAAATCAACCATACATTATCTTTACACAAACATGAATTATATTTATTTACCAACACATCCATTCACCAATACGTTGCATCAACACATCTAACCCAACCGCAATCTCAAGAGCACTTTCATTAGCAACTCCATTAAACCACAATTCCACACAACACACATGAATTCAATCACACAGAATTACCCTTCACTATTAAAACCTGAAAATCGATTGCACACTCTATTACATAATATGGCGCCATGGAAAGCCTGATCTTCATTTGATTGGCCACCTTAGTACATTACAATCTTTACAATTTAAAGGATTTTTTACAATAGTGGGGATCATCTATAATCCATGATTCATTCCACGCAATGGATAATTGATTCCTGAGATCTCTCAATTCATGCCTTAAATAACACTTCGGTGCCAACAAACTATCAAACAACGTCCTTATAGATGAGGAAATCACGTCCCCCTTTGAAAAAATCTCGTTCTTGAAGCTCTTTTTCATAAATCTTGAAGGATGGGTTGATGCTCCTGCATCAGACTCCCGGGGTACAAATTTGTTTATGACCTCTCGGTCATATGTCTTCCTAGTCTTCTCGTAACATCCTTAACTCGTGAGCTGCAACAAAGCCTCTGCAGTAGTAAGTCTCTCCTTCTTGCTACACGATACCTCACTAAGCTTCTCTCCTGAGCTCAATGTTTTGGCATCTCCCTGGTTCTCTCCTATGGAACCTTTTGAGCATTCCTTGCTCTAGGGTTCTGCAAATCTTCTCACCTTCTACTGCTGCTACCTACACAAATCATAAATACCAATTTATTTACCAAATCTCAACATACTCATACCTCCTTCCATTGCACGTAGAATCTTTTTCACTCTCATACCACTTGATGAAAGAACAAATCTACACCTTTGAATCCTCAATATCTATGAGGATATGGTCCAAATTTTATGACGATTCTCGGAACTATGGGTTATGGGCCCACTCTTATCCACTCTTTATGTTAAAAATACTACAGGATACCAAATTTCCTATAGCTTAAACAAAAAATGATTGCTACATGAATTAATTATTGTACTTCGACGCATTCCTCTTTAGAAGAACTGGGTCATATCGTCAAGCACTCCAACATGTACCAACAATCTATTACATCAATCCCAACATTGGCACATGTTCCAGAAATATAATATTTAGCATTGAATCAACTTTCCTAGATTGGAATATTAACATAACCACTCATTAGGCCTTCAAATGAACCATTGATTAATCAACCCAACGATTTCAACAAGAAATGAGAATAGTTGTTATATTCAACAATTTAGTAACACTGAGATCGTTATGGAAAACAAGGTTAACGTGGACATCAATTCCACTTACTCCATTTTCATCTCTATTGAAGTCTACATTTCAATCAAAACATTTGGACACGCCTCTTTTTGACAACAACGTGCCACTCACATAAATCAACCATACATTATCTTTACACAGTCATGAATTATATTTATTTACCAACGCATCCATTCACCAATATGTTGCATCAACACAACCAACCCAACCGCGATCTCAATAGCACTTTCATCAACAACTCCATTAAACCACGATTCCACACAACACACAGGAGTTCAATCACACAATATATATATATATATATATTACATACTATGGCGCCATGGCAAGCTTGATCTTCATTTGATTGGCCGCATCAATACATTACAATATTTACAATTTAAAGGATTATTTACAATAACGGGGATCATCTTTGATCCATGATTCATTCCACATAATGGATAACTAATTATTGAGATCTATCGATTCATGCCTTAAATAACACTTCGATGCCAACAAACTAACAAATAATGTCCTTCTAGATGAGGAAATCACGTCCCTTGAAAATCGATTGCACACCCTATTACATACTATGGCGCCATGGCGAGCCTGATCTTCATTTGATTGGTTGCCTCAATACATTACAGTCTTTGCAATTTAAAGGATTATTTGCAATAGTGGGGATCATCTCCGATCCATGATTCATTCCACACAATGGATAATTGATTCCTGAGTTCTCTCTATTCATGCCTTAAATAACACTTCGGTGCCAACAAACTAACAAACAACATCCTTCTAGATGAGGAAATCACGTCTCCCTTTGAGAACTTCTCCTTCTCGAAGCTCTTTTTCATAAATCTTGGAGGATGGGTCGATTCTCCTTCATCAAACTCCTGGGGTACAAATTTTTTTATGACCTCCTGGTCATATGTCTTCATGGTCTTCTCGTAACAACCTTAACTCATGAGCTACAACAAAGCCTATGCAGTATCAAGTCTCTCCTTCTTGCTACATGATACCTCACTAAGCTTCTCTCATGAGCTCAGTATTTTGGCATCTCCCTGGTTCTCTCCTCTGGAACCTTTTGAGCATTCCTTGCTCTAGGCTTCTGGAAATCTTCTCACCTTCCACTACTGCTACCTACACAAATCATAAATACCAATTTATTTACCAAATCTCAACATACTCGTACCTCCTTCAACTGCACACATAATATTTTGCACTCTCATACCACTTGATGAAAGAACAAATCTACACCTTCGAATCCTCAATATCTATAAGGATATGGTCCAAATTCTATGATGATTCTTGGACCTGTGGGCTATGGGCCCACTCTTATCCACTCTTTATGTTAAAAATACTACGGAATGCCAAATTTCCTATAGCTGAAACAAAACATGATTGCTACATGAACTAATTCTTGTACTTCAACGCATTCCTATTTAGAAGAACTGGTTGATATCGTCAAGCACTCCAAGACGTACCAACAATCTATTACATCAATCCCAACATTGTTGTATGTTCTAGAAATATATTATTTAGCATTGAATCAACTTTCCTAGATTGGAATATTAACACAACCATTCATTAGGTCTTCAAGCGAACCATTGATTAATCAACCCAAAGATTTCAACAAGAAATGGGAATTGTTGTTATATTCAACAATTTAGTAACATCAAGATCGTTGTGGTAAACACGATTAACGTGGAAATCAATTCCACTCACTCCATTTTTATCTCCGTTGAAGTCTACATTTCAATCAAAACATTTGGACACACCTCTTTTTGACAACAACGTGTCATTCACAGAAATCAACCGTACATTATCTTTACACAATCATGAATTTTATTTATTTACCAACGCATCCATTCACCAATACGTTGCATCAACACAACCAACCCAACCGCGATCTCACTAGCACTTTCATCAACAACTCCATTAAACCACGATTCCACACAATACACAAGAATTCAATCACACATAATATATATATATATATATATATATATTATCCTTCACTATTAAAATATTACATACTATGGCACCATGGCAAGCCTGATACTCATTTGATTGGCCGCTTCAATACATTACAATATTTACAATTTAAAGGATTATTTACAATAGTGAGGATCATCTTTGATCCATGATTCATTCCACATAATGGATAACTAATTATTGAGATCTATCGATTCATGCCTTAAATAACACTTCAATGCCAACAAACTAACAAATAATGTCCTTCTAGATGAGGAAATCACGTCCCCCTTTGACAAATTCTCCTTCTCAAAGCTATTTTTCATAAATCTCGGAGGATGGGTTGATGATCCTGCGTCAAATTGGGTCTAGCCCAAGTGGTTGTGGGATGGAGTGTTATCCTCCCCACCTAGGTTTTATTCCCGTCAAGTGACATGTTGAGATCATAATTACTATATTTGTAACATCCCTGCTATAATCCCCAGTTTAATTAATGTATAATGTAGATATGAAATGTGGATATGACCAAGCGATGTGTATGCAAAATGTATTTTCTAAATTTTAATAAATAAAATGTGATATCAATTGCTAGGGGATATGAACAGGGATGGGGGGTGACTTTTCCACAAGAGGAGTGAGTGTCTAAGAGGGGCCCAAGGGGGGGGAATTGTTTATGGGTATTAATCCAACCCACTTTCATGAATTTTATTATCATTGGAGACAACCTTCTATCTTTCTGTTTGAGTGTATGAGAGCCCAATCATTAAAAATGAGTAAGAGGGTGGGTGTGAGGGTCACATCTCGTACTTATTGGAAACATGGGGTTAGGTACAATCAATTTTGGGAAAGAGTGTGATTCAAATTTGCTTGGGAAAAGAGAGGAAATTTGTATGGGCAGTTACAGATAGTTTAACGGGCATGTTTTTGGCATGAACAACAAGCAGAGATCAAGAAAGAAGAGCATTGGAGTTGGAGCAAGAAGGTTGGGCAAATTCTAGAGTGTTTTGGAGTTGAAGATTGAAGAGCAAGGCTATCATGCCTGAAGAGTGAACTCATGGATGACTTGCATTGTAACAACAAGTGATTCTTGCCATTTTTATTTGTAGTTTTCCTGGAAATGAGTTCCCTTGAGTTCTCAATAGTGAGATTCCTAGTTACTTGTGCTAGAGAGACCCTGATAAATGAGTGGGCACCCGATGGACTGAGAGTAGCGAAGGGGTACATTCCTTGGGTTGGGCAGGTCAAGAGGAAGAGAGTTGGATGAAATTCAAGATAATTGTAGGAGAATATCAGTGGGTTGTGGGATATTGAGCTGTGAGTGGATTGTGAGAGGCACTGTTCTTTTGTGGATTCCTAGCCCCAGCTTGGGGGTGACTTGCTGTTGAGATTTGGAACAACAAGTATATGGTTGGGTGGAACATCCTTCCCAGGCGGCTGGTTGCACAATTGTTTTTAAAAAGATAAGTGTTTACTTGTTTTCTTAGTTAAATTATGAGTTAGTTGTTGTGCATTTTACTCTGTGAATGGGAGTTATTTATATGTTGTTGTAGATGATTTATTAACTACATTCATGTTCATTTCATCATGTTATAGCTACATGTAGTTATGACTATCTGAAAAATGGTTATATTTGTGTATAATTTGTAGCTAGTAAGCTACAAGAAGTTAGTTAGCAGAGTTTCAAATTTATGTGTATTCCACATAGTAATGTTCCTCCATTAAGTTGGGGGACGTTACAATATTGTTGTAATGGCTTCGCGCTCTGAAGGATCTAGGGTTTACCTTGGGTACCATCCTCAAAATGAGGGGAAGTACTTGGGGGTTTCGTAGGCGTTGTTACTGGAAAAAAAGTTTAAAATGTAAAGGAAATAAGTAATGTAAAGGAAGCACATGGCCTCACACTATTAGTTTGGAATGTGAAGGAAGCAAGAATATGGAGGGATCAAGTAATGTGGAGGAAGCATATGCCCCTATACTCTACATTAGTTTGGAATGTAGAGGAAGCAAGTAATGCAAATGAATGCAGACTACATAACACCCACCGCACCTTCCCCTCACTCAACATCTTTGCATGGTGCATGGCTTTGCATCTTTGCATGGATTCACACTCTACATCCCCACACAGTCCCATTATCCATTTGTAATATACATGATATAACTTAGTATTTAGGGTAAATATAGTTATTAGACATAATTAATGAACAATCATAAGTGGTCAACTCCTTACGAAAAGACATGTCTCATAATAATATATGTATAAATAAGAGAGTTGCAAAACTTGTAAAGCATAACTGAAAATATTGTGTGTGTGAATTAGGTCTAGCTTGGGTGGTTGGGAGGAATGATTGTTATCCTCCCCACCCAGGGTCAATTCTCGCAAGTGACATGTTGAGCTCTTAATGAGTGTATTGTTGTGATGGCCTTGAGCCCTACGTTGAAAAGCATCGAGATTTTGACAAATTCAGTTTACTCTAGGTACCATCAGAGTGAGGGGAAGTACCTGGCGGGTTTACTAGGGCTCTCTCTCTCTCTCTCTCTCTCTCTCTCTCAAACAAACACACACACACATGGGTTTTCTTCCAAGTGTTATCAGAGCCCCTATTCCACTACATTAATTGTTAACCAGAATTGCAACCAAAGGAAGGGGTATCATAATAAAATATGTACATTATGAGGAGCACAGAGAATAAGGAAGACCTCTAGTTCCATAAAGCCTTCCAACTCAAAATTAAGTGATGCAATTAAAAATATTGAGGCCAAAATTGAGACCAGAATTTCAAGCGTGATGCAAGAAATCCACAAAAAGTTAGACATTTTTAGAAAGTGAGTGAAAATCACAAGCTAGTCAAGGATGATGTCAAAGCATTGAAAAAATAGAATAAAGGAGTACATAGCCCAAATTCTCGCACATCATTACCATGGCCACACCAATCATCAAACATGGTTTCTTTCAAAGGGGTTATGCATAAGATGAAAATTGATATTCCCAAGTTGGATGGAGAGGATGATAGAGAGGGTACAAGATGGATAAATAAGCTCAAAAAATATTTTGAGATTCATCAAATGTATGATGACGATGATAAATATATAAACTCTATGTCTATGCACTTAGAGAAATCAGCCTATGACTGGTTCCTATGGTGAAACTCAAAATTCAAAGCCTTGGCAAGACATTAGGATATATTCAAAAATAATTATTTCAAAAGATTTCAGGATATAGATGAGAAGGATTTTTTTTGAAACTCGCTTGATTACAACAATTGGGTATGGTGGAGGAGTATCTATGATCTACACGTATAGGCAACTCGTGTAACAGACCTATCAAATGACTGCCTATTACAAATCATGGTATCAAGGTTGAAAGAAAATATAAAAAATGGACTCAAATTACTAGATATCAAGGATATAGACAAGGTCAACAAAAATCCAAACTCACGGAAGAACAACCCATCCTATTAATGACCAACTTCATCCCAATCTGGAACATCAGGTTCAAAGTATATTCCTCCATACAAAAGGATTTACCCAAGAAATACAAGAAAGGACAATAATTGATGTTTTAAATGTCATGTACCTAATTGGAGTATGGGCCATAAAAGCAAGGACAAAAAGTTTAGTGAAATAAATAACAATGATGGGGACAAGGAAAAGGAGGTAGATGATACTTTTATATCTAATATGGAAATTAACAATGAAAGATATACCAATCAAAATACCATCTCAACACTCTCTATTGTTGTGATGATAGGTATTACTCAAGCCTAGACTCTTAAAGTTATTGGTTACATTAAGAAAACAAAAGTAACAATGCTAATAGATAGTGGTGGTTCACATAATTTCATAGATACATGAATATTAAAATAATCAAATATGTTTTTCTAGCTCACCTCCAACTTTAAAGTCAAAATATACTAGTAGAAAAAATGATCCAGGTGGATATCGGTGGCCACCCACCTTTTCCAACTGGCTCAAAACAATTTTCTGACAATTTTGGTAATTTACAATTTTTAGCGGTTTTTAACTTTCGGGGCCATTTTGAGGGCCTAAATGAAGGTTTTTCGGGATTGAGCTTCTCAATGATAATCGAAGGCTTTGATTGAGCCCCCAAAATGAATCTCCTTGACGATACCTTTCCAACAAGCTATCGTGCACCCCAAACGAAGATCGTATGCCAAAGTTACGCCCCGGAGAAGTTGATACACCAAAGTACCCAAAACGAGGTCCACAAAATTGTTGGCTTTTCATCTTTAGGGTTAGGGTTTTGGATCTTCTTTATGATAAAAAGGCCTTTGTAGCCTCATTGTAAAATCATCTTCTTGTGAATGCGAGTAGCAGACACATCTCTTCTCAGAGATAAGTTGCCACCATTCTAGTGAGTCTTTCACTCTGTATTTTTAAGTCTTTGTACATTTTTGCTCATTAATAGAAAATTGTGTATTACTGTATCTTTGTGTTTATGGTTGCATCTCTGATACATTTATGTTATATTATTGGATATTTGAGATATCTCCGTACATTGCTTTATTATATCTCCACTCTCATTTCGTGCCGAAAATAATCTGCATCAGTGATATTAGAGCAAGTTGCTCTTGATCGTTTTTCAGTGCATCTCCCCGACGAGGTCCAAGTATAGAAAGTTAGGTCTCGAGCTTGTCTTTCTTGAAGAAAATCGCTCTTGCATGTCCAAGAAACCCTCCATGGCTGAAGAAAATAAAAACGACAGAGCAGACGATTTTATTAATATGTTGCTTGAGCAATCTCTCACGCGACATAGGGATGAAATGATGGAGAATTTTGCCCACATCCTTCAACGCCCGCCGATAACAACATGCACGTCTTCATCAAGTGACCACTTTGGAAGTATCTCGTCTTTCAAGGTACAAGTTAATTTTGATATTCCCATATTTGAAGGACATATAGATGTGGATGCCTTAGAAAAATGGTTGAATCTGCTAGAAGGTTATTTCTCTGTTCATAATTTCTTCGACGGGGAAAAAATCACCTTTGCACTTCTTAAGGCTCTCCCCCATGTCAAACATTGGTGGGAAACTTATTGGGAGCAAATTTCGACAGAGGAGTCTGGAATATATGGGGCCGAGCCCACTTGGGATTTTTTTGTGGATGCGGTAAAGGAATAATATTACCCTGTTGGCAACTATGGGGACCAGTACATGAGATGGACCACACTGCGACAAGAAATGGGCCAAGCAGTTCCAGAGTTCACCAATACCTTCCATACCTTGTGCACCAAGTTGGGTATCAAATACTCCAAATGACAATTGGTTCTGAAATACCGTGGGGCTCTACACAAATATATCCAAACTGAAATGGATTTTCTAGACATCTCATCACTCGGTTCTGCTGATCGATATGATGTTAAAATTGAGCTGAATTTTAAGCACTAGAACAAACGGGAGTTGGGGTCTGCAAATCCACAACAACCAAAGTATGATAAAGACGACACTAACAAACAAAATCCCGAAAACCAGTCCAAGACACAAGAAAAGAAGGGTCACGAAAAGACAAAGAAGGACACTTGAAAATGGTGTGATTTCCACAAAATCCCCTAGAACAACATCGATGAATTTCACTCAAAACAGTCATTGGTGGCCGAGATAAAAGACAAGGAGCCGAAGCCTGATTTAGAATTTGATTATGAAAATATTAATAGAAGACAAATCATCGACGCATACACCACTGCTATTGTCGCGATCACAACAATTCAACCAGAAGAACCAACAGATGTTGAAGAGGGGGAGCGCCTGTTTAATTCACAGATGTGGGTGAAGGGGAACCTGTTGTATTTTATTGTTGATAGTGGAAGCCAGAAGAACCTTATCTCAGCAGAGGTTGTCAAACAATTGGGATTGTCGACAACACCACACCCACAACCATACAATATCAGGTGGCTTCGCTAGGGATGAGATCTTAGTGTCAGAAAGCAGTTTCGATTATCATACAACATCCATCCCTTCAAGGACAAGGTATTATGTGATGTTTCCCCCCTGGATGTCTGTGATGTTCTCTTGGGCCAACCATATATGTGGAAGGGCCATGCTATTTATGAGTCTTGACCCCGTAGTGTCGTTGTTACTCTGGGGGATAATCTCTACAGGATACCAGAGGTAATTTTGACTATTGTCCCATCTAAATAGTGCCTCAAGGTAGTATCTCATACTACAAAATTCAACTTTTTCACAACCTATTCAAAGCATGAACATAAGAACACCACTGCAGCCTCAGTCCAAGCACCTTCTATCCCACAGAAGCAGGTCGACAAGATTGCAACAAAGTGTAAAGACTCCTTCTGCACACAGACATATCATGTATCCAGACTGGTTAAAAAGGTCCAACCCTTCCAGCCACAGGTTCGTGACAACCTTCAATAGGCTAAGCAACACAACTTCTCCAACAAAGCAAGCAACTCATTAAGATGCAGATTCAACAAACGCTTTTCCCTCTCCCACGGGCACTCAACGAAATGGATACCATTGCTTCCTAATGAGGGAGGATTGATCCATGTGGATATCGGTGGCCACCCACCTTTTCCAACTGGCTCAAAACAATTTTCTGGCAATTTTGGTAATTTACTATTTTTAGCAGTTTTTAACTTCCGGGGCCATTTTGAGGGCCTAAATGAGGGTTTTTCAGGATCGAGCTTCTCTATGATTGTTGAATTCTTTGATTGATCCTCCAAAATGAATCTCCTCGACGATACCTTTCCAATGAGCTATCGTGCGCCCCAAACGAAGATAGTATGCCAAAGTTACGCCCACAGGAAGTTGATACACCAAACTACCCAAAACGGGGTCCACAAAATTGTTGGCTTTTCATCTTCCAGGGTTAGGGTTTTTTATTTTATTTATGATAAAAAGGCCTTTGGAGCCTCATTGTAAAATCATCTTCTTGCGAATGCGAGTAGCGGACACATCTCTTCTCAGAGACAAGCTACCGCCATTCTAGCGAGTCTTTCACTATGTATTTTTACAATCTTTGTACATTATTTCTCATTAATAGAAAATTGTGTCTTACTGTATCTYCGTGTTTATGGTTGCATCTMTGATACATTTCTGTTATATTATTGGATATCCTAGATATCTCTRTACATTGCTTTATTATATCTCTGCTCTCATTTCATGCCGAAAATAATACGGATCACAAAACAACTTCATGCAATGGGAAGTGCCATAGGGTAGAAATGCCTATTAATGATTACACATTAAAATCTCCAATGTTTGGCATGATTATTGAGGGAGTAGATGGTCCAAGGAACCCAATGGTTGGCCACTATTGGTACTGTAGGTTTAAACCTACAAAAACCATTCCTAAGTTTTAATGAGAATATAAAAAATACAAGTTTTTTGTAATCAAGAACCCACCCCCTCAAGTAGTCTCATCCAACATAAAGGAGAAAATGATTAATAAAGGAGCCCAATCCTATGTTTTACATTGTTATTCAATGGAGGGAGCTCCAAGTGAAATATAGAATCCAAAAGGATTAGATAAGATACTTGGGAGATGTAATACCATTGTTTCCAAGACTTGCCTTGAGGGATGCCTCCAGACTAGTCCAAAGATAATGTCATAGAACTAATCCTTGGATAAACCCTAAATTAGGGGGGAATCTTATAGGTACTCTTACAAACAAAAAATGAAAATTGAACACCTCATTCAATAATTATTAGACAACAACATAATAACCCGAAGCAAGAGCCCATATTCGACCCCAATCATACTTGTAAGGAAAAGGGATGATTCCTACAAACTCTTTATCAACTATCAAGCCTTAAACACAATTACCATTAAATATAAATTTTCCTTTATGTTTGTGGATGAACTATTGGACAAGCTTCACAATGCTAAGTATTTCTCGAAGCTTGATTTGACATCATTCTATTATCAGAAAAGAAATCATGAAGAGGGTATTCCCAAAATTTCTGTATGTACCCATGAAGGCCTATATGAATTCCATGTCATGCCTTTTGGACTATCCAATGCCCCAACTACCTTCTAAGTAGTGATCAATGACTTATTCCATCCATACCCACAAAAGTTTATTCTTGTGTTCTTTGATGATATATTAGTCTACAACAAAAATTGGAGCTCACATCTCAAGCACGTGGAGACGATGTTGAAATTGTTAGAAGAAAATAAAATCTAGATGCAAACAAATCAAAATGTAGTTTTGGAAGGGAAGAAATAGAATTTTTGGGCCACATTGTATCAACAGAAGGAGTCAAGGTAAACCCAAAGAAGATTTTTGTGATTATTGATTTGCCTATTCCCAAGATTATCACATCATTATGAGGATTCATAGGTCTTACAGGGTATTACATAATATTTGTAAAGAAGTATGAAAAAATCGTGACCCCACTAACAACACTATTAAAGAAGGATGCCTCTAAGTGGGATGATTCAACACATGCTTGTTTTAAGAGGATGAATACTTTAATGACTTCCACTCCTATTTTGCCTACCCCAATCTTCATAAAACCATTTATTCTCGAATGTGATGATTTGGGGGAAGGAATAAGCATTGTCCTTATGTAGGGAAATCATCCCATTGCCTTCAAAAATCAATGTATTAAAAATAAATGTTGCAATAATTCACGCCTTACTAAAGTGGAAATAGTACCTGTTGGGGGGGGAATTTTTTAGTCAAAATTGACCACAACAACTTAAAATATTTCATAAACTAGAAGAGTTTATAATCAAAACAATAAAAAAAGGGTAAGAAAAATACAATTTTTTGACTTTGAGATTCTCTATAATAAGGGTAAGTAAAATCAAGTTGCAAGTATCTTATCAAGGAAAGAGGAGGGAGATGCTACATTATGCTCAATGTCAATAGTCATCCCTTAATGGATCTCAAGTGTTCAAGCAAAGTATGTGAAAAGTCCAAAGATCAAGAAAATAATTGAGGAGATTGAAAGCAACAACGCATTGAGCTCAATATCTGCTTGGGAAAATGATATACTCTAGTACAAGGGAAGACTATATTTACCCATTGATGAGCACGATAATTACCCTCTTTTCTTCTCTCAACCTTGTCATCATTACCCTTCTCTAATTGAACAACCCGATCATTTCTTTCCTATTATTAGCCATTTTTACTCCATTTATCATTCCCGATGTTAGTCCCCAAACATACTATAACCTCTTACCCTTGATTTTTAGCTTATGCTATCAAAAAACTCATTCATATCTTCTCAATTCCAAAAACCCTACCTCACCATACACCTATTTGTATCAAGTTCCCTATACACTTCTCTTTTATGATTTTGGTGTTTTTTGTTTTGCTTGAGTTCATTTTTATTTGCTTCTAGTAAGGTTGATTTGAATATTTGCATGGTTTGAGTGTGTCCCATTATAATTCTAGTTAAATTTTAAAATTTTCCAAAGTTTAAAGGAGAGACAGAGTCATTACAAGAATGTCACCATTCTTGTAACGCCTAAACTCATCATTACGTTTTGAACGTGTTTTGGATCCCGAAGATCGTGTTAGCTGTTAGAGGACCATGCAGAGAATCTTGCAACATTTTTAACTTTTTTTTTTAAATGATGATTCAACCTAGGATGAAATTCTAATGAAAATGAGTTTGTACCTATTAGTACATACATCAACTCGGGTTTCAGGCCACGATTTTGAGCATTGAAAATTATAATTTGATCATGGTCTAACAACATCTTGCAACCAAAAAAGCATCTCCATATCTATTGTATGTTCAGGGAAGTCTAAAGCTACATTCTTGAAACCCTATCATTTGCAGTGCGACAAGGAAATCACAGTCAGTGTAATGGCGCACAAGAAAAGTGGTCGGTTTATTCGTTTGGAACCAATAGGGGGTGAATTATTAGAGGCATATCCTGAGGTTTTGCAGAAATTCGTTGATGCAGGTTGGTTCAAATTTTGTTGTAATTTCCAGGGTTACCATGAGGAGGTTTCAATGTTGTTCACTCAAAACTTTGATGGTTTTAAAACTCAGGTGGGTAATGTACTAATTTATATTACAGAGCATTCAATAGGGGCAGCATGTCACTTACCTATTCAGGGTGAGAGATGGTGGAAGAAAGGTGAATTATCTGCAGACCCATGCAAGAAAGTTTTGGTACCATAACACCATGATACTGATTGGAGTCAAGGGATCTCAAGTAAATGGCTAAAGGAAGAATAACGAGAAGTTTTGACAATGGTCTAGAGGTATATAAGTGGTGAGGGCATGTGTTCGTGTGCTTACCATTACCATATGAGAATTTTTATGCATTTAAATGGAGATATAGAAATGAGCTTGCCTTTTTATTTGCTGAAGAGTTTGACCAAAATGGTCAAGAGGGTGAAAAGTAATCCTGGAACTGATCATTAAATTTTATTTCACCAAGGTTTGATCAAGATGTTAGTCTTGTATGCATTGAGAGAGGTTCGAGTGTCCTGGAAATAGTTACTAGCCTCTTTAGAGTTTGATGAACAAGATCCAAAAGAAAAGAAACCCAAAGCTTCAACTAGGACATGAAATACTTCAGGAAGCTCTGCAAAATTATAGGAGGTATCCCCTATAACAAGATGAACTAGATCAAGTAAAAGGAAAATCGAGTCACAACAAGAGGAAGAAATCAAGATGGAGCCTGAATCCTCTGCTTCAAAACAAGAGCCTACAAGTTTTGATAGGGTATATACAAGGAGAATGACTAAGCAAGGGATAGAACAGTTGCAGGAAGTGAAATTTGAGCCTGAAATAGAAATTGATGATGCACCTGTTGAGAAGCCCCCACAAGTGAAACATAGTAAAGGAAACAAATGCAAGGGTAAACAGACTGTAAGCTATCCCAACAGGCCTAAAACAAGAGCTACAGACAAGTTGAGACTTAACTCAAAGGCTTTGTTTAAACTCTCTCTCAAGCAAGATAATCTGATCATTTTAGATGATGATATCACAGAGGAAATTCATAAGAAGACTAGAAAGTTGAAGAAAAAGTAACAACCAGTACGAAAAATTGAATCTTCTCTCTCAGATGATAAGATCCCTGAAATCACCAAGCAAGAAAGGCTAACAATCCATACACTGAGGGAAATGCCAGAGATGGCATATTTTTATATGGAAATAGGAGCACCTAGTTTACCTGAGTCTGTAAAAAAAGACATTGTTGAAGAGAACTATGCAAAGGTGCACAAGAAGGAAAGGAAACCTAGAAAGCCCAAGTAATCTATTGACTTGAACAAACCTGCATTGGAAGAAAATCAAGAAGAAACTACACTACAAGTAAAGCAAGAAGAACCTGTGATTGGGAGTAAAGATGTGCTGACATCTGCAGACTATGAGGCCATTATTGCAGACCTGAGGCAGCAAAATCAAAGGCTTGTGATACAAAATTCGAGATTACAAAGTAAAGTCTAGATTCTGAAACTGAAAGCAAAGGAGACTCTACGAATTCTTAAAGAAAATCTCTAAGGCTGCAACAAAACAATATTTTTGCAGAACTCTATTTTGCAGGAAAGATCCAAGGGATAGTCTTTTACTCAACAATGAAAAGTCTACCTAGAGCATGTCAGTACACAGTGGACAATTTTGATTCAAAAGTGACAACTTTTGGAGCCCTTCCTTGATAAGATGATAAAACTTTTTGAGAGGTTGAAAGACCTTTTTCTTTTGCCAACATATGCAAGTTCGAGGATCAAGTTTTTCCAGCGTATCTACTTGGAGCAATTACTACAGATTTGGCTTTTCAGGTTAAAGGATATCTTGTGAAATCATAATATAGACTTAGGATCAGGTCTTTTTCCTAAAGTCTAGGATTTTTGTTGTGATGTAATAATTGAAATAGAATGTGATCCCTATCTGTTAGCCAGATATCATGACTAAATCAAAACTATATCTAGATTTTAGGATCTAGGCAAAACAACTCCGTGTATAAAGATGAAACTTGTTGACAGATTTAAGGGTTCGAGTTTGGTGGTGCTATAGGACATACTCACCTAAATTGTATATCCGGAACCTGCTACATTTTACACTCGATGGAAAAAACATCTTGATGGTCAGATTATCTCATTCGTGTGTTAAATTTCATCTCTTTACTTAATGCATTAAATCTTTGCAAATAATTTGATTTTTTCTGTTTATGTTGAATAACAGTAAAGATTTTGATATTTGCTCAACTGTTACAGAATTTGTATTCAAGTAATTATTTCTTGTTTTCTTAATGATATTTGGAAATTAAGATTCTTCTATGTAAGTGGACAGATTGTAAACTTGCAACTTCTTTTTTCTTTTGTTTAAATATCCTTTTCTGGTTGATCAAAGTAATTATCATTGACTAAGTGAATGTGGTGGAAACTTGACTTTGTAATCAGAATCTTATGTTTCCTTATTCAACCACTCCTTGACCCACAAAACAACTTGTAAATCCAAAAAGACCTACAATCATAAACTATTGCAATAACTGAGGTTCCCTAGCTTGCCCTTAGCAGTCAAGGACAACTTTAGGGACTAACATCTTTTGGCATCATTGTCGGGGATGGAGCAACAAAGATATCTATCCCTGGGAAGAACGACAATGAGAAAGACTAACTCTTGATGGTGAACAAGAGTTGGACATAGAAGTAGACTGCATATTTTTCACCTGGTGACTCCATTGCATAATTTATGGCTCCTAAAAGAGAAGTGAAGGGACCGAAGTTTGAGCCTACCAAAGCCTCAGTATCAACTTTATATTTGAGAAAGAAAGTGACCAGAGCCAACCGAGATCCTAAGTCAACTCCAACAATATCAAATCCTGAAAAATTATTAAGAAAATCAAGAGATACTCCAGGCTAGTCTTCATCTTCTAAAGGCAAGTCTCCTTCTTCTGAAGAAACAATTTATGCTTCCAAAAAACCCATTGTTGTTCCTAAAGAAGAGTCAGTGCCTGTGATTGAAGAAAAACCCATTATCTAGCCTTCAAAAGTAGTTCTACCTGCAACAATTTCCTTAAATGAAATAACAGTGGAACAATGGAGAGTATTTTATGAACTTATCAAAGCAGAAGATGAAGATACACTCTTCAAACTTAAAGCCCTAAAATATTGCCCTACATATACCAAAGAAGAGATTGATCATATATTATCTTCATCCTTATGTCAGATATGCACTTCTCGGAGAGTTAAACCTGAGATTCAAGTATTCAATAATATCCTGGCCATTGAAGGATTTTTAGAGTCCCAAAAGACCCTTTCTGAGCCTTCATCACCTCATAAGGTTTATACCCCAGTTTCACCTCATACTTCACACTCATCCTCTCCTCCTAAATCTCTTGTTCCAACTGTTCACACCATGGATGCTAATAGGATGGATGCTATCATTGCTGCCAGATATGCACCCCTGGTGTTGCCCCAAGTTTTATATGCTTTCCCAGCTGGAGACTATATGAAATATCTGCCTAGACTTATGGATAAGGAGAGGTCACAGATGAAGAACATTTGGCATATTTTTATATCTTTGCAGACTAAGGAATGATGAAGGGTGTGAGAAACCTATCTCTTTCTTCAGCAAGACTCTTATAGATACATAACTGAAGTATGACATAATGGAAAAGCAGGCTTATGCCTTAGTCAAGGCATTGAAATCCTCCAGGGTTTATATTTTGCATTCCATTATAATTGCTTATGTCCCTAGTAGTGTTGTGAAAGAGATACTTGTACAACCATATAGTGAAGGAAAAAGGGGAATATGGATAACCAAACTCTTGGAATATGATTTGGTCATAAAACCTACAAAGTTGATCAAAGGACAGGGTCTTGCCAAGCTGCTTGTTGAATCAAATTGTAAAGCTCTTGGGCTGCATTACATTTTTTTTCAACCAGATGGTTCAGTTTCACAAACTGAAGGAAGGAACTTATAGGTAATGGAAAAATATCTTTCTTCATCCTGGTATAAAGATATTGTTCAATTTTTGCAAAATCTTCAACATCCTCTCGATTTCGATAAGTCTAAGGTGAGGTCTTTGAAACTCAAAGTTGTGAGATATTGCGTAATTAATTAGGTCGTGTTTTGGAGAGACCCTAATGGAGTTTTATTGAGATGTATTGTTGAGGAAGCAACAAAGAAGGGTCTGGTTTATTTACACAAAGGAGTTTGTGGAGGACATCACCATTGGAAAGCCACAACTTTCAAAATCTTGAGGACAAGATATTACTGGCCTATGATATTTTCTGATGTGTTTGCCCAGGTCAGAGCATGTGAACAATTCCAGATGTTTGCAGGAAAACATAAGTTGCTTTCTCTGCCCTTGAAATCTATAATTGCAAATGGTCCTTTTCAACAGTGGGGCCTTGGTTTCATTGGAGAACTTCATCCACCTTCTTCTAGGAAACACATATGGATACCCACAACCACAAATTATTTTACAAAGTGGATCGAGGCTATCCCTACAAGGAATGGAATATATAAGGTTATAATGAGCTTTTTGGAGGGAAATATTTTCTCAAGGTTTGGATGCCCTAGGAAATTGATTACAAACAATGCTCAAGCGTTCAAGTCTACTTCTATGGTTGAATTTTGCAGAAATTATAACATTAAGTTGGATCATTCTACCCTTTATTATCCACATGGTAATGGATTAGTTGAATCCTTAAACAAAATCTTTGTCAGAATCATTAAGAATTTGTTGGCAGAAAACAAAATATCATGGGATTCCATGCTGAAGTTTTCTTTATGGGCTGATAGGATCAACACCAAAAAGTCAATTGGAACCTCTCCTTTCCAGCTAGTCTACGGTAAAGATGCCATATTTCCAACCCAACTTGGTCTACCTGTACTTAAATATTTGCAAGAGGAGTTGGAAGAATCAAATGGCATTCAAAGAAGGATTTTTCAAATCATCGAAGTCTAGCAGAAAAGAGAAATGCTTAATGATAAATTTGAAGCTCATTAAAGCAAGGTCAAGGCAGTATTTGATAGAAAGACTAAAAAAGATGATTTTGAAATAGGAGACCTTATTCTGAGGTGGGATGCCATGAGGGAAGAAGAATCAAAACATGGTAAGTTCGATAATCTGTGGTTTGGTCCTTTTAAAATAGCCAAAATTCTGAATAATAACACCTTTGTCTTGTAAAATTTGGATGAAAGTGAGATATTTAGGGGTCCAGTAAATGGACGTTTTCTAAAGAATTATTTTACATAAAGACCCATGATTGATTCAACTGTACATATTGTTCATTTTGGCGTGTTTAAGTAGATCGAATAAAGACTCCAAGCCCAATGGAGACACTAGTCTACAATTAGTTCTTTCTTTTGATATTTCAATATACAAGATTGATATTTCAGTATACAATTAGTTGTTTCCACTGAGAGCTTGTTGATAAAACCTACCATCACTTCTATAGGTAAAAAAATTATCTTGAAAAACACAATTGTTCCTAGACCACCATAAAAAATATACATTAAAAATGGGATCGACATAAATTCTTTATTTTCCAAATCCTCCTTCCAAGTCTTAAGCCATACTGCCAAAATGCCTCCCAGAACATGAGTGCGTATTTTGAATTCATTTGCAAGATCGTGCCATAGCTAATGTGCATATGGACAATGGACAAATAGGTGTTTCACTAATTCCATTTCCAATTTGCATAACGAGCATCTGTTGGGGCCAATCCAACCTCTTTTCAAACCATTGTACTGGGTCAAGATCTTATTTCCCATCACCAACCATAGTAAGATATTTACTTTGTTTGGCACATTGGTTTCCCATATAAATTTCCACCACCATTTCCTATCCTCATTGAAAGATTCCTCTTCTAGCACATGATAACCCAACTTCGTTGTGTAAATACCATTATTCTCATTTCCTGTCCAAAATAGTGCGTCCTCTACATCCTCCTAGAGAGTGATAAAATTATAATTTAATATTTTTAAGTATCCCTCCCATAATACGACATTCTCATTTGCAAGATATAAGAGATTGATCTACTTCCACAAACTTCTGCCTATGTGATCAATGTCTCCAATCGAGGCATCCTTCATAAAGAACGCTCACCAAGACTTCTGCGAGTTTGTATACTTCCCCTGAGTTTACCCAAGGATCTTTCCCGATCCTTATACTTTGACCATTCCTCATGCTCCAGACTAACCAATTTCCAATCAATGGAAAATCTTCAACCATTTCCTTCCAACAGATCGAACTGTTGAGAAAATATTTCCTGGTCAATCTTATCCACTCTACGAATGTCATGCCTTGGATGTATTTTGATGCCATTACTCTGCTCCATAACATATTGTTATGGATTAGACTTTATAAACTTTTAGCTGCAAGGGATTTGATGAACCAATAAAGGTTTTCGATGCCCCATCCCCCTAGTTCCTTGGGCATGACTAACTTTGACCATTTAGACATAGTGATTTCTCCTTTTTCTTTATTCTCGTCCCACAAGAGATGGAAACATAGTTTTCTTATTTTGGATAAAATGCCTTTAGGTATTTTAGCAATTGAATCCCAATACATTGGGATGCTGCTCAATACTGAGCTTAGAAGGATTAATCTCCTCCCCTTGATAACCATCGATGCACCCAAAAAGATATCCTCATTTGAATCTTTTTGTACAACCAAATCCAATCTATGAAATGGTAATAATTGGGCTTGAGCACAAAGCCCAAATATTTCAATCCTTCATCTAAAATTTTCCCTGAAAATGGCAAGAGCACCTCCAGCTAAGCTGATACTTCCTCCTGTAATCCATAGTCTAGAAAGATTGAATTTTCTAGTTGACTTGCATCCCAATTGATAAACATAAAATATCCATAATATTCTTCAAAGATTGAAATTCCAATAGTGACCCTGCACCAAAAAGAATCACATCGTCAATGAAAAGTAAATGTGTTGAGATCTCTGAAGAAGAGATTTTCATCCATTTCAAGCGACCATCCCTTTGGGAATTCTTTAGAAGCAAACTGAGCCTCTAAAAAATGATTAAGAAGAGGAAGGGGGACACATGACATCCTTTTTTAATCCCTTGGGATGAACTAAAGAAGTGGGGAGGAGCCCATTTACGAGGATTACAAAAGAGGAGGATTCAATGCATCCCATAATCCAGTTGACCGACTTCAGATTCATTCCCATCTGTATTAGGGAAAGCCTGAAGAAGGTCCAATTCACCTTATCATAGGATTTAGAAAGGTCAAGCTTCACTAAAATTGATGAGATCTTTTTAACTTCATGGAATGTTGGGCTTCTTAGGTAAGGGAAATGACATCATGAATTTGTCTCTTAAATAAAAAACCATACTGCTCATGTGAAATGATTTCACTGAAAATGGGTTTGATATGATTTGCTATGATTTTTTCAATGAGTTTGTAGATCAAATTACAATAGGCGATGGGTTTGAATTATTCAAAGGAGGAAGGGGCTTGTTTCTTTGGTATAAGGGACACGAAAGTTGTATTAAAAGATCCCCATATTTTTCCAGATCCCTGAGACTCACATACAACTTTTAGCAAATATGATTTGAGCAAATCATAAAAACCTAAAAGTTGAAAAAGTACTAGACAAACACTTAGTCAATAACAAGATTTCAACCTCCAATAATCATTCACCAATAATGCACGTTAACACAAGCATTCAACTGTAACTATGAGAAGAAATACAAAATGACTAAGATCTGAAAAATATAGCAACGGAAATAACAATGAACAACAGAAAAACTATCACCACATTTGATGCTAGATATCTAGGCGATACCCCTGGAAAACCCCTGAAGGGAAAACTAATGAAGGAGATATCCTTCGTATTGATCTCATGAAGGAAAATACTCATAAATTACAACAATACTTTTCAGCCTATTAAATCAATGTACTTATCTCAAATACTTATCAGGGGATCAAATTTTGCTCAAATTTCAAAGTGCTCAGAATGCGACGAAAATAGTGCCATTACGTTCGTCTCGTCTTCCTGATTCCGGCGGTATATTTACTTTGTCAAATGGACACCGTATGGAGAAGATATCGCGATCTGTTCGCCAAGCCAAACAGGCAAAAATTTGATGCTGACTGTACCTGTCTGTATAGTCCGTACAGTCCGTATGGTCTGACATGGCAGGACCGTACGACCATATAGTGGTGACATGTCAGATGCTGATTGGATGACTGTTGGCGAGTCGGGTGTTGACGCGTGTCCTTTGGGTGGCCAATGATAGGAGGACACGTGGCCCAATCCGTGGGCGCCACATGTCACTCACTGATTGGCTGATTGGTTTTTATGTAAAATGTATTGGAGGCCGTGGGGTTCGACCCCCGGACCTCCCCACCACACAATGCCTTTGCAACCTCCCCTAACCAACATGCCGCCTGTTATTTCTTGTTACATATGTCAACGCATATGTATTTAAATTTGAGTGTTGTATTAAATGAAAAGGGAGGCGGGCCGGGGCCTAGCCCCGACCCGTGGTGTCATTACATATGACCATATTGTATACGGGTGCGGTGGTAACGGTTGGCGCGCGTGGGTTGTAACACATAGCCCACAGTTTTCACACTATTGCATATGCCCACGAACGGAGTGGGAAGTTACACGGTTTTAAAACGGCGTTAACCACCTTTTGCTAAGTATGCGGTCATATGCGCCATACGCCCAGGTGCCAAGGCGGTTAGGGGCTGGCGCGCCCTTAACTATTCTATGGTTTGCATCGTTGGCGCGGTTGCGCCCGGTGCTGGGTTTTTGCGCTTAAATGAGCGTGTGAGCCAGGTTCAATGGAGAGGGGTGCGTTTTGTAGATGCAGAGACAACAAGCTTGAAGAGGGAGACTTCCAGGAGGCCTAACTTCTTCGTTTTTCGACTGATTGAGGTGTCAAAAGAGCCCAGACAAGGGTTTTGGGACGCTGGGAAGCCATTGGAGTAGTCGGTTTGTCAGTTTGAGCATTATAAGACATGTTTTTGAGCACTTTTTGAGCAATTAATAATAATGATCCATTGGAAGCTGGACTAGGAGATGTAGCCCATAAGAGGGGTGAACTCCTTTATCAATTG
>SNQJ01S0003654.1:93759-105809 GCA_010110895.2 Picea sitchensis | reverse complement strand
AGCCTCCATTGATTGATGATCAAGGAGAGCATGTTCAGATTCCTTCCATAGATGATTTTTCTCCAGAGTATCTAACAGAACTGCAGGAAGACACCATCCTTGACAGAAGGATGCGATCTTCGAAACGAGGAAATGTGGAGTATTTGCGAGTTGGTCTTAAAGGGACGAATCCAAGCAAGGCCAAGTGGATTGAGGTTGGAAGGGTGACGAAACTATACCCTCATCTTCACATAGACTGAGATAGTGTTTTGGAGGTCCAAAAGCTTCCCAATGGGGAGGTGTGATCAGGGGATCAAATTTTGCTCAAATTTCAAAGTCCTCAGAATGCAATGAAAATAGTGCCATTGCGTCCGTCTCGTCTTCCTGATTCCGGCGGTATATTTACTTTTTCAAATGGACACCGTATGGAGAAGATATCGCGATCTGTTCGCCAAGCCAAACATGCAAAAATTTGATGCTGACTGTACCTGTCCGTATAGTTCGTACGGTCTGACGTGGCTGGACCATACGACCATACAATGGTGATGTGTCAGATGCTGATTGGATGACTGTTGGCAAGTCGGGTGTTGACGCGTGTCCTTTGGGTGGCCAATGATAGGAGGACACGTGGCCCAATCCGTGGGCGCCATGTGTCACTCACTGATTGGCTGAATGGTTTTTATGTAAAATGTATTGGAGGCCGTGGGGTTCGACCCCTGGACCTCCCCACTGCACAATGCCTTTGCAACCTCCGCTAACCAAAATGCTGCCCATTATTTCTTGTTACATATGTCAACGCATATGTATTTAAATTTGAGTGTTGTATTAAACGGAAAGGGGGGCAGCCCGGGGCCTAGCCCCGACCCGTGGTCTCATTACATATGACCATATTGTATACAGGTGCGGTGGTAACGGTTGGCGCGCGTGGGTTGTAACACATAGCCCACAATTTTCACACTATTGCATATGCCCACGACCGGAGCGGGAAGTTACACGGTTTTAAAACGGCGTTAACCACCTTTTGCTAAGTATGCGGTCATATGCACCATACGCCCAGGTGCCGAGGCGGTTAGGGGTTGGCACACCCTTAACCGTTCTACAGTTTGCACTGTTGGCGTGGTTGCGCCCGGTGCTGGGTTTTTGCGCTTAAATGAGCGTGTGAGCCAGGTTCAATGGAGAGGGGTGCGTTTTGTAGATGCAGAGACAACAAGCTCGAAGAGGGAGACTTCTTCGTTTTTCGACCGATTGAGGTGCCGAAAGAGCCCAGACAGGGGTTTTGGGACGCTGGGAAGCTATTGGAGCAGTCGGTTTTTCAGTTTGAGAATTGTAAGACATGTTTTTGAGAACTTTTTGAGCAATTAATAATAATGATCCATTGGAAGCTAGACCAGGAGATGTAGCCCATAAGAGGGGTGAACTCCTTTATCAATTGCTGTGATTATGTGTTTATGTTCATTGATTATGCTGCTGTCTATGTATAATTTGCATAAGTAATTCTGTAATTTATGTGTTGCAAACTGATCCTTTTGCTTTAAACACATAACATTCACTTGCAATAAGTTTTCAAGTTTTTCAAGTCTTCTTCATTTTTAGATCAAATACATAGTCCAACCACTTAGAAATTTGTTGCAAACTAACACCTCGATCTCTGTGCAGCAAGAACAATCAAGCTACACGACCCCTATTATACGGCTTGTCACCCTTTAATTTTTGTAACAACACTCTCAAAAACAACGCCCAAATTTGTACTTTCAGGTACAGACAGTATAGATTTACAACAACAAGGTGCCTTGAAATTTGTGCAAATCGATCTCAAAATATGCACCCAAAGTACCTCAATTTTAGTGGCAAAGTAAGTTATACAACTTGCATGAAGGTTCTGTTGTACATACCGATTCAATGATGAGATTACTCCTTGGGTTGTGTGCCCTCTCTTCCTTGAGATATGCACCCCTTCTCTTGTTGTCTTCTCCTTTCTCCTTCAGCTTAATCTCTCTGGTCTCTCTTAGAATGTGTCTCTTCACATTCCCACTCAAGCTCTCCTTTAAAAGTGCGCCCCCATCTCCCTCAAATCTTTCCTTTATTCACTCATTAATAAGTAATTTCCCTAACCCTAGATCTCCAAAGAGATAGACGGTCAAGATTAGATCTTTCCCTCTTGAGATGAACGGTCGTGACTTAATCTTTTGTTGAGTTCACTTAAATCACTTAAGTGACCCAAACTTCATAAAATCACTTTTACCCATTAAAAAGACCCTAACTTCACTTTATAAAATCACTTGATAAAGTCACTTTATAAACCCACTTTATAAACTCACTTAAGAGAAACATTTGCTCGTTAGTTCCGCGTGTTGGGCACCGCCAATGCAGAAGTACCTTCGAGTTACAAAAAACTAACACTAAATAGATGAGGCTATCAGGACCGAGAATTTTACATTTTTGGAAAGAAGATAAGGTGGAATGGATTTCCTTTTCTATCATCTATGCTTGTAAAGACTCGTTCATATCTTCCGTGATGGATTTAGGAAAGAGATTGATAACATTAATGATTTATGAGATGGGGAACCCTGCTTGATCCTTAAATAAACTAGAGAATAAACCTTTACCAAATTCAACTATATCACTAACTAAAGTCACCAGATGCCCTTCATGGTCATTAATTTCCCAGATGGAGTTTATTATCCTCCGAAAGCTAGCAAATTTATGAAAATTTTTCATATTATTATCCCCTTCACGAATTTGTACCACCTTGTTTTTGTGGTACCATTTTGATTCTTCCATCGCTATCAAGTCTTGTTTTTTCCTCATACGAGCACCTTAACTCACTTTCTTCTTCCTTTGTTAATGAGACAACTTCTCAATCAATAAGAAGTGCACCTAATTTTGATTCCACCTCCCGAACAAATGCTGAATATTTCAACCTATAACCTTTGGCTCAAGAAGAAGTGTCTTTTTTTATTTTTATTTTGCTAAGGTTTTATGCAAATTGTTGCATGAAAGAAATACCCAATTCATCTTCCAACGGAATCTAGGAATATGATACTAATTTCTTATAGTCCTCTTCCTTAAGCCATTCTTGGTTAAACTTCAACGGGGAAGGCAACCGAGGACCAGTTTTGGACACTTCCAAGACAATGTAAAAATGATTGGAAATTACACCTATCTCCACTTGAGATTTGAAGGACCAGGGATTATCGATCAGTCCCTCAGAGATTAGGAATCAATCAAGTCTTTCAGAAACGAGGTCCCTTCATTTTCTTCCATTACACCAAGTTTGGGACAACGTTTTGGGAGCCATATCAAATAACTGGTGTTTTTTCCATCCAATGCGAGAAAATAATTTCTTGATGATATTGACATGGGCTTAGCCGCCATACTTCTTTTAAGGAAAGGGTGGAATTTAGGTCCCCTCCTAGAATAATGTCTTCAGAGTTCAAAATGCCTGACCCACTTAGACCTTTCCAGAAAGGGAAATGATTAGAATACAAACCATACACATTTAATAGATTTAAAGAGAAGTTTAACAATCTGTCCATTACTTGTACCACTATGCAAGAAGGTAAAGTTGATGTGGAATTCACCTTTATGCGAGGGCTCTAGGCCATCAATAAACCTCCAAAGAGGCCCACAACATCGATAGAATAGAAAGATCACCCCTTTAACCAACTACTAAAAACCTCCACTGCCTTATCTCCACTACACATCATCTATTGAATCATAAGAACATTTGGATTGTAAGATTGGACTAGACGTTTGAGGGAAAGGATTTTAGGAGCTCCCCAACTCCTCTAGCATTGAAGGAGAGCACAATCATTTGGGAATCCTTTCCTGGGATTTCCACGCTCTAAGGGCCTGAACTATTGTTGTTTGTTTTTCGCTTCTAATCTCTTTAACATCTTGAATTTGCACCAAATATATCAACTATTTCCTCCCAACTTGACCCATGTGACCTTTTTCCAAGGCCAAACCCTCAAAACACTCCTCCTTTGGCCCCTTCTTTACCTTGGATCGCAAAAGGTATTCATATTTAATAGAGGGTTTTGAACTAGGACAAAGGGAGGATGAAATCGACTGGGCAAAAGACCATGAATCATCCCCAAGCGAGGTCGAAGCCTCCATTTGTTAAGACATTGGATGGGGTAATGACCCATTCATGAGAAACTAGAAATTTGAAAAAGGACCTTCAATCATTACCTTCGGTGGAATTTTTTGAGGGGATGTCAGTGTGACATGAATATGAGGGTAATGACCTTGAACCTCTGTGAGATTCAAAGAACCTTCTATAGAATTGGACAAAACCAGACCATCTAGGTGATAATTCGTACTAGAGATTCCATCTTGATGAACCTTTGGGGAGTGGACACCTGGAGATTCGAACCATGCATGATTGTTTCCACTCTTATCCTAGCCTTTTGATTTTTCCACCTTTTCTGGCTCGACGTCAACCACTACTTGTTTTTTTTTCCAAAATTTGGTTAAAGGAGGGAAATGTGAAGGTGGTTTCCTGCATCGAGCTTGCAGGTGTCCTACTTCATGGCATCTGAAGCACCTAAATGGAACTCACCGATAGTCTATCTTTTGTTGGCATGAAAAACCTCCCCATACGAGCTCGATCTCGTCAAGCAGACCATATCTAAAATCAACCTCAATTTGCAACCATGCTCACCTTCGGTTTGTGTTAGTCTCCCATCCCAGATCTAGGATGATAAATTTTCTTGTGTTGTTTCCAATTGCCTTGAGGACCTCTTCATGCCAGAATGCCAGAGGTTCAACAAAATCGCCTACACCTTTGAAGGAGACATGACGTCTCTCATTAGTTCAAAGGAAATCGACCATTCTTTGAGAACAATACCCAATGGCCCCCAACCCCAAACATGACTAAAAAATTCCATTAAATCTTCATGCCGCTCGAAGATGAAGCAAATCCAGCCTCACACAAGGGTGTAGTATACATGACAATAACCCAGTAGCCTCACCTAGTTTTCCTCTAACTATATTTTTAAAGCCGACTAAGTGAAATTTTTTCCATAGAAGTAGCCAACAGTTTTCCTCCCCACCATATTCGGGATGGCCCCGATCACCACGTCATCACCCACCACCATTTTCTACCTTTCTTTTCTCACCTTCCAACACCTCCCCTTCCTAGTTTTCAGACATTTGGCACTATCCTTCTCAGGAGAAAGCTTCATAGGGTCACAAGGATTCAACACCTCCATTGATGAGTGTGCGACATGCAAAGGAGACGTGAATGAGCCAGCTTGGGATCCCGCCAAACCCAAAACCTCATGTGGAGTGTGTGAACTAGTTTCCAATGTGTTTATCGAACCCCCCCCACTTTCCCAACTAGATATCGAACCTGACCTAGGAAATGATGTCTTGGGATCACGCAGAGATGACATATCCAATGCTCCAAGCTATGACAAGTCTGCAAATCATTTTAAGTGCTACATTATGATAAAATCCATATTTGATGGGAATATGTCATCCATACCCAAGTCCTCTGCATCATATTCAACAACATCACGATCCATTATTTCTCTAGACTCCACCTTTAACCTCTAGGGATATGCTTGCACCTAGGTACACCTAGCTCCCACTATCAGATTGTCGCCTCATACAAACTAAAGTGCCTCAATCCCTGAGCAAAATGGATGCATGTGACCGCCAACCAAACCCACACCCGACGCCTCAGCCATAACCTTCCATTATTCACCGTGGAGTTTTCAACGTGCTTATCCTCTAATGAAAAAACATCTCCTGGAACCTCCCCGTCAAGGCCTAGTTTGCTGGGGTTTTGAAAGTTGATATATATAAAGTGCAACCTTTCATAATTTATAAATTGTTTCAACATTTGAGGTTCTTAAAAGATGTGTGTTCAATTTTTATCAGGATCTGTGGGAGTTGTTGATGAAGTATTGGATGATTATGCATGATGTCGCATAGGACCTATTGAGCACTATTTATAAGAGTGCCCATACACATACACTTGGATTCATTTAGTTAAGTGTAAAATGTCACTTGTGAAAAACCGTTAAGTATTTAGTTGTTAAGCCATTTCTTTTTAAAGAAAGTAGTTAAAAATAGCTTTTGGTTGATCTCCTGAAAATGAAACCGATTAAGAACTCATGGGGGTTTTTGTATAAGGAAACAAGAGAATAACCTAAGGGGGTTCATTATTTTTGGACTATGAATGCATCTTTTTGAAATACAAACTCTCTTTGTTGAATCTTGTTTTCACTAGTGGTTAGTTGAGTTAGTGCATGGATCATTCAACAGACTATAGAGCAAGGGCCACACTACAGTCGTGGCAATCCTATTTTCTTCTGCAATATTTATTTAGTGTTATTCTTTTCCATTTCCTATTCAGAAAAACTTTACTTCTATCCTTTAACTTACATTTATAAAGTAGGTTTTTGTCATTTATCTTAAATTTCCGAGTTTAATTCTAGTCATTTATTTCCATTTTTGTTTTAGGCATTTACTTCTATGCATTGGGTAGATTAAGATTTCTTTTTATTTTTTCTCAAGCTTTCTTGTTATGGTTGGATTAAAAATTATGAATTCATTATGAGTACCTAAAATTTGTAGCAATGCAATAGATTGAATTGAATTCAGATAGTTTTGAACAACATTAGCTGCTATGTTTTCTTGTAGCATAAATTTTTGTTTTCTTGTATTAAGTTTCTATTATATAAAACTATACAGTATAAATTTCTTAATTGCTATATAATTTTTTGTCAAGTAGTGTAGTATAAGTTGTTGTATCAAATTTCATTAGTGTAGCTTAGTATTTTCTTATGATTTTTTGATTAATTAGGAAGAACAAGAAAAGTGATGCCCCCCCTCCCAAAACAAAAAATAAAAATAAAACAAAAACAATAGTTAGCAATAAAAATCCTAAGCAATGAAAAGTTTAAAAATGCATATATAGTGCATGATGTTTTGAAATTTTTACTTTTCCTAGGTTGATAATTTAAATAGGTTCTTGTCTTTGTTGGAGTGTCAATTCCAAGCATTGTCCGAGCCTGTCATTTTTGGTGTAGTTGTCAAGGAAACGCCAATCTTTAGAGTTTTTTTTCTTTGCATTTGGATTTAGGAACCTATTCATTGGAGTATACTTCTTTTAATGAGAATGATTGAGGAAAATGAGAGATAATTTTGGAAGGTTTCTTCCTAATAACCCTCCAAATTCTAATTCTTAGGAATCAAGTAGGAAAGAGGATTATGATTCCACTTCTCATGCTATGAAAGACCAGCATGAGGTTAAAGTTGAATTAGATATGCCATATATTGATTTGTGGGGATATCATAGAATCTCCAAAGTAAATCTGAATCCATTGATTGGGGACTTGAGACTTTGTTCAATATGGGAGAGAGAGAAGAGAGACACGAGGAAGAAAAACATATACCAAGAAATGAACAAGAAAATCAAGAAGAGGAGTATACATTTTCTATCAGAGAATCCGATGAAGAAGCTAAAATGAAAAATATAAATCCTTTAGTTCTTCCATCATTTATGGGCTACCTACATAGGACCCATACACCTTCTTGTTTGAATTCGAAGTTTTATGTTGTACATATGAATACAAAATTGATGCTAAAAAATTAAGATTGTTTCCCTCAACCTTGAAGGATGTTGCTTTAAGATGGTTTATGGGATTTCAAGGAGTAAGTATTGGTGCTTGGGAAGAAATGAAGAATTTGTTTCCAGACAAGTATAAACATTATTGTAAAGCATGAGAAACAAGAGACAAAATTTTTCGTATGACACAAAGGGCCGATGAAACTTTGAAAGACTATTATGAAATATTTTAGTTTAATTATAAGCATGCTACAAATTGCAAACTTGATGATGAATCACTGAAATTAGTGTTGCTTAGGGGAGTAAGAGAAGACTTGATGGAAGCCTTAGACTTAATTGTTGCAGGGGATATCTATCAATTCACTTATCATGAAATAAAAGATATTTTCAAGAATTACTCAAGATAAACCATGAGGAAAGGTAGAGGGTCAAAAAATCATTTCACCTTCAACATCAAAGAATGCAACTAGAGTTAATAAGGCTGAAATGGGAAATTTAATTGAGGATATGAAAACATACATTTTAAATTCCTTGTTTATGCAATTGGATGTGTTGTAGTAAAAAAAGAAACAAGAAGAAAATGATAAAGCCTTAGCAATTTTCTGTCCTAGATGCACTAAGAAACATCCTTGTAACGAATGTCCACTTGCTATAGTAAAAATTTGCTTTGTATGTTCAGAAAATCATGATACTAGTAATTGTCCACAATTTCCTAGTTTAAAAGCAATATACCAAAACACTGAACATACTGTTTAACAAGTGTAATTTATTAATCAATGAATGTTTTGACATCCAAGACCACAGTTTCTAGGGGGAACTCAAGAATACTACTTTAATCCATCATGGTCTAATCAATATCCTTCACAAAACAATCAACAATGTTTCCCCCAATTTCAAACTAATCAATAATCATGGAAGCCACCTTTCTCTCATCCAATGAATTATGGGAAACAACCATATGCAATTCAAGGTAAACAATGGCCAACCCAACATCAATATTTCTGACCTTATCACACTTGGCATGTACAACAAAAATAGCAAATGTTGCCTTTGCCTCCATTACAAGGCCTTGGTCCAACATAAGCAAGACCATTACAATTTCCTGCCCAACTAAATCCAAATCCTAACAACAGGGCAGGGAATCCAAATCAACAACAAACAAGTCAGTAACAATCAAATCAATCAAATCAATCAAATCAATCAAGTCAACCAATTCAATCAAATCAACTAGTATATACCAATGAAGTGGAAGATTTTCCATCCTTTTCATTTTTTCACTTCATTGTCAGGTCACTCAACTCTAGTCTAGAAAAGTATTAAAAGATCCTAGACCACCTGAGGTAGAGGATGTTAGTGAAGAACAACCTATGATTGAAGAGGAAAGGGAACAATTGCAGCTAATTTACTCTACCTCTGTTGAATACGATATAAAGTATTCCTTAGAAAACAAGGATAGTGTTCCACCTTTTTTGGAGAGGCTAAATCAACCTAAAACCCAACCTCAGACAACATTTGACATTTTGGGAGAATTGAAAATTTTATGTGTCAAAATTCCCTTGATTCAGGCTATCAAAGATGTTCCCATTTATAATAAGGTCATTAGAGATCTGTGCATTAGAAAACCAGGAAGGAAGAAACAAGATCTCAACTATCTAGGTAGTAGGACAATTGTTTGAACTCATGTTTAATACTTTATTTGATTTGGGTGCAACCATTAACATAATGACCATAGAATTCATGGAGACTTTGAATATTCAAAATCCGATGCGTCAAACACCAACAATTTTGCAAATGGCTAACAAGTTAGCAGTCAAGCTTGAAGGGATCCTAGAAGATATTGTAGTTACAATAGATTCTTGGGAATACCTAATAGATTCTATAATCCTGCATCCTAAAACAAATATGGGGGGCTATCCATTAATCTTGAGGAATCCGTGGTTAGCAACTGTAGATGCTTATATAGAATGTTACTATGGAAACATGAAAATCTCTCAAGGGGAATCAATTAAAAATATTACACTATATCCCCAAGCAAAATAAATTTTGGAAATTGAAGAACCTTTGTGTATTCCACCAGATGGTGGAAGTGATTATTATGTTGAGATTATTAAGCCGACTATTTCAATTGAACAAGACTTAATTCTAAAGGAACCATATGAAGAAAGGGTGACATCAAATTTCATGTAGAATATTTATCTAGAAACAATTGAAATTCGAGAGTATAATAAAAAAACAGAAGGAGAAGGGACGAGTTCCAATATAAACGCAGAAATTAAAAATCTTGATGCTTCATCCTCAATTTCTATTGATGATATTACTCCCTAATATTTAGATGGATATTTTGTAGAAGAATCTGTTAATCATCAGGTCAAAACCATAGAGATTTCTTCAGGAAAATCTTTGAATATAAGCAATCAACTACAACCATTTCAACAACAAGAGTTGCATAAATTATTGCAGAAATATTCTGCAGCATTTGCTTGAGATTACAAAGATATGCATGGGAACGATCCATGTATTTGTATGCATCATATTTATATTCAATATGGAATGAAATATGTTCGTCAACCACAACGTAGAATGAACCTTGTCCTTAAAGATATAGTGAAAGATGAACTCCAAAAACTCTTAACAACTGAGTTTATTTATCCAATTTCTGATAGTGAGTGGGTTTCTCCACTTGTACTGGTTCCAAAGAAAGGATAAATATGACGCATTTGTGTGGATTATAGGGAACTCAATAAAGCTACTAGAAAATATCACTTTCCTTTACCCTTTGTTGACCAAGTTTTGGATTCCTTGCCTGAAAGAAAACGTTTTTCTTTTCTAGATGGTTTTAGTGGATACAACCAAATCCATATTGCACTAGAATATGAGGACAAAACAACATTCACATGCCCTTGGGGAATTTTTCCTTATAGAGTTTTACCCTTTGGGTTATGCAATGCACCAACCACTTTTCAGAGAGTTGTACTGAGTATTTTTTTATTATTTAATACTGAATAATGTGGAATATTTTTATAAATGATTTCACTACTTTTGGAAATTAATTTGATGAATCACTATCTAGATTGGAAATAGTTCTTCAACGTTGCGTATAAAGTCATTTTTCATTAAGTAATGAGAAATGTTTTTTAATAGTGACAAAAGAAAGTGTATTGGGATATCATATTTATGCTAAACGTATTCAAATTGACCCTGCTAAAATTGATGTGATACAAAATCTGCCAATTCCAACATAACAACGTGATGTAAGAAGTTTCCTTAGACATGCTGGGTATTATAGAAGATTTATCCAAAATTTTAGTAAACTAGCCTCTCCATCATTTGTTTTGCTTTCTAAGGATGTAGAATGCATTTTAATAGAATCCTTCTAGCGAGCCTTTGAAACTTTAAAACGTAAATTAATTAGAGCTCCTATTTTGCAAGGACCCAACTAAAAATTACCATTTCATATTTATACTGATGCTTATGATAAAATTTTGGGTGTTGTGTTAGGATAGAAGGATAATTGAGCTATGTATGCAATATATTACATCAACAAAAATCTTTCAAAATCCAAGTAGAAAGATACAATGATAAAGAATGAGTTTTAGCAGTAGTTTATGCAATCAACAAGTTCCACCATTATATAACTGGGTATCCCACATTTGTGCATACAAATCATTTAGGAATTAAATACCTTATAAATAAACCAGTAAATGGTGGAATAATTGGTTGGTTATTACTTCTTCAAGAATTTGACATAACAATAATTGATAATCTCGATCAAGAAAATGTGGTTGCAGATTTTCTGTCATGAGTTCGAAGTGATAGAGTGGATGAACCAATGGATGGTTCTGATCCGGATTTTATGAGCAGAACGAAATGAATACTGATTATTAACAGGTGCTTAACACAAAATAACAGAGATACGGTAAAACTAGTTTTCTATTCAATAACAAAATACGCTGAAACTGTAAAATGCAACAGAAACAAGTTTGCTGGAATGGTGGCGGCTTATCTATGAGAACAGATGTGACGACATCGCGCATTTGCAAGAAGAAGGTTACAATGAGGATCTGAAGGCATTTTTACAATAATCAAGAATGCCCAAAACCCTAGACATCCAAAAACCTAACCCTAGGAGATGAAGCGCCAAAAGTCACGTGGGCCCCATTTAGGTAAGTTAGTACATCAACTTCCCAAGGTCGTAACTTTTGCATACGATTTCCGTTTTAGGCGTGTGATAGCCCGTTGGAAAGGTATCATCGAGGAGATTCATTTTGGGGGCTCAATCATGCCATTGGATATAATTGAGGAGATCGATCCCGAAAAACCTTCATTTAGGCCCTCAAAATGGCCCTGGAAGTTAAAACTGCTAAAAATAGTAAATTGCCAAAATTGTCAGAAAACTGTTTTGATCCAGTTGGAAAAGGTGGGTGGTCACCGATATCCATCTAGATCAATCCTCCCTCCTTAGGAAGCAATGGTATCCATTGCGTTGAGG
>SNQJ01S0003654.1:60292-79628 GCA_010110895.2 Picea sitchensis | reverse complement strand
GTCCGATCGTCTGAAGTAAATCTCAAGCGTTGGATCGTCCAAAGGAAGTCTCAAGCATTGGATCGTCCGAAGTAGATCTAAATCGTCAGATATGAAGAATAGGTGGCGCAAATATGTGGATCCTGAATAAAGACCCAAAGTAAACGTCAATTGTCCGATCCAGAGGGTAGGTGGCATAAATCTGTGGGCTTTGGGTAAAGACCTGAAGTAAATATACCCCGCTCGATTCCGAATAATTAGATCTGAATCGTTGGTTTGAAAGAGGCAGATCTCATTCTTCAGTCCAGAAGCACCATCAAGATCGTAAGATCGACGGTCACACTCGATTGCGGGGCCAGAAAGTGTCCGGACGTTAAAATTTTGAGGGTGGGCCGCAATCGAAACCACAATATCGGTGAAGAGGTACGTGGCAGCAGGAGGTAAATTGCGGGGAGAAAAGCGGTTGATCCCAAACCACTCTTGGATGCGCCCAAAATCATCCGCTTACACAAGGACGTAGCCCAAGGTCACATGCGACAGGGAGCTAATGAGGAGAGAGCTCATGCCTGAAACTTGATAGTTCATTCGCGCGAAGAAGGAGGTTGTGGGTGCCATAGAACCTACAACAGAGGATTGAAAGGACCTGTGGTAATTCGTAAGTGATACCATCAAGGTCTTAGAGAGCCAATTCGGCTCAGAGTTGAAGATCCTTGACCGGGAGGTCACGTAACCCTTAGGAGAGAAAGGGGGGGTTGCACTAAGTGGTATCATAGATGAATTTTTCTTGCAAACAGTAAGCAAAGGAGTGGAGACAAAAGAATTGAAAGTTGTACTCTGTGTGTGACAGATAGTCAACACAATGCCACCGAGGAGACGAGTGGAGCCACCTTTAGCCAATCGGGCTGTAGAAAGAGAAATGTGAGAGCTTCGTGAAATATTAGAGGCGATGGAGGAAACACAGAGAAGGGCGCCTGATGCTGGAGACATCAACGATGCAGAGAGTGAAGAAGTAGAAGTCGAAGAAGCTACAGGAGAGAATGTTGCCGAAGAACGCTTGTTGAGAGCAGTTGTTAAGATAGAGGTCCCAATGTATGAAGGCAATTTGGATGCTGAAGAGCTGTTGGATTGGATAAGATCCATGGACAAATATTTTGACTATGAATATGTCGATGAGGAGAAGAGGGTGAGACATGCTGTCACCAGACTAAAAGGGCATGCAACACTGTGGTGGGATGAACTGCAGGCTAAGAGGAGAAGCAAAGGCAAACATAAGATAAAGAATTGGGACAAAATGGTAGCCAAGCTGAAGGCTAAATTTATGCCCAAAGATTATCAGATCAATCTGGTTAGGAAGTCGTAGAACCTGAGGCAGAAGGGTATGACAGTTAAGGAGTACACAAAGGAGTTCTACAAGCTGAACATCAGAACTAGACAAAGAGAGAAAGATGAAAAAAAAGTTGCCAAGTATATAAATGGTCTGAGGTATGAAATCCAAGATGAGATCAACATGATGTCAGTAAGGACAATGAAGGATGCTTATCATTTTTCACTAAAGGAAGAGGATAAGTTGACCGGAAAACAAAGCTAGCGAGGCAGAGGTAAAATCCCAGTCCCAAACAAAGGCAAGGGAGTTGCCCATGACAAGGCACATAAATCCAAAGACGAGATTGCGAAACCACATAGTCACTCAGAAAGAAGAGGAAGTTCCCGAGGAAGACAATATGGTGGAAGAAGTTCTTCTAGAGGAAGAGGAAGAAGCAGAGGAGAAGTAAGGTGCTATGCCCGTGGAAAGACATGGCACATGTCTTGGGAATGTCCTGAGAAAAATAAATAAGGAGGAGGTGAAGCTCACATTTCAGAATCTCACATAGAAGGAATGTTGAAGCAAAAGGAGCAGAGGATGGAACATCCCTAATGTTGAGAAAGGTTCTCTTAAAACCATAGGCAAAAGTTGAAAAGCCAGTGTAGAGGAACATGCTCTTCAGGATAGCTTGCAAGACTAAAGACAGAGTATGAAAGGTGATAATTGACAGTGGGAGCACTGATAACTTAATATCCACAGAGATGGTGGAGAAATTGGAGCTGGAGACAACTGCACATCCAAATCCATACAAAGTCTCATGGTTGCAGAAAGGACACTAGGTAATGGTTACTAAACAATGCTTGGTTGAATTTAAGATAGGAGGATATAGAGATGAAATTCTATGTGATGTAATTACCATGGATGTATGCCATATTTTGTTGGGAAAACCATGGCAGTTTGACAGGAATGTCATTCATGATGGGAGCAAGAATACATACACCTTGGAGAAGAATGGTAGGACACACATGTTGCTGCTGATAGAGGAGAAGAAAGTGAAAGAGGAAGCCAACACAAACATACTTCTCATGAGTGGGAAGGAGCTCCTGAAAGAAGTTAAGAAAGAACAAGAGATGCAGTTTGCTATGGTGAGGAAACCCACAGTTATCCTTACAAGTACTTCGATGGATGATTTTCCTGAATAAGTTAAGGAATTGTTGGATAATTTTGCCGACATAGTGGTGGATGAGCTGCCTAACTCATTTCCACCCATCAAAATTATCAACCATCATATTGATTTGATACCAGAAGCAAGTCTGCCAAACAAAGCAACATACAGACTGACACCTCGAGAGAATGAGGAGGTAAAGAACCAAGTCCAAGAATTTTTAGGCAAGGGTTTGGTCAGAGAGAGCTTGAGTCCTTGCGCAGTACCAACTATGTTGAGTCCAAAGAAGGATGGAGGATGGAGAATCTGTACAGACTTAAGAGCCATTAACAAGATCACCATTAGGTATAGATTTCCTTTGCCAAGAATGGATGACTTAATGGATTGTTTAAGTGGAGAAAATTTCTTTTCTAAGATATATTTGAAAAGTGGATGTCACCAGATAAGGATGAGAGAAGGTGATGAGTGGAAAACAACCTTTAAGACAAATGAAGGTTTGTATGAGTGGCTTGTTATGCCATTTGGCTTAATAAATGCCCCGAGTACTTTTATGAGGTTGATGAATGAAATACTGAAAGATTTCATTGGCAAGTTTGTGGTTGTGTATCTAGATGATATACTGATCTTTAGCATGAATAAAGAGGAGCATTTGAGACACCTAACACTAGTGATGAGGAGAATACAACAGGAGAAGTTGTTGATAAATCTGAAGAAGTCCTCTTTTATGAAGACATAACTCATTTACTTGGGTTTTGTGATCTCTTCAAATGAACTAAAGATGGATTCAGAGAAGGTGAAAGCAATCAAAGAATGGCCATCACCAAGGAGTATGTTTGAGGTAAGAAGCTTCCATGGATTAACAAGTTTCTATAGGAAGTTCATCAGATATTTCAGTGGAATTTGTGCACCAATGATGGATATAGTGAAGAAGAAGCACAAGTCTTTTAAATGGACAGAGGGGGCCGAGAGGAACTTCAATATAATGAAGGAGAAAATAACAAAACGACCAATTCTGATCTTACCAAATTTTGGAAAGACATTTCAAGTGAGATGTGATGCAAGTGGAGTTGCAATTGGAGAAGTTTTGAGCCAGGATAATAGACCGATTGCCTATTTCAGTGAGAAGATGAATGAGACCAAGAGAAAATAATCCACATATGATGAGGAGTTTTATGCCATAATTCAAGCCTTGAAGAAATGGAGACATTACCTTGTTCCACAGGAATTTGTCTTGTATAGCGACAACCAAGCTTTACAATTCATAACCAGACAAGAAAAATTGAATCAGAGGCATGCAAAGTGGATTGAATTTATCTAGAATTTCACTTTTGTCATAAAAAATATTGCTGGGAATGCTAGCAAAGTTGTTGATGCATTGAGCAGGAGATGTTTGATTCTGCAGGAGTTTCAGGTGAAGACCTTGGGGTTTGAACACCTTAAGGATATGTATCGTGATGATCCAGACTTCAAGGAAGCATACAAAGCATGTGCGAATCCTGTGCTGAGAGACAAGAGCCAGTGGACAAAGTATATGACTCAAGAGGGATTATTGTTCAAGGGAAATCAGTTGTGCATACCAAAATGCTCAATGAGGGATAACCTTTTGAAGGAAAAACATAATGGGGGATTGGCTGGACATTTCGGCCATGATAAGACATTTTCATAGTTGATCAGTTCATACCATTGGCCAGGTATGAGAAAAGAAGTGATAAAGTTTGTGAACAGATGCATAATCTACCAACATGCAAAAGGAAAAAGACAAAACACTGGATTGTATCAACCATTTCCAATACCAGAGAGGCCTTGGGATGCAATAAGCATGGATTTTTTGTTGGGACTGCCAAGAAAGCAAAGAGGATGCGATTCCATATTTGTGGTGGTGGATAGGTTTTCAAAGATGGCACACTTTATCCCATGCAAGAAGACCAGTGACACAACATATGTTCCAAATCTATTTTTCAAGGAAGTTGTGAGACTTCATAGACTACCCAGAAGCATTATCTCGGACATAAACACTAAATTTGTTGGTCATTTTTGGAGAACACTATGGAAGAAATTGGGGACAGATTTGTCCTTTAGCTCAACTTATCACCCTCATATAGATGGGCAGACTGAGGTGGTAAACAAAACTTTTGGAAACTTATTGAGGAGTCTGGTCACTGAGCATCATAATCAGTGGGATCAGATTCTACCACAAGCAGAATTTGCATACAATGACTCACCCAACAGGAGCACTGGAAAAATCCCATTCCAAATACTGTATGGAATGCAACCCAGGGGAGTATCTGAGTTGAGGGACTTGGAACAGAGTGAGATCAGAAGCGCTGGAGAAAAATATTTTGCTACAGAAATGCAGAAGCTCCATAACCAGATCAAAGGACAATTGCAGAACTCTCACCAAGATTACAAGCACAAAGTTGATCAACATCGCAGAGAACATCAATTTGAAGTAGGAGATCAGGTTTTGGCACATCTCAGGAAAGAAAAGTTCCCTAGGGGAACATATAACAAATTGAAGATGAAGAAGATAGGGCCATGTAAGATATTAAGGAAGTTTGGTGCAAACACCTATGAGATTGAGCTTCCAGATGATGTGGGCATATCACCCATATTCAACATTTTAGACCTGTACCCTTATAGGGAATATGACTTAGAGGGATCAGAAGTTCAAGAGAAGATTCAGTGGGAGAAACAAATGCTTATAGCAGAAAAACCACATATGGATAAGATCATTGATCAGAGGATTATAAAGAAGACCAGGAGGAAGACCCATATTGAATATCTGGTCAAGTGGAAGGGACACCCAATAGAAGATGCTAGTTGGGAAAATGAAGCTGATATCCAGAAGATGGAAAGTCGGTGCAGGAGATCATAGACAGGAGTCCATGATTTTTTTTCCAGGGGAGTATGATGCAGGAGCATTGTCAGCGAGCACACGTGGCAGGACAACTCAACGCCTGGGGATCATTTTGGAATTTGAAACGCTGGGAGTTACTGCGAATCTTTTAGAGTTGATTGGAAAAATGGAAGAAGATCAAGCGCTTGGAAGATGATGATGATGAGTGATCTGGAAGTTTCACTCCTAGCCTTGAATGTAACGGAACTTAGGTAGTAGTTAGGTTTTCATTTTGAGTAGACAAGTAGTCGGGGGGAACCCTAAGGACCCTCTGAGATAAATAAAGGTTTTGTACGCCCAAATGAGGCTGCTGCGAGTTAGTAGGAAAATTCCGAGTTTTTAGTTGTTGTTTGATCATAGCTGTAGACATTTACTTTTGAATGAATATAAGATGCTAGTATAAGTTCCAATTGTTATCTTCTGTAAGTTATGCAAGGAGTGCATACTAAATGCAAGGAGTGCGTGTAAGAGAGTCTTTTTTGACTCGAAGTTCAGAAGAGATAGCGTGGAGCTTTTGTATGCAGAGTGTGCATAATAAGCGCAAGGAGTGCACATAGAGTAGAACTTGTTTCAAGTTTGAAATCTCAGGAGATCAAGTGTAGACTGTGCCCAGAGGGCACCAGAAAGTCTTTTGAAAGACACAGAAGGACCGAGTCCCTTAAAAACTGAGTAAGTTGAAAACTCAGGGAGAACTAGTGCAAGTTTGCACGCAGAGCGCAAGTGTGTGCCAGGGTGAAGTCAAAGTCCATTGATCAAAGATCAGAAGGGATAATGCTTTCCATAAGTGTAGACGAGGTCCAAGAGACAGACTTGTAGGAGGAACAAAGGGCGAGGCCTTTGGATACTTAGAAATTCTTCCAAGTCAGAGGAAGTCGAAAGCTCAAGAGGGAGAGCGACAATGGTCGTTGGATCAATGATTCAAAGGACCAACAACGTCCGATCAAATCAAGGTGCAGGAGCCTTAGTGTTTCACACACGCAAGAGAGGGGACTTGCCAAAGTTCCGAAGTCCTGAAGTAATTTGGGACTGTCGGATCGTCCGAAGTAAATCTCAACCGTCCGATTGTCCGAAGGAAATCTCAAGCATCAGATCATCCGAAGTAGATCTGAACCATCAGATCTGAAGAACAAGTCGCGCGAATCTGTGGATCCTGGATAAAGACCCGAAGTAAACATCAATCGTCCAATCTAGAGGGCAAGTGGCATAAATCCGTGGGCTCTGGGTAAAGATCTGAAGTAAATATCAACCGCCCAATTCAGGAGAATTAGATCTGAATCATTGGTTTGAAAGAGGCAGATCTCAACCATCAATCCATAAGCACCGTCAAGATCGTAAGACTGATGGTCACGCTCGATTGCGGGGCCAGAAAGTGCCCAGACTTTAAAATTTTGAGGGTGGGCCGCAATCGAAACCACGGTATCAGTGAAGAGGTACGTGGCAGCTGGAGGTAAATTGCGGGGAGAAAAGTGGTTGATCCCAAACCACTCTTGGACGCACCCGCAATCGTTTGCTTACGCAAGGATGTAGCCCGAGGTCACATGCGACAGGGAGCTAACGAGAAGAGAGATCGCGCCTGAAACCTGAGAGTTCAGTCGCACGAAGAAGGAGGTCCCGGGGCCATAGAACCTGCAACAGAGGACCAAAAGGACATGTGGTAATTCGTAAGTGAGACCATAAAGGTCTCAGAGAGCCAATTCGGCTCAGAGTTGAAGATCCTTGACCGGGAGGTCGCGTAACCCTTAGGAGAGAAAGGGGGGGTTGCACCAGGCTCCAAACCCTTGATTCAACTTGTAGTTGCAAAATTAAAAAAAAAAAGAACATGTAATGAAAACCATAAATGGCATTGTAGGCCATGAGAAACCTTGAAAACTAGGAATGGCGAGATTTTTCATGGCAATAAAAAAAAATAAAAAAAATTGCGATGAAAACAAAAAATGGCATCACTGACCACAGAGAAACTTGAAAACCAACGATGGTGAGTTCCTCTGTGGAAATAAATATAAATATAAAAAATAAAATAATTTTTTTCACAATTTCATTGTTTGTTTGTAGCCTTATGTTGTTGAAACATTTTTCCGCCCCTTTAGATGTTATGTATTTTCTCCGCAACAATATACCGCGACGACTTAATTTCCCTTGTGCTGACCATTTTTCTCTAGCAAGATTACTTCTTTCCAACTTACATTTCGCTGCAACATTTCTCTACAGCCATTGATGCGCATGGCGCGACATTCTAAATTTGCAACAACTACATTATTTCTTTGTAGCCACTTGTTCGAAAGGAGCACCTCACGACCGACCACATGGCGATCTTTACATGACAATCAAGTATTTTCTACTATTCATATAAATTTCTTTATTTAATATTCAAATTCTCCTATTTTCATTCTCTCACCTATTTTACGGTTGTTGGGACAACCACCACTTCCTTTGAGGGGGCCAAAAATTGGCTGGAAATTTCGCTGTAATGACACACCAAACCTCTGTACCGCCAAATATTTTTGAGTTAATTAAATCAACAATACATCCATAACTCTAGGTCATCTCATTATAAATTTGGCATATCACTTATTTATATTCCCACTACCTAACACTTGCCACATGTCTCCACTACTTGTCTCCATCAATGCTCCACGTACGCATACCGATTAGCAATTGAACGTACATGTTGATGGGATAGTTAAATGGGTAATTATGGTTATTGGCCGTTTTCATTATTTGTCAGCACCACAAATAACACATGTGAAGTCTGTAGCAGGAATTATGGAGTTGATTTCATTTCAAAATTAAAAATAAACAAGAATCATTGTACGTTGCATGCATTTTATGGGAAGTGTGTTCTCCTGCAGGGGGTATTCTCTGCAACACATCATTTTTGTGAGTTGGAATTGAATGAAATTGTTTCAGCAACATACTGCAAGTGCTCTCTACAATATGGGTGGGAATATGTTTAGGTAGGAACCTATTACAATGGAAGTCATTCTCAACAATCAACACATGGCTAATATTTTCCGACGGGTAGGATGGTTTCAATTTTTCAAATGAATATAGATGAGTAGTGTGCCATTGGCAGAGAATTTTGCTCAGAATTTTAGGAATGGGGTGGCTAGAGTAGATAATTTGGAATTCCTAGTTACAGAATAGATAATCTCTCAAGTCACGGTCTTGGAAACAAAAGGAAGGTGGTGGTATAAAGAACGAGTAGAATCATGTAGGGTCGGAGGTGTTTTCTTAGAGCATGACGAAGTTGTGAAGACATCGGGCAAGTATTGAAGTGATTGTATCTACCATAACCTTGGGATGAGGTGTTGCACCACATTATCAAATACCTCACCTATGAGGGACACTCTTTTCTTTTCATGGCGTATCATTTATGCTTTCTATCCCATTTGAGGAAAAACGAAAAAATTTATTTACCATACTTTATATTAAAGTCCTGAGAAGTCACAACTGAACAATTTCAAAAAGGAAAAATAAACCAACATGCACATCATGGCCTCATTTATTTAATTGTCAAGAACACATTTCTTCATCAACATCTTGGGGAAGACCGGGGGAAATTCATAGAGAAACTTGTCAGTCCTGCCGAGGAAGATATAAAAATGCAACATGAACAATCAACTCAACAACAATGAGAACAATTAACTCAACAACAACATGAGTAGAGGAGGTAGAGATTGAAAAGAAGATGAGTGGCTGAAGACATTGTAAGTGACTTGCAACATATTGAAGGACCTTCTTCATCCATGCAAATTGATGAGGAATTGGCAGAAGATGCAGAGACACTATGCAAAATTGAAAAATAAGACATGGCCTTCCAGGTAACGCTTGAGCCCACTTATGTTTCTCCATATATATTGTTATAAATTGAGAAATTAAGGGAAGAAATCAAGGGGATAACCATAAGAAATGAATTGAGCAATCAAGGGAAAAAATCAAGGGGTTAACCATATAAAAGGAAGCATGGAAACAATTGGTCGACTCTCATAAGGATGAATATATTCCCTTGGAAACACACCAACGAAAATTAAATTCAGCAGAAAAGAGTTATAATTAGTTGAAGGAAGAATTAGTAGAGAAGCAAAAGATTAATGAAGAATAAGATGAAGAAATTAAAAATCTCATACAAAAGATAACAAAATTTGGTGAACTAGCATCGAAAACCTTGGCATGTAGATCATCTTCACTAGTTTATGCTCTGTGTTTAAAAGAATAGTGGTTGAGATTTCATATAGAGAGGAGTGTTTCAAATACGCCCGTGGATCACAAAGGAACTGGTAAAACATTATGCAACATGTATTTTTCTAGTATACCAAAGAGAAGGAATTTACTTTGTGAACTTTAACTTCATAATTATTTATTGCCTGATAATACTATTTGGAACCCAAACCATTTTGTTGGGGATGTTCACTTGAGGGCATTTATGTCCATACCGGAAAATGAGTTGAAAAGAGCCCACGAGAAATAACTGTTTAAAGGAAAATAATTATCTGTTCCATTATGGATTACACCAGAGACAACTTCCATAACTTACATCTTTAAAATTCATAACAAGAGGATGTCACATCCTAAGATCAAGGCAGTTATGATCCGAGTACAAAATGAAGTCATAAGTTCTTACAATAATTTAGAACAATCAGTAATTTTAGCTTGCAGAGGTAGATGTAATGAGCTGAGTGATACATTGAAGATGAAGGAACTACATTCCTTACCAAATATTGATGCTTCATTGTATCACCACAGATTATATGCAAATTATGTAAGAGAGTTTGGACTTTAGTGGATAGGCCTTAGATTTAAATTCCCATTGATTCTACATCCTATTTTAGATTATAGGGAAGACAATGCTATTGAAAAAAACCAGGAGAAGAAAATATGGCAGATGATAGAAGTGTTGGGAGGATTTCATGCAAAAGAAACCACTAATCAGTTACTTTCATATGACTTTGGAGAAACATGTTCTACACAACACTTGCAAGTTGTATCTTCAGATTCATATTAGTTGCACATGGGACATGCAAAAGGTTAAGCTCGGGAGTACGATGAGCATGGTAATTACCCTCTTTTCTTCTCTCAATCTTGTCATCGTTATCTTTCTATAATTAAACAACCCAATCATTTCTTGCCTATTATTAGCCATTTTTACCCCATTTATCATTCCCGAATAACATGAATTTTTGGGTTGGATTTCTATATTAAATGAATGATTTTTATTATGAAGAGAACGAGAATGCATGATCTATGTGTTTGGGTTGCTAACTTATTTGATTGTAGGATTTAGGTATAAATGTACATTTTGTTATTTGTTAGGTGCTGTAGAGTTCTTCATCAACATCAAGATCAGTTGTTAAAATTTACCAAGTGCTGCAAAATTTCTTATTGGTAGCAATACCAATTATTGAAATTACCTAGTGTTGTAAAGTTTCTCATCAACGTCTAAGGTTCTTAAAAGATGTGTGTTCAATTTTTATCAGGATTTGTCAGAGCCGTTGATGAAGTATTGGATGATTATGCATGATGCCACATAAGACCTATTGAGCACTATTTATAAGGGTACATGTACATATACACTTGGATTCATTTAGATAAGTGTAAAATGTCACTTGTGAAAAAAAGCTAAGCAATTAGTTGTTAATACATTTCTTTTTAAATAAATTAGTTAAAAACAACTTTCAGTTGATCTCGTGAAAATGACAACCGCTCAAGAACTCATGGGGGTTTTCTTAGAAAGAAACAAGAGAAATAACCTAAGGGGGTTCATTGTTTTTGGACTGTGAATACATCTTTTTAAAATGAAACTCTCTTTGCCGAATCTTGTTTTCATTGGTGGTTAGTTGAATTAGTGCACATATCATTCAACATACTATAGACCAAGGGCCACTCTATAGACACAATGATCCTATTTTCTTTTGAAATCTTTATTTAGTGTTGTTCTTTTCCATTTCCTATTAAACACAACTGTACTTTTGTCCTTTAACTTACATTTCTAAAGAAGGTTTCTGTCATTATCTTAAATTTCGCAGTTTAATTTTGGTCATTTATTTCCATTTCCATTTTAAGCATTTACTTTTATGCATTGGGTGGGTTAGGATTTCTTTTTATTTTTTCTCAAAATTTCTTGTTATGGTTGGATTAAGAATTAAGAATTTTGAATTCATTCTAAGTACCTAAAAGTTGTAGCAATGAAATAGGTTGAATTGAAGTCATATATTTTTGAGGAACATTAACTACTATATTTTTCTATAGCATAAATTTATGTTTTGATATATTAAGTTTTTGTGATATAAAAGTCTATTTTGATATGCTAAAATTATGTAGTATACATTTTTGAATTGTTGTATAAATTTTTTGTAGAGTAATGTAGTATAAGCTGTTGTATACATTTTCATTAGTGTAGCTTAATATTTCCTTTTGATTTTATAATTAATTAGGAAGAACACGAAAAGTGATTTCCCCCCCAAAAACAAAAGAAAGAGCAAGAGTTAGCAATAAAAAACCTAAGCAATGAACAATCTAAAAATGCATATACAGTGCGTGGTGTTTTGAAAATTGTACGTTTCCCAGGTCGATAATTTAAGTAGGTTCTTCTCATTGTTGGAGTGTCAATTCCAAGCATTGTCCAAGCCTATCATCCATCCCATCCAAATTCAAAATCCAAGTCTTAAAAAAGAATCATGATTCCCTCATTTCAAGCCACAATGGTTTTTTCAAAACATCCTACAATATCATTCTTAGTTTTTTTTATCTCGGGGGGTACTCCACATATGTGTCTTGTATGCGAATGTTACCTTATGTTGACACTACTAGGCACTTAACTTTGTAATGGGTTTTTATAAAGTTGTAAAGTGGTTCTTTTATTAAAGTGACTTTTTAATAAAGTGTACCTTCTAATTTTAAAGTGACTTTATTTCATAAAGTGCACTTATGTAATAAAATGAAATGTACTTTAATATTTTAAGTGATTTATTTTGGAGGGAATGAATCATGGTCCTTGATCTTGCAAAGACAAGATTAGATGTTGGCATTTCGATTTAGGGTTGGGTAAGGTGAAAAGACACTTTGGAGGGAAAATGTCATTTTTAAATTTATAAAAGAATGCATTGGGTAGTGTGTAAGACACATTGAGAGAAGGAGTTTGAGAGATTTTCTAAGTAAGCTTGAGAGAGGAAAGAGGGCAGCAAGGAGGGCTCATTTCCCAAGAAAGATAGGGCACAAATCCCAAGGAGAAATTTTTGTTTGAGTGCTGGGTCATTTTTCTGTTGTTGGAGGCCGTACTGTATGAATTCGTACAATCCGTACAACAAGGGGAAGAGGGAACAAAAATCGAGGCAGGTTGGGCATGATTTTTGAGGCTGTTTTGAATGTTTCTCTTGCTGCTGCTGGGCCGTACAGAACAGTCTGTACAACAGACTGTTTGCACAGATTTTGAGGTGCATATTTTCTGGGTGGGCCGTATAACAATACAGATTTGGCATGAAAATCGAGGCAGAAAGTTTGGGACAGTTTTTGGGTGCTGTAAGTGGTTTTTCTCTTGGATGGAAATGTGTTATTGCTGCTAATATGTACTTTCCTGAAGCTGAATAATAGAATATCTCTCTCTCTCTCTCTCTCTCATTGGGTTTCCCCACATTGGGGTTTTCCCTGGCATTTGCCTAAATTTCTGAGTTATTCATGGGTGATTGAATGTTGTTCATTGTGTTTATTTCCGCTGCATAATTACTTATCAATGTGTATTTCTGCTTATGGAAATTTCTGAATGTGGGTTTTAGACATTTCAGAGTTCATTCAAGACATCTATCTCTAGGTTGCTAAGTGTATGACAAAATTTAGTCTTGCTATTTTTTGTCATTAAAATTTACATGGTATTAGATCTTGGGCTTTGAGTGACAATGAATAGTGAGATTTTTAGGCAAGGGTTGAACATGTAAATTTCTTTGGTTACCCTAGTTTCCAGTGTCAGTAGCGGAGGATTTGGAGGTGATATCAAATGGATTGTGGATAGTGGAGCCTCTTTCCACATGACGGGAATATGGCGAGTATTCCTAATTATCACAGAGACAGGTCCTGACCGACAGGTGGTAAATGTAGGTGGTATGGCGCGAGCTGTATGTGGAGTTGGAAGGGTTAGATTCCGACTTGAGTATGGAGGATTCCTGGAGCTTGATGGAGTTCTATTTCTTACAAAGTTGAGGGTTAACTTGCTCTCAGTCTTGACCTTGGAGGATGTAGGATATTGTACATTGTTCAAGATGGAACCTGTCTTTATCTACAGGGAGGGAGTGGACTCGGTGGAATTGCAGCTGATTGGTGATCGAGTGGACATGTTGTATATGTTGCGAGGACAACCTTCAGTGTATGATTCAACGTCAGATGAGGAGCATGAGGAGGCTCCTGAGACTGCGGTGGGCCCAAGGATTCAGTCTTGCATTCCGAGAGAAGAGAGTGAGTCTCTTCTGAGCATCAATAGGAGGCTCAACTGGTGTGGTCGAACCAATGCTCATGGTGGAGTGGATTCTCCAAGGAGCTCAGGGTTCCAAGTAGCTTTCAGGAGAATATATTCTAGTTCGAGTTATGTGCAGGTATTGAGGATGGCTCCAGGTTCAGAGGGAGCTCCTACTGAGCAAAGTGTGATGGGACTAGATGATGGAGATGAAAACGAGTACATCCCTCGCTAAGAGGGAGTGTTAGCTTTTTATCTCGGGAGGTACTCCGCATATGTGTCATGTATGCGGATGTTACCTTATGTTGACACTACTAGGCACTTAACGTTGTAATGGGTTTTTATAAAGTTGTAAAGTGGTTCTTTTATTAAAGGGACTTTTTAATAAAGTGTACCTTCTAATTTTAAAGTGACTTTATTTCATAAAGTGCACTTATGTAATAAAGTGAAATGTACTTTAATATTTTAAGTGATTTATTTTGGAGAGAATGAATCATGGCCCTTGATCTTGGAAAGGAAAGATTAGATATTGGCCTTTGGATTTAGGGTTGGGGAAGGTGAAAAGACACTTTGGAGGGAAAATGTCATTTTCAGATTTATAAAAGAATGCATTGGGTAGTGTGTAAGACACATTGAGAGAAGGAGTTTGAGATATTTTTTGAATAAGCTTGAGAGAGGAAAGATGGAAACAAGGAGAAACATTTCCCAAGAAAGATAGGGCACAAATCATAAGGAGGAATTTGTGTTTGAGTGATGGGTCATTTTTCTGTTGTTGGAGGCTGTATTGTACGGATCTATACAATTCGTACAACAAGTGTAACAACCCTGGTTAAATAGATGCTTAGGAATTATTAAGTAAAATTAATTAGATAATTAATTGTCCTAATATGGTTTTAGTTAAACCATGATTAGTATTAATAATATTAATTAATTGTTTATAAATTTTAATTGATTAATTAATTAATTAATTGATTACATATCACATTCAATGACATGGGTAATAAATTAAGGGGCTTAATAACTTTAATTTAATCCTTTTGAAACTTACGTATGACAGGAGGGGATAAGATAATAAAGGAGGGGATAAGGTAATTAATGGAGGGGAGGAGAGGTGGTGAAGGGGGAGATATGACGGGGAAGAGTCCTACGGGAGAGGGGGGATTATTTCTTTGGGAGGAAGAATTATTGGAGGGGAGAAGACTGTATGTCTGGTTTGCATATTTTTCTGGTGTGGGGAGTGTGATTTTGGGGGTTTTGGTGAACCATTGCAGGGGGCACCGGGTTGCTAAGGGTTTTGGGCACGGGGGCCAGGATTCCTTTCGGTATCCTGGAGCTAGGGAGCAGGACAGGTTGCTCCTAGCTGGCTGGGTGGTTAGTCAGTTTTTGGGCAGGGTTTGGTTAGTGCATAAGGTTGGGCAAGGAAGCAGGGAAAGGACAACCAGATCAACGAGAATTATCATCAGAAGGAGGTATTTTAATTATGAATTTGCTGAGTTATATTCATGCTGTGGATAAATTTTAATTTCTGCTGAATATTTCTACTTATATGATGGTGAATGAATTATTTATGCAATGAGAAAGGAATTATATGTTTAATTGTATGAATTTTTGGATTTAATTAAATTAGGTCTCTACAACAAGGGGAAGAGGGAACAAAAATCGAGGTAGGATGGGCATGGTTTTCGAGGTTGTTTTGAGCATTTCAATTATTGTTGCTGGGCCATACAAAACAATCCATACAACAGACTATTTGCACAGATTTCAAGGTGCATATTTTCTGGGTGGGTCGTACAATAGTACGGACTTGGCACAAAAATTGAGGCAAAAAGTTTGGGACAGTTTTTGGGTGCTGTAAGTGGTTTTTATCTTGGTTGGAAATGTGTTATTGCTGCTGATATGTAATTTCCTGAAGCTGAATAATAAAATCTCTCTCTCTCATTAGGTTTTCCCACATTGGGGTTTTCCTTGACATTTGCCTAAATTTCTGAGTTATTCATGGGTGATTGAATGCTGTTCATTGTGTTTATTTACATTGCATAATTACTTAGCAATGTGTATTTCTACTTATGAAAATTTATGAATGTGGGTTTTAGACATTTCAAAGTTCATGCAAGACAATTATCTCTAGGTTGCTAAGTGTATGACATAATTTAGTCTTGTTGATTTTTGTCATTAAAATTTACAATCATGCAATCCTTTTATTGGAAATGAATGAAGGTTGATATTAAAATATACGTGGCCAAATGTGACACCTCTCAATGCCAGAAGTTTGAATATGTTGCACCTCCTACTCTCCCTCAACCACTTCATATTCCATGTTAGAAATGAGATGAAGTATCCATGGATTTTTATCATGGGTATCTTTACCTCAAAGGGGAAAGATAACATATTTGTAATCATACACCGACAAACTAAATACACTCACTTCATTTTTGTATCATCAAAAGATAAAGCTAATCAAATTGTTGAGAACTACATGAAAAATATTTGTAGACTCCGTGGGTTTCCCAAAGTTATTGTCAATGATAGGGACCCCAAATTCACAAGTAATTTTTGGAAGGAATTGTTCCACCAAGTGGGTACCACTTTAACCAATGACACTTCATACTATCTCCAAACAAATGGAAAAATCAAAGTGGTAAATAAATGACTTGAGGATACTTGAGGAATTTGGTGAATGATCGTTAGTCATAACGATACAAATGGCTACACCTCACAGAATGGTGGTACAACACTATTCACCACACTTCAACAAAATTGACTTCCTTTGAAGCTTTTTATGTATATTTACCACAGTCAATAAAATAATATGTTGTTAATAATCCCAAGGCATCAGTCATAGGGAACTAGCTAGACACTTTTGATGAAATCCTTCATATCCTAAAGAATAATTTTGATCAAGCAAGGAACTACATCAAACAACACGATAATTTGAAGAGAATTGATCATGAATTTTAAGTAGGAGATTGGGTGTTCATCCAAATCCAACCATACAAGTAAAACTTGTTTAAAAATTACAAGAATATTAAACTATGCTTGAGATTTTATGGTCTTTACCAAACCAGGAAGAGAGTAGTCCGAGTATCCTATTCATTAGATATCCCAAACAAGGGAAAACTAAATTATTCCTTCCATGTTTCACGTTTAAAGAAAAAATTGGGTACAATAACTCCTATACAGACATAGTTACCACTTTTGAATGAAGAAGGGAGACTAGTACTGAAACCCGAAGGTATCTTAGAAGTCAAAACTAGAGTCCTTTGTTCAAGAGATGTCAATGAATACCTTATCAAGTGGAGGAATCTAATGGAATATGAATCTACTCGGGAAAATAAAGAATTTAGATCAAGACACTTATGATTATCAATGATTTGTTGATGAAGCATTTCAAGAGGGGATGACAAGTTATGTACCATGTATAACTTAGTAACTAGGGTAAATATAGTTATTAGACATAGATAATGAATGATCATAAATAGTTATCTCCTTGTGAGAAGGCGTGTCTTATAATAATATATTAAGTGATTCATGCAACTTGTAAAGCATCACTAAAAACAATAAATTAATGTATATATATGTATATATGTGTGTGTGTGGTGGTGGGGGGTATTTTATATATGGTTTTTCCTCCACCATCTCTCTCGATAATCACAATTCACCTTCACAAGTGAAACCGCCAGCCCAATTGCATCATTCATCACATGATAGTGGATGATTGCATGAAATCTAGAAGAAAAATGGTGTTGGGAATGTGTTATATTATTTGCACAATTAGCCTATTTTGGTTTTTTTGGGCCCATGGTTTTCAACCCATTGTAATCTAATTCTGATTAAGGAATTAGGGTTGTAATCTAATCCAAGTTAACAAATTAGGGTTTTGGATGCCGCATAATACTAAATATTATACTGTAAATGGTGAAGTTAATACAATGGGAAATAAGGGTGTGGCTCTAAGGTTTGTTGGTTTTCCCGGTTAAGGGTTTATGGGGTAAATATATGAGTATTGTGTGTGTATGCTATTGCTATTCTTTCTATTTTTTACAAATAATTTGTATGCATTGTTTTACTGTAAAGGTTTAAAACTTGCAAATGGTTCTTAGGTAGAGAGATATAGTTGAAGTTCTTATTCTTGCAATCCAAGGTAGAGGAGGAGATAGAGTGATTGGGATTATGATCAAAGATAAATAAAGGAAGACACATTCCATGAGAATTCCACTAGAAACTTTTGTTGGTGTAGATTGAATGGACATGGGATTGATCCAATGGAATTAACATTGATATTGTTCTAGCCTTTTCTTTAAATTGGTTGGGTAGTAAATCTTCTCTCTCTCCTAATTATTTCTACGACTATAAAATATTCTCTCTCTCTCTCTCCTAATTATGTCCATGATTATAAAATATTCTTTTTCTCCTAATTTGTAAGGTTTCCCTTTGCCCAAGATCAAGTCTATGTTTAAGTTTGGAAATATGCTTGCAAAGAATTTTCCAAAATCTTGGATCAAAAATCTTGTCGAGTATCTTGGATAAAAATACCCTTACAAAGTATTCAAAGTAGGCTTGCATGTTAGAAAAAACAGGACCGTGGAGCAATAAAATAAAACAAATGTGGAAATAAAATACAGAAGATACACAATACAATAGAGACATGGATATACAAGGTTCACCGAGTGTGGGCTATGTCCACCAGAGAAATTGCCAGGTCCTTCCTTTATTATTATCCAACAAATGAAGAGATATAACCTACAACAAACTCGTTGTAACTTCCTCTTCTTTTTATCACAATCTCCTATCTCAGAATACAATATTCGCCATAATGCATAGCCGCAATACATTTCCTTCATAACAGAGGGTTTCCTTCTAGGGAAAAAAACCCTAACATAATTTCTACCGTTAGATCTGCGACCTTATAATGAACGGTCTAGATAGCCCCCCCGGACCCTGCAGAGGGGGTAAACCCTCTCTGCATTCCCTTGTGTGGAAGAGTGTACATACTTCTGGGGTGTAAATACTTCATGGGGTATAAACACGGCTGAAAACAAAAGACCTCTGAATCAGGAAGATAATCAGGCTCCACAACCAACAATCTCCCACTTGGAGACTGATCTCAACAACTCCACCACTGTTGTATATGATAGAGTCTGAACCTTCTTGGACCTGACAAATTTCTCATCTTCATCTTCATTCTTGAAGAACAACTGAAACTGAGCAAGAACTCAGTTTCTCCTTGGTTACTCCCTTTGTTAACATGTCTGCAGGATTCTGGCTAGTGTGTATCTTTTCCAACTTCAAATGTCCATCTTCCAAGATGGATCATATGAAATGGTACCTCAACTGTATATGCTTAGTCTTCGAATGGAAGGCCGATTTCTTTGCAAGATGAATGGCACTCTCACAGTCACAGTAAAACCTGTTATTCTCCTGCTTCTTTCCCAATTCCTCGATAAACCTCTGTAACCAAATCATCTCTTTACTAGCCTCTATAGCAACAACATACTCTGCCTCTGTTGTTGAAAGTGCAACAACCTTTTGTAGTTTTGAAATCCAACTTACTGC
>SNQJ01S0003654.1:19137-57691 GCA_010110895.2 Picea sitchensis | reverse complement strand
CCTGATTTCTCTCCTGCTGTCCATCTCTTTGTTTCTTTGGAGCTCTGCAGTCTTTCTTCAGATGTCCTTTCTTCCCACAATTCCAACACTCTATCTTTCCAAGTTTGGATTTGGATCTGCCCTTAGTAGAATTCCCGCAGTTCCCTAAGCCCTTTCCTTTATCCTTTTGTCTTCCCCTTCTCTCCATGTTCAACACATTACTTGATGTCTCACCTGTGCTTTTCCGTCACATTTCCTCACTAAGGATAACACCAACAACATCATCAAATTTTAAAGTATTTGAACCAGAGACATAGTTACTTACACCCATGACCAAGCCGTTCCATCTTTCTGGCAATGAGTAGAAGATTGGAAGAGCCCTAACATCATCATCAAAGTCCACTTTTACAGAACTTAGTTGATTAGTAACCGTATTAAAATCATTTAAATGATCTGCAATAGACCCACCTTTTGACATCTTCATATTAAATAATCTCTTCATTAAAAATACCTTATTGGACGCCGAGGGTTTTTCATACAATTTAGCCAATGCGTCCATCGAATCCTTTGTTGTCTTATCTTTCAAAATATTGAAAGCCACCGATGCTGCCAGGCTCAACCGTATCGTTCCTAGAGCCTTTCTGTCAAGAATCTCCCATTCTTCATCCTTCATAGCCATTGGCTTCTTTGCTACTCCACCCAATGGTAGGAATAGATACTTCTGATATAAACAATCTTCCATCTGCATATTCCATAATTGGTAGTTTTGGCCGTTAAATTTTTTGACCCTAAACTTTTCATCTTCCGACATTTCTCCCACTCGAACCAGGAACCCTCCTTTCCTACGAGTTACCTTTCGCTCTGATACCAGTTGTTAGAAAAAACATGACCATGGAGCAATAAAATAAAAAAAATGTGGAAATAAAATATAGAAGATACACAATATAATAGAGACACAGATATACACGTTTCACCCAGTGTGGGCTATGTCCACCAGAGAAATTGCTAGGTCCTTCCTTTATTATTATCCATCAAATGAAGGATACAACCTACAACAAACCCGCTGTAACTTCCTCTTCTTTCTCTCATAGTCTCCTATCTCATAATACAATATTCACCATAATGCATAGCCGCAATACATTTCCCTCATAACAGAGGGTTGCCTTCTAGGGAAAAACACCCTTTCTATCGTTAGATCTGCGACCTTATAATGAACGGTCTAGATATCCCCCACGGACCTCGAAGAGGGGGTAACCCCCCTCTGCACTCCCCCGCGTGAAAGATTGTACATAATTCTGGGGTGTAAATAATTCATGGGGTATAAACACGGCTAAAAACAAAGGACCTCTAAATCAGGAAGATAATCAGGCTCCACAACCAACAATGCATTGGGAAAGGCCTTTATACAAATTCTTGTTTAGTATTTTGAAGGAGTATTTAACAAGTTTGGGATGCAAAGGGAGAAAGTAATGCAAAGGAAACACATGGGATCACACTATCAGTTTGGAATAAGGAGGAAATAAGAATGAGGAGGGGGAAATTAATGTGGAGGAAGCACATCACCCTGTACTTCACCTTAATTTGGAATGCAAAGGAAGCAAGTAATGCGAGTGAAGGTAGAGTGTAGAGCACCCACCTCACCTTCCCCCCACTCAACATTTATGCATGGTGCATAGCTCTACATCTTTGAATGGTCTCACACTCTGCATACCTACACAACCCTACACCAGTATCTCTTGATAATCACAATTCACCTTCACAAGTGAAGCCCAATTGAATTAGTCATTACATGGAAATGGATGGTTGCATGAAAGTTGGAAGGAAAATGGTTCTTGGGGAAAGAAGATGATTAAAGTTCTTGTTCTTGCATTCCAAGGTGGAGGAGGATACAAAGTGATTAGGATTCTTATCAAACCTAAATGAAGAAAGACACATTGGTCTTCAAAAAGGGGTCGACATTTGCTTCATGAGAAAGGATTAAGGAGAATTCATCCTAGCCATCCATGAGAACTCCACTAGAGAATTTTATTGGTGTAGATTGAATGGACATGACATTGATATTGTTTCGACATTTTATTTAAATTTGTTGGGAAATAAATTGATTTGGGGGCAATGATTAACATAAATGGAATTCCATTGAAGAAATTGGTCTTGAAATTCAATCCATTTGGCATGGGGAATGATTTGGACATTGAACCCAATTTGGCAAGTGACAAATCGATTTGGTTGTCATGAATAGAAATTAATCTTCCATTTAAGAAATAATTTGTTATGATTTTCTAAAAACTATTATGTCCATAAACAAAGGATAATGCTTTCTATACAGGGTGGAATTCTACACAAAGTGAGAATAACTTATCAACTCGAAAATAGAGAGCTAAAGTTAGACTGTTGCAAAGATTGATTACTGGTGTTTTTGATTGTGGTTCAAAGAGTGGGGAGCTAAGTTAGAAGTTATCCATCATTGCATTTGAGAGTTGAGAAGGAAACATTCTTGGGGAGAAGGAGATACAAACCTAGGGACCAAGTAAGAAGAATATTTACCAAATCTAAAGTCATTTCCAAAACCCAGATTCTAGAGCAAAGGAGACGATAGACTTGCTACTACAACATGCAATCACTAGTAACTTGAAGGGCGAGTCTGCTCTAAGAGGAGGGAATTTGTTGAATGCTTAGTTATAATTCCATAAATGAATCTCAAGATAAAGGCCAGAATTTGCCTAATTGTATGTCAACTATAGGTTAAAGGTAGTTTACCTTCACTATGGCCTTAATTCATTGGCATAGGATCAATCAAGATCTGGTTGAGCCTAAATTGTAATCTACAACTTTATGATATTTCTTGGAGTTGAGCGAGCCTTCTCTTTGATGTTGGTTTTCGTATATGGTTTCTAGGGTAAATTATTGCGTTCTTGCGTGGGAATGTCTATGTGAGATATCTATTTTGAATCCTTTGATTAATGCATAGTAGCATAAAGATAATAAATTAAATTCAAGGATAGTGCATGGTTTTCCAATCAATTTGAACAAATACTTTCCATATTTAAAATTTAAGAGTATCTATACTAGTAAAACATGATCGTCCATAGGTTGAATGAATACAGATCATATTAGTATTAGAGCGATAGATCATTGATTTGGAGAAGTTGTAGTAAGGAAGCCATGGGTAAAACATTAAAGAGTGACATACTTGAGGATATACATGCCATTAATGAACATATTTAAGACAAGAACCAAGAGTTTAAGAAGTTGTGGTGGGATATCATTGAATACAATGAAGCACTGTAGTCCAAGATACAAACACGATAATAATTCCTCATTTATATGAGTGAATAAACTTGTCAAATTGCAAGGACATGTTACGCAAGTGATGACTCATGCTTTAGAGAGCATGGAACAAGCAAAAGTGTTGCATAAGAAAATTGTAGTGAAGTTGCAAGAAGAATTGGAAACCAAGGAGGACTTGATGTCCCATCTCCAAGAAGATATTGAGGATATTAAAAGGATTGATCTCTCCATTGTAAAGAAGACAACTTCATATGAGAAACCCAAGTTAGAGGTGAACATGTCACCACATCCCAGTCTTTGATACAAATTAATAGAAGAATCCATCTAGATCTTCAAGAATACCAAGGGAATTAGTTTGAATTTTTTTGACAAATATGGGATATGTAGACCAAGGCTAGGGAAAGAATGGCCAAGGGATAAAACAACCAATGGGCATTGAATGTTAGCCACAAGAAGGACTTGATTATTTTGGTGGGATGGTGATGTATGGTCAATTTTCAAAAGATTCCAAATGAAAATCACTTTTGGGTGTAGAAAAAGGATGAATCATTCCTCCCAAAAAATTACTTTTGTGAAGGCCGCTAAAGATGAAAATGAAGCCACTTCCAAGGAAGGGAAATCAACTTGAATTTAAATGGAAGGAATCCAATTGAAGAAAAAAGGTATCCACTACAAGAAGTTCAAGCAAGCGTTGGAAGACTAAGAAGTGAAACTTTGAGCATTCAAAAATGTCCCAACACTTAAAGAGTCAAGTGAAGAACCAAACAAGGTCAAGGAAAACCCATGGAGGTATGGTAAATCAATTTCTAGTACTCATTTTCATTGCAATAAAAAGGGAATAAAGCAAAGCAGTGCAAAGAATGCAAGGCATGTTATTTTTATGGCAATACTAATCATGGTTTTGTTGTATGTCAATGGAAGCAATCATTTGAGAAAGGCTTCATGTGCTTTGGGAAGAAGAGAGGCTCACATCGCCACTCTCTAAGTTAGTAAGCAGAGCCAAAGAAGAAGGTTGTGTAAACAATGAGAGAAACCACATGTTTCAAACTTCATCCTCAGCTCAATCCGTAGAAGAAAAATGGAAAGAATTTGTAAACATGGATGCTGAAGATCTTGCATAAGAAGGATTCAATGAACCTAGCCTATGCAAAATTAGTAGAGAAGTAAGAAGCCAAGTCATTTAAGTAGGATGAATTCAAGTCAAATTCTACTTCAAGTTCAATAACACCACCATTTCTAGTAGATCATGGTAAGCGATCTTTTTACAATCCTGGATTGATTTTTTGCATATATACCATGAATAGACTATGAGAGAGAATTTGAGATGCTCGTCATATACAAAATTGATGCCACCATGATGAAAAATATAATAGGTGAGCATCAAACAAAGCACAAGCTCATTAAACAGTAACTAACCTAAATTTGAATGATCGATAATAGAAGTTTGGAGTTGAATATGTAAGGGAAGAAATCAACCCCTTAACAACCATGGAGTATTCTAGGAGGACATGTAATGCATTAGTTATAGGTTAGAAAATCACATTCAAATAGGAGGAAGACAAACATCATTATTGAGGCATCTTGAGCCCAGAGAAGCAATGCAGATAGTTGGAAGGGTAAAGAATTTATCTAAGAGATGTAGGGATTTATCTCTATGAAGAATTAAGGAATGTCATATGAAGCAAAGTAGTTGCAACCAATAATATAAAGATCAATGAAGTATTATTTTAAAGAGGAAATAATATCTCTTAAGAAAGTGAAATCTTTTAGGGACCAAAAGCCTTTGAATGGGGAGGTGTGATTTGAATGGATCCAAGAAAACAATGAAATATTCTTACATAGATCTTGTGGTGTCTTGGAACCACTTCTAAAACTATCAAAATATTCTCTCTCTCCCATATTCCACAAGGTTTTCGTATGTCTAAGATCAATTCTACATTTAAATCTGGAAATGGTTTGTGAAGCTTTTTGCAAAATTTTGGATCGAAAATCCTATGGGGAGGTTTGATCCAAATGGATCCAAGAAGATAAGAAATATCCTTACGCATATCTTGTGATGTCTTGGAATTAATTCTACAAATAACAAAATATTCTCTCTCCCCCATAATTCATAAGGTTCCCCTTTGTCCAAGATCAAGTCTATGTTTAAGTTTGGAAATATGTTTGCGAAGATTTTTGCAAAATTTTGGATAAAAAATACTATGGATTATCTTGGATAAAAATACCCTTGCAAAGTCTTCAGAGTAGGCTTGAAAGCCTTAGAAAAATTCTTTATAAAAATCCTTTTTTAATTTTAGAATGAGTCTTTAGCAATCATGGAATGAAAAGGGAGAACATAATGTAAAGGGTGCACATGGCCCTGCACTCCACATTAGTTTGGAATGTGGAGGAAGGAAGAATGTGGAGGGAGAATGCAATGCAGGGGAAGAAAATGGCCCTACACTCTACATTAGTTTGGAATGTGGAGGAAGGTAGAGTGTGGAGCACCCACCTCACATTCCCCTTGATTTTCCTCTCTGCATGGTGCATGGCTACACATATTTATGTGGACTCATGCTCCAAACCACTGCATAATCCCATGCCCATCTCTCTCGATATCCATGATTCACCTTCACAAGTGAAAGTACTGGGCGATCAAATCATTCATCACGTGGAAGTGGATGGTTGTATGAATGTTGGAGGGGAAGTGATTCTTAGGCAAAGAGATATAGATGAATTTCTTGTCCTTGCATTCCAATGAAGAGGAGCATATAGAGTGATTGGGATTTTATTTGGAGCTATATAAAGGAAGACACATTGATCTTTGAAGTGGGTTTGGAACTTGCAACATGATAAATAAATGAAGAGAATATGTCCTAGCTAACCATGAGAAGTTGACTACATAATTTTTTGGTGCAAATTGAATGGACATGGGATTGAGCCTCTACTATCCCCACTACATAACCCATAAATTTTTTCTGATACCAATAAAATTAAATGCATCTACAACAATTCTAAAACATGATTTCAACAACTTATGTTCATACACCACAACATATATTTGCTTAAAAATCAGAGTTCATACACAACAATATAAAACCATGAACAAAATTGATAAACATAGTGTTGGCCCTTGACCAAGTTTTGAGGATCCTTGGTCATGTTTGACCTATTTTTGGGACTTCGATAGGCTGTTGAAGGCGGAGCGCAAGACGAAGTGGAGATCATGGAATCTCAGCCCCCTTTTAGGGCCTTTTTGGGTTTTGGGCTTATGTAATGGGTATGGGGATGTCAGCCCATGGGTTTACCCATGCTTAGGCCTATTTTGTAATGTATAAATAGAAGTCTAGGCGATGTAAGAAATAATGAATAGTGAATGGTGAATAGTGACTAGTAGTGACTAGTCTATTGCAAGTGTGTTAAGTGCTAAGTGCTAATTGCTTTGTGCATAATGTGTGAGGCTTGCAGAGCTAAGTGCAAGTGATTGTAAGAGACTGTGGAAGGATTTGTGCTATAACTCAAGGGAGGAGGATATAGAGAGGTGCGCAGATCTCCTGTCCTCTACGGAGTTGATTTTGAGGCTTTGTGCACGTAAGAAGTCTGAAAGAAGCTAATAAAGAAGACAAAGAGTTGGTGGACGTAGCTCCAGGGTGGGGGTGAACCACGTATATCCTGTGTTGTGAATGCTTTGTGATTTTGGTTGTTCTTTTGTTTATTTGATTCAATGCTTAGTGTGATGTTAGATGATAGATGAATCTAATATGATAGTTTAGTGCTGAATAATGTGAATGAATGCTAGATCTGATCTCTATTTGTATGCTTAGTGCTTGAATCTATTGGATATGTGTGAATACTGCGCCGATCTATTGTTAGGGTTTAGCTGCGCTGTAAACTAAGATGAATATTAATGAAATGTAATAACTAAGTGCTTTGTTAAGGTGTTACAATCACAAATCTGTGTCCCAACAAAGGTTGCATACACTGGATTCCTGCAACCACCCCTGCTTCTACCTCAGGTGAGACTTCATCCGCTTCGTAGGTGTTTCTGAAAGGGCCGATAGTTAGGGTTTTGTTGGTGCACTGTTGTAGCATTGAACCCTGGGTCTGCCCCTGTGCCAACAAATGGTTCCGTTGTCGGGACTGAAACTATGATTGTTGGGAGTTGAGGAAGAAGAAGCTCTGTGTGAAGATCTGACCTGAAACTGTGATTGATGGGAACTGAGGAAAAGAAGGAAAGCTCTGTGCGTAGATCTGCTGCTTGACTTGCGAAGCTCTATGCTAAGGAAGGAGGCAGATCTGAATAAAAGATGTAAGATCTGAATGCTTTGTGCTCTGATAGAGGTAAGAATAGTGAAAAGTTTTAGATCTGGAAGCTTTGTGCTTTACCGAAAACTAGGGCACAACTAGAAGAAAGAAGATTTGATATGAGTATATTTGATAAGAATAGTGAAAGATATGTTATTCCTATGCATAGAAAGAATGTTTGGACTAATAAATGGATGCAGGATCCTAAAAAGATTATTTTGCAGGTTAGCTACCATGATCCTGGTGCGCAGTATAGGAAAGGATGGGGATCATTTAAGAGAAAGAGAGGATTAACTCTTTGTTATAGTTACAAAAGAATGGGACATCTTGCTAAGGAATGCCTTGGTAGACGACCCAATTGTCTTTATTGTAAAGCTATGGATCATGAAGTTTTGGATTACCCTAGAATGATTACTAAACTTGAAAGAATGAATATGAGACGAGAATACCATGAGAAAGGTCAAGACACTAAGACCATGGAAGAACCCGAGAAAGAATAAGAAACTGTATTGATACAAATGAAAGAAACCCTGAATGACCACCAAAATATCAGCTTATCAGAGATATTCAAAGAAAAAGAGTATATAGAAGAAAGAATAGGAGACTTTGACATTGACTATGTTCTGGATGAAGAAACACATGTGAATATGATGACAGAAAGAACTTGGGAAACTTTAGGAAAGCCTGGTATGATTCCTTCATTGGGGGGAATAGGATTATTTAGAGGAAAGTTGATAACCCTATGTGGAAGACTTACCCAAATATCTATGAGTGCTCATGGAACTTCGACAGAAGAAGATTTTGAGGTTGTTAAATTTATTGAGAACAACGCCCCATTTTCTATATTACTAGGAAAACCTTGGATTGAAAGGGATCAGGCCAGAAGGAAAGAAGAAGAAGTCTTAGAGCAGAAAAAGCAAGAATTAAAAGATTTCATGACTAGGAGGATCACACATTTGATTGAAGAACAAGAGAACATATCGAAGCTATTTTGAACCAGAAACTTGGATGTTGAAGTTTAAAGAACACAAGAAGACTCACAGAAGACAGAAGCACCTACCCCTGATAGAGAAGAAGTATTGCCCTTGAATCCTAGGAAAGAATCTCAACAACACGAAGTTACTATGCCAAGACGAGATAAGAATCAAAATGAAAAGAGGAATACCGAGATGAAGCTCACTGGAAAGAAGGCTAGAAAACTAAGTAAGAAGAGATCAAAGATCGAAAAGTTACAGAAGGTTCCAGAAAATCCATGCTTATTGCATCCCAAGACCTCTCTGGTATTGGCAATGGTTGATACAATCCAATGTTTTGTCTTTTCCCCTTTGCATGTTGGCAGATCCTACATCTATTCACAAACTTTATCACCTCTGTTCTCATACCTGGCCAATAGTATGAACTGCTCAACTGTGCAAACGTTTTATCATGGCCGAAATGTCCAGCCAATCCTCCACTATGCTTCTCCTTCAGAATATTGTCCCTCATTGAGCATATTGGTATGCACAATTGATTTCCTCTGAACAACAATCCTTCCTAAACCATGTACTATGTCCACTAAATTCTATCTCTCAACACAGGATTAGCACATGCTTCATATGCCTCCTTTAAATCTGCATCATCATGATACATGTCCTTAAGGTGTTCAAACCCCAAGGTCTTCACCTGGAATTCCTGCATGATCAAACATCTCCTACTTAACRCATCAACAACCTTGTTAGCATTCCCAACAATATGTTTTATGACAAAAGTAAAATTTTGCATAAATTCAACCCATTTTTCATGCCTATGATTCAATTTTTCTTGTCTGCTTATGAATTGTAAAGCTTGGTTGTCACTGTACAAGACAAACTCTTGTGGGACAAGATAATGCCTCCATTTCTTCAAGGCTTGAATTATGGCATAAAATGCTTTGTCATACGTGGAGTATTTCCTCTTCGTCTCATTCATTTTCTCACTGAAATAGGCAACAGGTCGATTGTTCTGACTCATAACTGCTCCTATTGCAACTCCACTTGCGTCACATCTTACCTGAAATGTCTTCCCAAAATTCGGCAAGACCAGAATTGGTCGTTCTGTTATCTTCTTCTTCAGTATATTGAAGCTCCTTTCAACCTCCTCTTTCCATTTAAAAGACTTATGCCACTTCTTCACTGTATCCATCATTGGTGCACAAATTCCACTAAAGTCTCTCATGAACTTCCTATAGAAACTTGCTAAACCATGAAAGCTCCTTACCTCGAACATGCTCCTTGGTGACGACCATTCTCTGATCGCTTTCACTTTCTATGGATCCATCTTCAATTCATTTGAAGAGATCACAAAACCCAAATAAATGAGTTCTGTCTTCATAAAAGAGGACTTCTTCAGATTGATCAACAACTTCTTTTGATGTAGCCTTCTCATTACTAGCGTTAGGTGCCTCAAATGCTCCTCTTTAGTCCTGCTAAAAATCAATATATCGTCCAGATATACAACCACGAACTTACCAATGAAATCTTTTAGAATTTTGTTCATCAGCCTCATAAAAGTGCTTGGGGAATTCGTTAAGCCAAATGGCATAACCAACCACTCATACAGACCTTCATTCGTCTTAAAGGTTGTTTTCCATTCATCACCTTCTCTCATCCTGATATGGTGATATCCACTTTTCAGATCTATCTTAGAAAATAAATTTGTTCCACTTAAGCAATCCATTAAATCATCCATTCTTGGTAAAGGAAATCTATATCTGATGGTGATCTTGTTGATGGCTCTTGAGTCTATGCACATTCTCCATCCTCCATATTTCTTTGGCCTCAACATGGTTGGTATTGCGCATGGGCTCAAACTTTCTCTGACCAAACCCTTGTCTAGCAATTCTTGGACTTGGTTCTTCACCTCCTCATTCTCTCATGGTGTTAATCTATACGCTGCTTTGTTCGAAATACTTTCTCTTGGTATCAAGTCGATATGATGACTGATACTCCTGATGGGTGGCAATGAGTTTGGCAGCTCATCCACCACTATATCAATAAAATTATCCAACAGCTCCTGAACTTCTTCAGGAAAATCATCCATTGATGTACTCGTAAGGATGACTCTGGGCTTCCTCACCATAGCGAACTGCATCTCCTATTCTTCCTTGACTTCTTTCAGGAGTTCCTTCCCACTCATGAGAAGTATGCTTGTGCTAGCTTCCTCTTTTACTCTCTTCTCCTCCATTGGCAACAACATATGTGTCCTACCACTCTTTTCTAATGAATATGTGTTTTTCCTCCTATCATGAATGACATTTCTGTCAAATTGCCATGGTCTTCCCAATAGAATATGGCACACATCCATGGGGATTACATCACACAGGATTTCATCTTTATAACATCCTATCTTAATTTTATCCAGACATTGTTTAGTAATCGTTACATGGTGTCCTTTTTGCAACCATGAGACTTTGTATGGACTTGGATGTGCAATTGTCTTCATCTCCAATTTCTCCACCATCTCCATGGATACTAGGTTGTCAGTACTCCCACTGTCAATGATCACCTTGCATACTCTGTCCTTAGTCTTGCAAGCTATCTTGAAGAGATTGTTTCTCTACACTGACTCTTCAATTTCTGCCTTTGGTTTTAAGAGAACTTTTCTCAACATCAGGGATGCTCCATCCTCTGCTCCTTCTGCTTCAAAATCTCTTCACTGTGCTTCTGAAATGTGAGCTCTCCTCCTCCTTCTTTCTTCTTCTCAGGGCATTCCCAAGACATGTGTCCTGTCTTTCCACACGCATAACATCTTACTCCTCCTCTGCCTCTTCCTCTAGAAGAGTTTCTTCCACCACCTTGTCTTTCCCTGGAAATTCCTCCTCGTTCCGAGTGATTGTGTGGTTTCTCAGCCTCATCCTTAGACGGATGTGCTCTGTCACGGTTAAATCCCTTTGTTTTGCTTGGGACCGAGCTTTTACCTCTTCCTCGCTGACTTTGTTTTCTGGTCAGCTTCTCCTCTTCCTTCAGCGCAAACTGATAGGCATCCTCCATGGTTCTGACTGACATCATGCTAAGCTCATCCTCGATCTCATATCTCAAGCCATTTATATATCTGGCGACTTTCTCTTCATCTCTCTCTCGTTGTCTAGTTCTGATGTTCAGCCGGTAGAACTCCTCGATGTACTCCTTAACTGTCATCCCTTTCTGTCTCAGGTTCTGCATCTTTCTTAACAGATTTATCTGATAATCTTTGGGCATGAACTTAGCCTTCAGTTTAGCTACCATTTTGTCCTAACTCTTTATCCTCTGTTTTCCTTTACTTCTCCTCTCATCTTGCAGTTCGTCCCACCACAGTGCTGCATGCCCTTTTATCCTGGTGACTGCCTACTTCACCTTCTTCTCCTCATTGACATCTTCATAGTCGAAATGTTTTTCCATGGATCTTATCCAATCCAACAGTTCTTCCGCATCTAGGTTTCGCTCATACATGGGAACATCGATTTTAGCTCTGCCTCCCAATATGGAAACTACTCTCAACAATCATTCCTCTACAACGTCTTCTCCCGTAGCTTCTTAAACTTCAACTTCTTCACTTTCTACTTCACTGATGTCTCCAGCGTCAGGTGTTCTTCTTTGCATTGCTTCCATTGTTTCCAATCTGGCGCAAATTTCTCGCATCTCCCTCTCTACAAAACGGTTGGCTAAAGGTGCCTCTCGTCTCATTGGCGACATTGTGTTGACTGTTTGTCACACACAGAGTAGAACTCCGAGTTCTCTGTCTCCTCTTTTTCTTTCCCCTGAAGTCTACAGACGAACTATGATCAGCTCTAATACCACCTGATGCAGAGTCCCTATCCCTCCTAAGGTCTACGTGACCTCCCGGTCAGGATATTTGATTCAGGAGCCGAAATAGCTCTCTCTTGGTTCCGAGTTGGAACCCTTGACACTAAGTCCACAAGCCCTTGTCTATGTTCGTCGTACGAATCACCACTAGGCATAAGCCCAGACTCCACGAGACCACAAGTGCGACCATGGGCTTAACCCAAAAGGCATGTCCCCAAAAGCCGCGTCCGTTTCAGTGTTTCAGGATTTTCGATGCAATAGTCCCCCGACACAGACCCCTCCGAGTCATGAAATTCCGATGAGGGCTAACGAAGGTTATCTCCCTTTTCCCAACTCACGTGACCACACACCCATGACCATAATATTTACCATGAAAGCGTGTCATGGTTCGATGTATCAGAACCTGCGATACAAGATGCCTGACCCCTCCAGGTCACGAATGCTGAAATATCGATGACACGAGATCTGCGGCTCAGGTCTCTCTTGGACCGATGAATACGATTATTTTGGATTTTCGCGTTTTGCAACTTTGCCCTTCGCGAAATCTGTTCACTCCTCCACCCGGTCCCCAAAATCACGAAATCTCCCCTCACCACAGATCAACGTCTCTAGGCCTTCGAAGATCTGATGGCTCCGATATTTTCGGGGTTCCCCCAGTCGAGAGTCCCATGCTATTGACCCTTGTACTCTCAGTTTCCGAAATGTCGAAAGCTTGAGGCGCTTGATCAACGACTCACAACGCCCTCGAGATATACGCTAAGATCTCTTCCCTGTCACTAACCTCCTTGCAACTCCACTTGATCCAACTACTTGCGGGGCCTCGCGTTCCTCCTTGAAGTTCTCCACTGTCCGTTCAGGTCTTCGAGATCTCCCCTCCCGGATCTACGCAGTGTTAAATCCTGCGCACCTACCTCAAATCGGTCAGTTTGCGGGATTCTCCACCGTGATCCAACGCTCGACGACGTTCTTCCTCCTGAACTTTTACTCGCTTCAGAGTTAGAAGATTTTCTAAGTCTTCGAAGGCTTGGCCTTCGCTTCTTCCAGGGAATGGGTTCCTGGATCTCGATAACACTTTCCAACATGTTATTCCTCCCGAGCTTTGTCTGGTTTAGACTCCGATTTCCCGCACACTCCTTGTGTCTAAGAGATTTCGATAACTCATATCCACGGGATTTCTCGCAAAGGAATTCCTCCCGATTTCCTTGCGTTCCTCTCTAGCTCGATGCACACCTTGCAGAGCTTCAAATGAAGAGAAACAATTGAAACTGGAACACTAATATGAACAGTTTCATTCACTTGTTCATGAAAACAGAAACGATAGGAAAACACACACAATCCACACACCATACCTTTGGATCAATTTTCCTTCTATTATATTAACAAGTGCCAAAATGGCTACAAAGTACATTCAAAATTACAGTAACTCAAAAATTGAGACCTCTTGCTAACTCACAATTCTCTTACATCTAATTTCTCTTTATATTGCAGCTCTCTCAACTGGGCATACAAACTTCTACTTAACTCAAAAAGATTTCTAGGGTTTCCCCTGGCTACTTGCCTACTCTAAAATTCATCCTGCGCTATCTTAGTTTAATCTCATTCCAGAGCCGTAGTGGAAACTCCTTCTCTGTTTACAATTTTCAAAACGTGCCTCAAAGGGTAAAATTCATCACTCGTTCAAGCATGCCTCCAAAGGTAAATTTCAGCGCTGAGTTAAGGTGGATTTCAAAATTGGCTGCAACTGCCAACTCTGAAGTTCTGGAAGAACTCTCACATGTTGAGTGGTCCTGCCTCTGCATGCTTTCCAATGATGCTCTTGCATCAGTGCCATAAAAAACATAACTGAATTAATGAAGGCTTCTCGCCCGTTGGAGAGATCTGTTGCCTAGTTATCTACTTATTCCGTCGAGCCTTGCACCGAGAACACTTTTTCCAAAGGTGATTATATGAGCCCGTAGATCAGTTGATTTCACACAATGATCTTCGAGCTATCACCATTCGTCCCATTACATTGAGTAGTTACTCTTCAAACACGAGATATTCAACCACGAGCGTGTATGTCTGAAGAACTTAGCACAGTCGAAGAGTCTATGAAGGAGGTACTCATCGACCTCATGACTAAACAAGTAATGTCTATGTCTATGGGTGTACAAGCATCATCGATGAGAGGAGTACAAACCTCTCTGTAAACCCTATTTCCCCCATTCTGTAAAAATAACTATACTGTCCAAGTATTGTGGCAAACTCAAAAATGTGAATGTGCGATGTGAATGGACCTTGTGGAAAAGGTCGATGGATGTGAATAATATTATGAATATATATTGCAGGACTGCTGAGAGGGGGGATGTGTTAAAAAAGAGTCCACGATGGCTGAAGAAAGGTGGTGGAAGGCACCTGGAAAGGTAGCGTTAACTTCCACCGAAACCAATATCGTATTTGGACTTCACTGGCCCAGAGAACCAAGAGCGACTCGCTGACCCTGAATTAAATGACTAGCCAGGTTGGTAGGTAAAGGGATCCTCATGAGTAATGAGGGATGGGGGTGAACCGCCCATCCATAGAGTCCTCAAATCTGACCACTGCGAGGAAGGTCATGCCACACGCAACCTCACCGAAAGGAGAAAAAGGCAGGAAGAGTGTGTGATCAAGGGCAGACGCGAGGGAAAGAGGAAGAGGAGAACTTTGAAAAAATACAGAGTGAGTGATAACAGAGAAGAAGGAGAGTGACCTTTGTTCTCGGTCACTGGAAAATAGAGATGCAGTCTCGCAACATCATGGTCTCAGCTCGGGGGTGGCTAGCTGTAAATCCGTCGGGAGTCACTGAGCCTACAGTTGGGTGGAAACAAACACCCCTCTCAGTAGTTGCATCACCTGGTGTTTTTCTGATAAGTGTTATATCTTGTATCTTGAAATTTATATGCTGACATGTATGTTCATAGTCTGTGTAATTATGAATGGTTCTAGTGTAAGACTGTCTGCATGGTGTTTTGATCAGAAATGATGGCTGCACGTTTTTATTGGAAATACCACGTATGTCTTATGCTTATATATGTATATATATATGATTAACTAACACAGATTTTCAAGCGTGCTCTCGGGAGATTTGTTCCTGTGTTTGACCTACTTGATGCCTAGGATAGATTTCCTCATGAAGGCACCCTTTCGAGACCACTTCCTTACCTTTGAGAGGACCTCCCAGTCTGGTCTTCAAAACCTGGTGTAAATTACCCAAGGATCCGAAGGAGGATGTTATAGCTTAAGCCTTAAACCCTTGCACGAAGGAGAACGATCCTCGTAGATCCCAACTTTTCGGCATTTTGGTACCCGGAGTAACCAAGGGCGAGTTCCCTTGCATTCGCAAGTCCCGAAACCCCGACTTGCGAAATCCCAAATTATTAGTGTGGGAGTACCTAGACCATCCTTTTATAAGGGCATGTGGCGGTCGGTAAGCGGTTCGACATTTCAGCGCAAGGGAATCAAAGGGGATGAACCCTGGTCATCGCGAGTCGTGAAACCCCGACAACCGAAATCCCAAAATAGTTTGAAGTGTGGATAAGTATCGATTGACGGACGAGATCCTGTCGAAAGATCTAAGGTCAGTCGTGACCGTTAGATTGGAGGAAGAAACGAGGGCGTTAAATGCCTCAACCCGTTTCTTTTATCTTCGTGAGTAGCAAAGAAATCGGGACCGTAGATCCAAAGGTTCATGGGAGTACCTAGACCGTCCTTTTATAAGGGCACGTGGCGGTCGGTAAGCGGTTCAGCTTTTTGGTGCTCGGGAATCAAAGGGGAAGAACCCTGGTCATCGCGAGTCATGAAACCCCGACAACCGAAATCCCAAAATAGTTTGAAGTGTGGATAAGTATCGATTGATGGACGAGATCCTATTGGAAGATCTAAGGTCAGTCATGACCGTTAGATTGGAGGAAGAAACGAGGGTGTTAAATGCCTAAACCCATTTCTTTTATCTTCATGAGTAGCAAAGAAATCGAGACTGTAGATCCAAAGGTTCGTGGGAGTACCTAGACCGTCCATTTATAAGGATACGTGGCTGCTAGTAAGAGTTTCGATGTTTCGGAACCTGGGAAATCAAAAGGCAAGAACCCTCGACCTCGCGAGTCATGAAATCCCGATGACCAAAACCCTGAAATAGTTTAGGATTTGGATGAGATAGGATATTTCGGCACTTCGGGGCCCAAAATACCTAAGTGCGCATTCCCTTGTGCTCGCGAGACCTGAAACCTCGATGGGTGAAATACCGAAAGGATAATACGCGTGTGTGTTACGATATTTCAGCATTTCGGTACTCGGAATACCGAAGGGAGTATTTCCCCAGTACTCGCAAGTCCCGAAATCTCGACCTGCGAAATCCTGAAATGCTAGTGTGTGGGTAAGTTATGAGTTTTCGGAGTTTCGGCTCCTGGGAAACCCAGGTGCGAGACCTCCTGTCGTCGCATGTCCTGAAATCCTGATGGAGGAAACCTCGAAATAGCGAATCATGTTTAGAGGTAGTGTTTCAGAGGTCGGCTCCTGGAAGATCCCGATGTGAGACCTCCTGTCATCGCATCTTTCGAACTCCCGACTTGCGAAACTCCGAAGTATGAAACTTTGAAAATGTGTATAGGGCCACTAGAATTAATGTTTCGGTGTTTTGGCACTCGGGACATCTAGAGGCAATTGTCTTGTCCTTTCATATCGCGAAATCCCGATAGGCGAAGTCCCGAAATGGATTAGCACACGTGGTTTTGGCGTTTCAGTTTTTTTCGGTGTTCGGGATTTTCAAAGGTCAGTGTTCCTCATATTTTCTAGCCGCAAAATTTTGAGGGATGAAACCCCGAAATGAACAAAGGAATACCTGTACCTCGATTTCTCATATTGTGAAAGTTGATGAGTACCCTCTGATAAGGCCTGTGGCCATAACCGCTGATCATGGGAGAGCGGATAAGGGGATGGCAGGGTCTGTATCAGGCCCCGTAGGGATTTGGGGAACTATGTTCCTCAGAGGAAAGAAGAAAAAGGCCGAAAATTTATTATGCCGTAGTGGGTGTGTTACACTCTCCGTTGACCGCTCGCAGATCCGGACCATCCTGAGTCGTCACAGAAAAGAGAACCAAGCACAGAGATGACCTAACAAATGCGAAGCTAATCCTGACCATCTTACCCAACTACATCCTGCCTCTGGCCGACGTGGTGAGTCGTGATAGTGTGCCAAGAGATTTTTATTACACCATGGTTACTGCGTACCTCTCGAAGGGAATATGTGTAGTTAGAGTGTAGTAGGACAAGATCACAATGTTGAAGTTCATCGACTTCAACCTAGGATACCACAAGATCCATAATATGCTCGCCCCATATAAATACTTGACCAGGACGAAGGGGAAGAACTTGAAAATAATCCCCCAGCCGTGGACGATGAACCTCGCATAGTCCACCCTGTTGAATGTAATGAAAATCCCACACTTTGGAAGGAACCAGGAGGTTAATGCTTGTGTTAAGATCCTTCTCTCATGTTACCATGGTAGCTACTTATGGCTAGACCGACGTATCACAATTGATCTTACGCTGATCCATAGGATCACCGGATTAAGTATGCAAGGACCTGACCCGCAGGACTTCTATCTGGGGAAAGCCACAGATCGCGCATTAGCACAGAAGATCAAGGATACCTACGACGATGTTGAGAAGGGGACGCAAGGCTACAAGGTAACTTCCATATAGAATGGATAAGTGCGCCTAGCATGCCAATTAATTGCAGGAAAGCTAGTAATTAATAATAGACCCACGCAGGTCACAGGGTTTGTCGTTGACCTCGCAGGGAAATGCGTGGAAGGCCTATAGATAAACTGGGCGAAGTACCTAGTTAATCATTTGGAATTAGACTGCCACGAAGCATAGGATCAAGGCTACGAGTTCCACTTTAGCTGGCTCCTGATCCTCATTGCGTTTATTGCTTGGGAGATGCTAGAAGGTGAGACCTTCTCGGACATTGAGCCACTCGAACCACTTGCTGCAAAGTTCACCACGCTCTGGTACTCGAGTGATATGGGAAAATAATGGCAGTGGAACATAGTATTTCACACATATTATCTCCAACTGAAGAGGGCTATCAAAGATGAAACTCACATGACGCCAAACACCCTGCAACGGTTTTGATCCCTCATGAAGTTCCACATAGATCGACACTTCATCTATATCACTGCGCGAGCAGACGAGCATAAGGAGGAGCTTCAATCATACTTCAAGCTCATAGAAGAGGACCTCGAGGAGATAACTAAGGACTGGTCAACATACCTCCTTATCCCCACTTATCCTACAGAGATTTCTGACCCCAAACTTGATAGCTCGAAGGCCACTCACAAAGAACATGACACACCTGGAACCAACAGAAGGAAGAAGACCGCAGAAGCCCAAGACTTAAGCGACGCATCAGAAAAAAATGCTTCAGTATCACTTGGCCGAGGGGGTGATGATGAAGTAGAAGAGATAAATGGCAAATAAGATGAGCAGAAGTAAGGCAAAGTAACACCGCCTAGAGATGAGGCTGATCCCTTGAAGAAGAGGAAGGTTTCTTCCCCAAAAACCTCTTCCCGAAAGAAATCCAGAGCCACCTTGACCAAGATGCATACTATGCTCACTGTCGATGACTTTGACTTCATCATCACAGCTGTAAATGATGCCTCGCAGGAAATATTACAGAAACATGAAGCCAAGCAGGAATATATGTATGACAAAATCGAGGTTGAGCTCCGAGGGGTTCAGCAGGATCTTCAGTCCAGTCGCGTAGTGTCCACTGCGCCCCTTTCGTCGAAAGAACCAGAGTTGGGAGATGAGCTAGCCCAACTACGCCAACTAGCTGATGCAACTAAAGCTCACCTTCATCGTGCACAAGAAGAAATAGAAAAATCCACCCAAGCCTTGAAGCAAGTGCAAGAAGTAGTCGTAGAACAATGTAGAGTTAAGGAGCAGGAGAAGGTTTCTCTCCTGACAAAGTTTGAAGAGGAGAAAGCACAGATTCAACAATAAAAAGAACAATTGCTCGCAGAACAAATCGAAGTGAAAGAAGAAGTCAACATAGCACTTCTCTCTGTGACAGGCTTAGAGCCAAAGGTAGAAGACCGATTCGAGCATCGAGTAGAAAAGCTCGCAGAAGCTATCCAAAAACTACAACAAAGAATAACAGACTTAGAGCTCCACGCAGTGCCCGACACCCCACAGAATGTGAGAGATCAAAGAGATGCAACTGCTCGAAGCACAGTTGAGAGAATAAAGGCCCTTGCCATGGAATGCAAACAACTAAGTGATCGCAGTGCTCAGACTTATCAGCGACTCACTGAGAATCCAGAACTGAAGGCACTGGAGTCACAGCTCCAGGAGGCGAAGCATCAAGCAGAAACAATATAGGCACAGTTGAAGCCCCTATCAGCTGTTGAAAGGATGAAGCGATCCCAAGAGAAGCACACTTCTCAACAAAAGGTCCACACCATTCAGAGCAGAGTCATGGAAGTGACTTAGAGGCTCCAACCTATACATGATTAGGCTTGCCAACTGTTCTCAGAGATCGAAGGAAGAGGAGAAGAATTGGAGCAAGTCGTCACTGCGACCGAACAATGCTTAGAGGGACTTGTCAACGAAGTTGTTATCCAAGAGTTTGCTGAGCAGGAGGCCATGGCACAACAACAAGTCGAAGCAGCTCAAACCAAGCTCGATGATTTTGAGGAAAAATTATCCAGATTAGAGTGACTTGGGACGATTCACATGTGAGTGTTTGGGGCCTGTTGGCCCTTGACCAAGTTTTGAGGATCCTTGGTCATGTTTGACCTATTTTTTGGACTTCGACAAGCTGTCGAAGGCAGTTCGCAAGACGAAGCAGAGATCGCAAGATCTTGGCCCCTTTTTAAAGCCTTTTTGGGTTTTGGGCTTATGTAATGGGTATGTGGATGTCAACCCATGAGTTTACCCATGCTTAGGCCTATTTTGTAATGTATAAATAGAAGTCTAGGCGATGCAAGAAATAGTGAATAGTGAATGGTGAATAGTGAATGGTGAATAGTGAATAGTGAATAGTGAATAGTGAATAGTGAATAGTGAATAGTAGTGACTAGTCCGTTGCAAGTGTGCTAAGTGTTGAGTGCTAATTTCTTTGTGCATACTGTGCAAGGCTTGCAGAGCTAAGTGCAAGTGATTGTAAGAGACTGTGGAAGGATTTGTGCTATAACTCAAGGGAGGAGGATCTAGCGAGGTGCACAGATCTCCTGTCCTCTACAGAGTTGATTTTGAGGCTTTGTGCATGTAAGAAGACTGAAAAAATCTAATAAAGAAGACGAAGAGTTGGTGGACGTAGCCCTAGGGTGGGAGTGAACCACGCATATCCTGTGTTGTGAATGCTTTGTGCTTTTGGTTATTCTTTTGGTTATGTGATTCAATGCTTAGTGCGATGTTAGATGATAGATGAATCTGATATGATAGTTTAGTGATGAATAATGTGAATGAATGCTAGATCTAATCTCTATTTGTATGCTTAGTGCTTGAATCTATTGGATCTGTGTGAATACTGTGCCGATCTATTGTTAGGGTTTAGTTGCGCTGTGAACTAAGCTGAATATTAACAAACTGTAATAACTAAGTGCTCTGTTAAGGTGTTACAATCATAGATCTGTGTCCCAGCTAAGGTTGCAGACACTAGAGTCCTGCAACCACCCCTTCTTCTATCTCGTGTGAGACTTCATCTGCTTCACATGTGTTGCTGAAAGGGACGATAGTTAGGGTTTTGTTGGTGTGCTGTTGTAGCGTTGAACCCTGGTTCTGCCCCTATGCCAACACATAGATAAAAACACTTATATTTTAATAGAAAATGGGAAATTGACTACAGGGGATGGACATTACTCCCAACCATATATTTTTTTCTCCAAATATCAATAACAAATCACCCCCGAGTTGGGGCTACGATTCCAAAAAAGAGGGTGTCTCTCACATCCCAATTCACTCCCACAACAAACTAGTTTTCCTACAACTATCGTAGTCCTCCAACTCTCTTCCCCTCAACCTATGCAACGCAAGGAATTGAGATCCCCCTTCATTGCACATAGTCCCTTAGGCCTTCCCACTCCCCTCCATGGCTCCAACACAAGGTTATATATGAATCTCTAATGCTGGGGACGCCAGGGATGCCAGATGGCCAATAAAAAATTAACAAAATTGCCCATTACTCAAGGGAAATATCTCACACATAAATATTCCTCTCTATGGGCCTAACAAGCCACTTTCTCAGACAAGATTCCTTCAAGATCTAATGCTCTCCACTCACTTGCTACTCCAAAAAATGCATGCAAAAACTGCCCAAAATGGCCACTCAAAATTTTCTTTTACCCATGAGAGTTAACTCACAGTTCCCAAGGTTGATTGTACTCAGCCCCCATGCTCTCATAACTATGGGATGTAACTTTTCCCACCAATCCCTCTTACATGTATTTAATGATTGGGATATCATACACTCAAAAGGAAATTAGAAGGTTGACTCAAAGTAATAATTTTAGGAAAGCGGGTTAGAATTAATATCTGTGAATAMTTCTCCCTCCTTGGACCCCTCTCTTAGACATTCCCCTCTCTTGTGGAAACTTAKCCCCTAATCACTCTGTCCGTGTCCACCGACAACCAACATCACATTTATTTTATTATTACGATGATCCGGGTTGGATCATTATATTATTTGTCATCTATCTTAGTAGTTTATGGGTGGAAAATTGGAGGAATTATCTTGTAGGGTCGTTTCGGTGGCTGGTCCAAATTTGGAAATTTGGGTCCAAAAAACTGTCTAAAATCTTCTAGAGCCATTTTGAGGCACCAAATGACACTTTTTTTGGTCCAAACCTTACTATGTAGAAATATTCTATATTTTASATATCGATACTTTTCCAACGAYGCAAGAATAACATCAATAAGAGTTCATATGTGAAATTTATTCCTCCCACAAGTTGACCTATCATATTGATCACCATGGTGCGAGTGGATGCCACGTCAACCTCCATTACTTAGACATGTGGGGCTAACCACAAAGTGGATTTTCTAAGAACATTCTAGAAGGTCCAAAACCTTATCACAATTGAGGGTTGAGGAAGTCAAAAACCTACCCCCAGATGACTATCGGGCTATGTTAAATACCAAGCCGCTAGGAGGAGAAGGGGTTCCATTCTATGTTATTGTATTTTGTTCCATAGTTGAAAAAAACAACTGGGAATGGGAAATTAGGGAGAATAATAGAGGGGGTTAATGTTCTATAGCAACCTGACAGGCCACATGTCTCAGGTGACTCCATAGTGAGTTCCCTCTCCATTGTACTTGCATTATTTCCGTACCAGAGAAAAGATAGCAAAGAAACCTCACCTTCTAGTTGGGTTTTCTCTCGTAAGGGTTTCCCAGAGAAAATATTTTGTGCTATTTTATGAATGGTGTGTGATTGTATTTTACTGTTCTCTATTTTCTACATTTTATCTATTTCATGCATAAGCAAAAAATCAATAACTAAATATTTTGGAATCTAAAATAATTTAACCTTCATAGTGTAGATTTTCATTTTTGTTTATCAGATATGTTGTGAAGAACTATTCTAGTGGAATATCCATGACAATTTACATATCATATTGGTATCATAACATGTTTTCTTTTGTTTATTTGTGGGAAGTTGTAGGATCTAGGAATCAGATTAAAGATAAGTCGCATAAATCCTAGCCATGGCGGACAAGTCTGTTCATAACAACCCTCGATATCCAACAGAAGAGAGATTTGAAAGGTTGGAAGAACAAGTTGTTGAAATCAATCGCAATATGAAACTCCTCATGGCGGCTCTAGCAAGAAAGCTCTGACCGTTCTGAGATGATGGAGGCTCTAACTCATAGATCAGATCGGAGGGAGAATCGAGAGATTAGGAAGACTCAAGAAAGGAGTCATGGAAATAATCCAATAAAGAGTAGTCGAGTTCGAGTGTCACTAACCCTTCACAGTCCTTATTCAATATGAAAGTGAAAGTGGACGTAAATCCATACCAAGGTGATATTGATGCATTAAGACTAAATCATTGGTTGCAACAACTAGAAGTTATTTTAGCATTCACCATATAGATGAAGAGTAGAAGATTTCATTTGATAAATTGAAGCAAGAGGGCCATGCTTTAACCTGGTGGGAAAGCCATACATAAACACTAAGGTTGGAGAGTGACCTGCCAATAACTAGGTGGGAGGACTTCAAAACTCTCATTAAGTCCCAATTCTACCCTATCGGATATGTAGAGGACCAATGGATCCAGTGGCACTACTTCAAGCAGAGGTAGGGGCAGAGCGTCCAAGAGTACACCATTGAGTTCAGGAAGATGGCCATCATGTTGGGTATCTCTCCCAAGAATCCAGATGTAATCTTCAAGTATATGTGGGGTTTACACAATCATTTACAAAAGTAGGTGATTATGTTCAAGCCAAGGATAGTGGATGATGCATGTTTACAAGCACAATATATAGAAAACATAGGCCAAAAGAAGGGGAAACCAAGTGGTTCTAAGTAGAAAGAACACTAAGAAGATTCTAAGGAGGGGAAGAATAAGTGGAAATGGGGGGAATATAAGAAGACAAAAACCACTACACATCAATGCAAATATCCCAACAACCATTGCAATCATTTCAACATTCGTGGCCACACTGAGGAAAAATGATGGAAACTATATCTAGATTTGAACTCAAAGAACCACAAGAAGGATGGAAACAAAAAGAACATTCTAGCCACATATTCAAGCAACTAGGTTGAAAGTAGCCCAAATGTGGATGAAAATATTATCTGCACCACTATGCAAAAGGAGGTAAATCTGAGTATCCTTCATCACTAGGAAGAGAAGGAGATGACGAAGCTCTTCCACATCAATATTCAGGTCAAGAAGACCAAGATATATGCTCTGTTCAAATTTGGTTCACATGATGGTATCATAGTAGTATATCTAGTCAATAATATTGTACTGGAGGTTCAGGATCATCCTATCCCCTATCCATTGGGCCGGGTAATCAAAGATGCAAAGATCAAGGTAAAAAATAAGTACAAGATAAAATTTGTTGTAAGTGTTGATTTTATAGTTGAAGTAGAATTGGATGTAGTGCCACTAGATGTATGCAAAGTGGTGTTTGGAAGCCCCTACATGTATATGAGGGATGTTCTCTTCATGCAGAGAGCCTATTAGTACCGCCTCATCAAGGATGGGAAATCCTTCATCATCATTGTGCATAAATGAAAATCAAAACTTTCATTCGTAAGTGCCAATCAAGCTAAGAAATTGATTAGTTCTAACAAGAAATATGTTTTACTTTTTCTAAAATAAAATCTATCTCGTGAAGAGTCATTAAAAGTAAAGACATCCTTGGAAGGTTTTACTAAAGAGCAGAAACATCAGTTGGAGGAGTTTCTATAGGCATAAAAAAGGGTATTCCAGGAGCCTAAAGGTCTACCACCTAAGAGAGAAGTGGAGCCTGAAATCCAATTATTTCCAGACTCCCCCTTGCCAAATATTGGGTTGTATAGAAAGTCCGTTCTGGAAACAAATGAAGTAAAGAAGAAGTTGCATCAATTGTTGGAGCATGGTGTGATTCGATCAAGTACCTCACCTTGTGGGTCACCCATCATAGTTGTACTCAAGAAGGATGTGACTTGGAGAATGTGTATCTATTACATGGAATTGAATAAGATTGCAATGAAGAATCGATACCCTCTACCCATGATCGATAATCTATTTTACCAACTACAACATTCCAAGTACTTCACTAAGCTAGATTTGAAATCAGGAAATCACCAGGTATGAGTAAAAGAAGAAGATACCTAGAAGATTGCCTTCAAGACAAGGCAAGGTTTGTGATCCAGATGGATCTCAGTGGCCATCCACCTCTTCCATTAAATCACCATTTTGAGCCTGTGGTTTTGATAAACCATGATATTCACCCTTTTGATGGGGAATGGAATGTAATTTCATCTTTATTTGTTAATTACATGCATCATTTAATTATTTCCTAGTGGTCTTATGTACATGCCTACAACATAGCGTTAATGCACCAGTTCCCATTTAAGCGTGCTCAGGCTAGAGTAGTATTGGGATGGGTGAACACCTAGAAAGTCCTACTATTTTACATGCCTATGGCATTTTATAAACTTAGTCAAATTTATCCCACATGCATCATGGGAATTGTTCTCCTCTCACTCTCTCATATATAATTGAGGCGAAGGAGGCCCTTTAAGCATGCAATGGAGTGTGATGTCGTAGCCAACATCTCTTTCTTTTCAGAGATAAGCTACCCCATTCTACCAATTTGTGTTCTATAGTGTTTTTCTCTCTTATTAATTAATATAAGTTGGGTTTCATTATATTTTTGTGTTTATTGCAATATTTTTGTGTATTTCCTTTTTTTATCTCTGCTATATTTTTGTTTTCATCTCGTTCTCAAAATAATCTGGATTAGTGGTATCAGAGCAGTTTGCTCCTTATCATTTCTCAGAGCAGGTCCCCGACGAGGTCAAGGTATAGAGATTTCGGTCTCGAGCTAGTTTTTCTCGAGGACAACCACTCTTGCTAGCCCAAACGACCTCCCATGGTGGAATAAAAGAGAGATGACAGAGCAAGAGATCCTTTCAAGATGTTGATTGAGGAAGCCCTCGTGCGACAAAGGAACGAGATGATGGACAACTTTTCTCAGATCCTTCTAAGACTAATGATGGCGACAACTGAGGCATCTTCAACAAACAACCATTTCGTAAGTTTCAAGGTACATGTCAGTTTTGATATCCCCTTATTTGAAGCCCAGATAGATGCATATGTTCTAGAAAAATGGTTGAATCTGCTAGAAGGTTATTACTCTGTCCAAAATTTTCCCGACAGTGAAAATATCACATTTGCGCTCCTTAAATCCCTTCCCCATGTCATATATTGGTGGGAAGGTTACTGGGATAGGTACACCGCGAATGAATATACATTATTTGGGAGAGAACCCACTTGGGCGAACTTTGTAAATGCCCTAAAGGAGGAGTTCTACCCTGTCAGAAACTATGATGACCAATACATGAGATGGAAAAATATGCGTAAAAAAAGAGACCAGACAATGTCGGAGTACATCAACATCTTTCATACCTTTCACTCAAAGATGGGTATCAAAGACTCCGAGCGACACCTAGTTTTGAAGTACTGCAGTGGTGTACATAGGTACATCCAAACAAAGATGGATTTCTTGGACATATCCTCACTAGGAGTTGCTTATCGATATGCAATCAAAATTGAGCAGAAATTCAAGCAACATAGTAAGTGGGAGAAGCATGGACAGAGAAAGAAAGGACAACCTCAAGATATCTAGTTCTAGATGCAGGAAAAGAAGGGTAACATGAAGTCTAAGAAAGACACCGGAAAGTGGTGTGAGTTCCACAACAACCCTTGGCACAACATTGATGAATGTTGCTCAATACAATCATTGATGGTCGAGCTCAAAGACAAAGAGTCGAAACCTGAACTGGACCCTGATTCAGAAAATAATAAAAGGAGACAGATCATTGATACAGAATGCATTGCTACTGTCACAACTGCAACAATCCAACTAGAAGAGGATCCTGAGGAGGGGTTGTGACGCTTCCATTCACATATGTGGGTGAAGGGGACCCCACTACATTTTATTGTTGATAGCGAAAGCCAAAAGAACATCATCTCAACAGAGGTTGTCAAGTAGTTGGATTTTCCAACAACACCACACCCGCAAACATACAACATCGGGTGGCTTCGCCAGGGTCAATATCTTCGTGTCAGCCAACAATGTCTCCTATCCTATGGCATCAAGCCCTTCAAGGATGAGGTATTGTGAGATGTTTCCCCATTGGAAGTATGTGATATTATATTAGGCCAACCATATATGTGGAGGCCTCATGTTATTTATGAGTCGCAACCCCATAATGTCATTGTTATTATGGGGGGTCAACTATACCAGAAACCAAAGGTAGTTTCGATTATCGTCCCACCAAAACAATGCCACAAAGTAATCTCTCATACTGCAAAGTTTAGCCTCTTCACAATACGATCGGAAGGTGAAAAAAAGGACACTGAAAATACTGCAGCCTCAACCCAAGACCTTTATATCTAGAAGAAGCAGATGGAAAATATTGTAGACAAGTACCAAGATGTTCTTGCTGCACCTACGGGGGTGCCTCCACACTGCCTAGTCAAACAAGGTTATAACATAACCATTCATACTCTTCATGTTGCATATTCATGGATAAATTCCTCCCACACTCAGGTAGATCATGCAACTATATTGGTTGAATGGATCCAACCACTCCATCAATAGGTTCATGACATCCTTTAACAAGCTAAGTAGGACAACTTCTTCAACAAGGCAAACAACACACCAAGCTTCAGATTTAGCAGAAGTCTCCCCATCTCGCAAGGGAAATTGATGCAATGGGGACCATTTCTTCCTAAGGGGGGAGGAATGATCCAAATGGATCTCAGTGGCCATCCACCTCTTTCATTGAATCACCATTTTGAGCCCGTGGTTTTGATAAACTATGATATTCACCCTTTTGATGGGGAATGGAATGTAATGCCATCTTCATTTGTTAATTACATTCACCATTTAATGATTTTCTAGTGGTCTTATGTACATGCCTACAACATAGCGTTAATGCACCCGATCCCATTTGAACTTCGTAATTAAACGCGCTCAGGCTAGAGTAGTACTGGGATGGGTGACCACCCGTAAATTCCTACTATTTTACATGCCTATGGCACTTTATAAACTTAGTCCAATTTATCCCACATGCATCATGGGAATTGTTATCCTCTCACTCTCTCATATGTAATTGAGGTGAAGGAGGCCCTTTAAGCATGCAATGGAGTGTGATGTAAAGCTTATTGCAAATGAAGCGTAGCCAACATCTTTTTTTTTCCAGAGATAAGCTACCCCATTCTACCAGTTTGTGTTCTATAATGTTTTTCTCTCTTATTCAATAATAGAAGTTGGGTTTCATTATATTTATGTGTTTCTTGCAATATTTCTGTGTACTTCCTTTTTGTATCTCTGCTATATTTCTGTCTTCATCTCATTCTCAAAATAATCTGGATCAGTTTGTATGAGTGGTTGGTTATGCCATTCAGTTTATGCAACACACCAACTACATTTATGAGACTAATGAATGATGTTTTACACCCTTATCTAGATTCATTTGTTATTGTGTATTTGGATGATATAATGGTTTATAATGATACTTGAGAGGATCACATATCACATCTTACATAGGTCTTAGAGACCCTGAAGAAGCACCAATTGCTAGCCAATCTCAAGAAATGCACGTTTTCTCAATAGTATTTGATGTATCTTGGGCATATGATCGGTGGAGGCGAGCTCAAGATAAATCCCGCCAAGATGGAGGCCATCATGAAATGGCCAATTCCTACAAATTGCATAGAATTTAGGAGCTTTTTTGGGGAATCATAGTACTTACGAAAGTTGATAGCTTCGTTTTCAGCAATCGCTGCACCACTCCATGCAATAACAATGGGCAGTAAGAGTTTCCAGTAGTGGAAGAATCAATAAAAGGCTTTTGATGAGATGAAAATAAATATTAGTCAAGCTCAATGTTTGCACTACCAAACTTGTATAATCCTTTTGAAGTGGAGATAGATGCAAGTGGGTATGCCAAGGTAGTAGTCCCGATGCAGGGAGGAAGGCTTGTCTACTATCATTATGAAGTATTTCATGGGGAAGTTCTAACCTATCCTACCTACAACAAGGAGCTCTATGATTTGGTACAAGCTTTCAAAAAGTGGAAGCACTATCTAATGGGAAACGAGACCATCCTCCACACAAATCACCGACCACTATAGTACTTGCAGGCCTAGATTACAACTTTGGGAACTTTGATGCACATGGATCCTTTTACACATGATGCATACATAGAAGATGAAGACTTCAAGGAGTTGTTTCAACAAATGCATGGCTAAAATCATATAGAAGAAGGTGACGAAAAGGATGACTATCATTTCCAAAATGGTTTACTTTACAAGTTCAACAAGCTCCATGTTCCTAAAGGTGAACAATTGTAACGTATTAGAGAGGCTCACACCTCCAAGGTTGCAAAACATTTTGGTGTTGGGAAAAAAGTTGCCAACTTCATAGGTATGTGAATTAGCCCATAATGTAAGAACATGTAGCAAAGTATATTAGAGGATGTACACTTTGTTGTACCAACAACCCTAATAATAGGAAGCAAGGTCTATACCATCCCTTACCTGTACCCTCTCGACCTTGGGAAAGGATTTCCATGGATTTTGTGGGAGGGTTAGCAACGACCTAGAAAGGACATGACTATTAATTTTTGGTAGTTGACAGGTTCAACAAGATGTACATTCTCATGGCTTGTAAAATACCATCAATGGATAAGAAGCAATAAACAAGTTCTTTGAACAAGTTTGGGTGCACTTTGGGATACCAGGGAGCATTATCTTAGTCAGAGATACAAAATTTCTAACAGAGGATTCCCCTAGTGCACAACAAGAAACCAAGAAGTGTGCAACACTTGGGGAAGTACAATGAGGGTTTTAGAGAGCTCACATAGACATATCCGGAGAAACCCTTCCGATCCAGTACATAACATACCAAGGCGCGCAAGTTGAGCCATACATCTCCATATTTTGATGGTGGAATCACTGGGGAGCTTCAGTTGTCTAGCAGACGAGCGTAAACCCCCAGGGGGTCCCATCCGGGGTCCAGTTAGTCCATCAAAGGGCCGATATTTAGTTTGACAGTCATCTGGAGGAGCTGTAAGGTCAGGGTGCATCATTTGGGATAGTTTCCAGGAAAATCAGACTAGTACTTCCAGCAAGGTGAGGACAACGGGATAATATGAATGCCATAGCACAAATGGCCATCAACACACAAATGATCAATCAAATTTCTAGCAATATGGGTTCCAGTGCGACAAAAGGAGTGATTAGTTCAGGAGGACACCAGGTAGGTGGTGCCAATGGATCCATTGGATCTCAGGGTGGAGCGAGTGGACATCCTTCACCTATTTGTGCCTATACATCATCTGTGAGGATTCCCAACATCTATATCCACAATTCTAGGGGGGACAACCATTGGGACAATGAGAGCAGACATGGGGAAAACCAAGACATGGGCAGACAATGCCACATGACCCATTCGGGGAGTATATGAGAGATTGTTTGGCATTGGGACCAGAATTCCATGCAAACATGAGTTTTCTAGATTATTATTTGGTCAGGTATCGAAACAGGCCTAGGGAGGCACATAGGGGAAATGTGCAAACTCAAAACATGGAATTCACTAAGAAAGTGGGAAAGCTGAATATTCCTACTTTCGATGGGTCATCTCGATGCTCAGCTTAGGCATGGGTACAAAATCTTGACACATATTTCAAGCTCAACCCGATGACAGAGTTAGAAGCTATTAGCTTCACCACCTTGCACTTGGATGGGGAGGCCCACGAGTGGTGGTATCATGGGATGGTGACCTTGGGTGACAGCCACATTACTTCATATTTGGAGTTCACCGAAAGGTTGATGGAGAGGTTTGACAGGAGGGATCCAGAACTCCATTTCAGAGATCTGACACAGTTGAGAAAAACATTGTCAATTGAGGCCTTCATCACAGAGTTCGAGTGGAAGCCAGTGGCCATATCAGATATTTCAGATCACAGATTGGTGATGTTGTTCACCGAGGCATTGATGGATCCATTAAGGGGATAGGTTTAGGATTTCAAGCCTCACACCCTACAAGAGGCCATTGTGCGCACTAGAGACATGGGGGACTCAACGCTAAAACCCAAATCCTTTACCAAACCCTTTGTGTCACATAAAGACAAGGATCAAAAGAATCCTCAGAGGGATTAGAAAGGTAAGCCCAAGTTGGATGATGACACCAGATGGGAGTTGATGAGGAAGAAGCTTTGCATCTCTTGCAGAGACCCTTGGGTCCCAAGGCATCATTGCATGGGAAAGGGAAATATCTATTACATTGAAGTGGAATTAGATAGTGATGAGGAGGATTAGGAGATCGGGTTACAGGTAGACAATGATTCAGAGGATGAGCCTACATATGAGCCAAAGTGGAATCCGAAGAAACCCGAGACACGGGTAGAGGCACAACCAAAGGAGGAGAGAAAACCTCGCAGAGAGGTGAGAGGGGAAACCATAGAAACCCTTTCCAAAGTACCCAAGCATAACACTCTCAGGCTCAAGGGACTTATACAGGGGCACCACATGAAAACTTTAGTAGATGGTGGGGCCACCCACAATTTCATTGATGCATCCTTAATATCTCGGAGGGGGTTACACACTGAGGAGTTTGAGGGGTTCACCATGGTTGTGGTAGATGGATATACTATGACATGCTTAGATATGGCTCTAGACCTAGAGGTCAAGCTAGGAAACTACACCCTGATGGATACCTTTTACGTAGTTGACCTGTCAGATATAGATGCAGTGTTGGGGGTACAATGGCTTTATTCATTGGGAGAGATTGGGTTAAACTATTAGACGTTGACCATGAGTTTAAGATATTCTAGCAGGTCAAGAGTAAAATTGAGAGGTATGTCTACAAGAGCACCCAAAGAAATATCAACGAAGAAGATGGAGCATATATTCTGCCACGGTGATGTAGCATATGCAACATAGTCTCTGATCACCACCCAGAAATATTTAGAGGGAAAAGAGCATTACCATCCACAAATCAGAGAGCTTCTGAGCCAATATGAGCTAGTGTTTGGGCCGATACCACTAGGTAGGCCACCTGACAAGGGGTTCGAGCATACTATTGAGTTGGAGGCGGGGGATACACCTTTGATCAACACACCCTATAGAAACCCCAAGAGATTCAAGGATGAGATCGAGAAAGAAATCAAGGAATTGCTTGCGATGGGGCACATCAGGCCCAACACGAGTCCTTTTGCTTCTTCAATTGTATTGGTACTAAAGAAATATGTCACATTGAGGATGTGCATAGACTATAGATCCATTAATAAGAAAACAATCAAGAATAGGTACCCCCTTTCGCACATAGATGAGTTGATGGATGAGCTACATGAGGAACTTTTCTTCACCAAAATTGATCTGTGGTCAGGATATCATCAGATCAACATAAGAGAGCAGGACATAGAGAAGACAACTTTCAGATGCCATTTTGGGCACTTCAAGTTTTTGGTCATGTCGTTTGGGTTGACCAATGCACCAACCACCTTTCAGTCTTGCATGCGTCAAATCTTTAGGGGGAAGCTGAGGAAGTACCTCTTGGTATTTTTCGATGACATTTTGATTTACAACAGGATATGGGATGAGCATTTTGCACACTTGGAGGAGGTCTTGGGCATTATGCATGCACAATAATTATATTCCAAGGAGTCCAAGTGTGAGTTCGAGATGAGAGAACTACTATACTTGGGGAATATCATCAGTGAGGATGGAGTACAGGTTCATCAGGAGAAGATTAGAGCCATTCTGGATTGGCCAACACCCAAGAACCTCACAGAGGTGAAGGGATTCCTTGGGTTAGGTAGTTACTATAGGCGGTTTGTTAGGGGCTTTTCACAGTTGGGGGCACCAATCACACATCTAACCAAGAAAGGTTCTTTTCATTAGTCGGATGAGTCACAACAAACTTTTGAGAAAATGAAGGAGGTTATGAGCACATGCCCTGTTCTATCCCTTTCGAATTTCTCTCAACCGTTTGTCCTAGAGTGCGCTGCATCATGGGTGGGGATTGAAGCAGTTTTGATGCAGGGGGGCCATCCCATTGTGTTCTAGAGTAGGAATCTTAATGAGTCGGAGAGACTCTATTCGATTTATGACAAGGAAATGATAGAAATCATGCATGCCTTAACCAAATTCAGGTAGTATCTGATGGGTAGAAGATTTGTATTGAATATTGATCACAACAGTCTCAAGTATTTCCTATATCAGAAATACCTTAGCGAGAGACAACAAAAGTGGGTCTCGAAGATCCAAGGCTTTGAATTTAACATTGAGTATGTTAAAGGAAAAAGGAATGTCGTAGTAGATGCTTTTTCTAGGAGGCCAACATGGTGTTCGATGATGGATATTGGCACAAACTGGAAGACACATTTGTTGGTGGAGTATTCCAAAAACAAGTTTGCCTATGAGGTACTGGATTGAAAGGTAGTGGATTATAGATATCGGGTGTTTGACGATGTCGTTTTATACAACGAACAAATCTACTTGGTTCTGAAATATACCTTAAAAGAGAAGGTTCTGAAGGTTTGTCACGATTCAACTACAACCGAACATAAGGTATTCTTCAAAACATACCGATAGATCAAGGAGAGATTCTCATGGAAGGGTCTTAAGGATGATGTACTGAAGCACATCCGAGAGTGCACAACTTTTCAGTAGAACAAGTCTGAGCAGACACAACCCACGAGGTTACTTCAGTCTCTACCCATTTCAGAGCATAAATGGGAGAGCATTTCTATGGACTTCATTACAAGAATTCCTCGAGTGCATGGAAGGGACTGTATATTTGTAGTGGTCGACAGACTGACCAAATTTGCACACTTCTTTGCCATACCCACGGACTACAAGACCATATAGGTAGTGGAGCTATTTTTCAAAGAGGTTTTCCGGTTACACGGTTTACCTAGGCATATAGTTAGTGATGAAGATGGGCACTTCATCAACACGTTTTGGCAGGAGCTCTTTAGGTTGGTGGGCACAAAGTTAGCCACGAGTACCAACTACCACCCACAAATAGATGAATAAACAAAGATTGTCAAAAAAAGGGTGGAGGGGTATCTGAGGAATTGTGTGGGGGGGAAACAACATACATGGGTGAGATGGTTGTGTTGATGATTACAACTACGTGAGACATCCTCCAAGAAATAGACTTGAGAGAGAGCCCCTGAGTTGGGTGTGTGGTTCCTATCTGAGACAGAACTAGAACGTTGTGCTATCCTCCTCTATGTAGAGAGTTGAGATGATAATCTATATGATTCTCCTGTGTAATGTAGTGAGAAAGAAGATCTGTTAAGTTGGACGTGCCTATGACTGAGCACAGGTGAACGTGTGGAAAAGACCATGAGTTGGGTGCATCATCATGAGACATAGATGAAATGATGTATTATCCTCCTCTGAGGAGAGAGTTGAGATGAACTCCAGATGACTCTCCTATGTAATGCAGTGAGAAAGAAGATTTGCTGAGTTGGATGTGCCTGTGGATGATAACAGGTGAACGTGATCCTAGTGGCTAAGCACTAGTGAGTGTGGTTCTCATGTGAGACGCAATGAGATAGAGAGACATCCATGTGGCTGAGCACAGATGGATGTGCCCCTAGTGGCTGAGAACTAGTGGGTGTATGGGATCCATTTCTATATTGTTCAAGAGTTAGACCTATTTGTAACCCTATTTGTAATGTAAAGGCTACAGGTCGACCCCACCTTAATGTAAAATATAATTAATGTAAAAGATAATTTATATGGTAATTATTAATTATATTTTGAGTTATTGAGGTCGGTACTATTGTGCCAATAGACACATCATTTGATGTGATAAGTCTTATATAAATAAAGGTGAATCCCCATTGAGGAAACACACTTATCATTGTGTCATCTCATGATTTTAGAAATTGCGATATAAAATTATGAGAATTACAACACCCTCTTGTGTGCTAGGTTTGGTGATGGTGTGGGAGGTCTTTCTCTTGAGGAATATAGCAAAGGATTGGATGGTATTTCTTCCCTTGTTGAGAAGGGTTTCCCATGATACTTCTTGTGTTCTTGTGCATGTTTATTCTTCTTGTGATCTTGGTTTGTTGCAGTAGTTATGGTTCAAGTAAAAGTTAAACAAAAAATTTAAAGAAGATGCATGAGCCATATCTCATTGAAAAATCAATAGGTTGCACATGGGTGAGTACTTTTACAACACAACTTTCCACATGTCTATCAGGATGTCACCCTTTAGAGCATTGTATGGATATGATGCACCCTCTTTTGTGGAGACTGTGTTTGGGGATAGCAGGGTCCCGTGGGACAAAGACTGCATTGAGGAGAGTCATAGGATTATATGGGTAGTGAACAAGAACCTACTTGTAGCTCAGAACCAACAGAAGGTTTGTGTAGATAGGTAGAGGATAGAGCGCAATTTGAAGGGGCTCAATGAAAAATCAACATGGTATCATAGCATGTCCTGAAGATGACCATTGCACAATTTGAAGGGGCCAGATCCTCTCTCAAATTTATGTGGTAAAATTATTTAGAACTGGGTGCAGGCCTACTAGCCTAGGAAAAACCCTGGTTAAATGAAACCACAGTAAGGGAGAAACCCATTTTAAAAGGAAGCCGCCACAAGAAGAAACCCCTCTAGGCATTCCACAACTAGAAAGAGCCTTAAACCGCATACTTAAAATAAAATTACAGTTATGGTTCTTGAGAGAGATTTGAGGCAACCTTGAAGTATTTTGAAGGCAGTTTGTATGCAGACCTGATCTAGTTCAAGTGTAGCAGCTATTAGAAAAGAAGGAAAGGTTGGAAAGGCTGCAACCTATCGACAAGCTACAGGGACTACGTAGTGACTGTTTGGAGAGGTCGCATGCCTAGATATTTAGCTCGCAACCATAAAACCTCAGGCATTTTTCCGCTTTAATTTTTCTTCACTCGCAGAGAGGCATATTGAATCGAGACACCACTATTAGCCGCTAAAGCTTCTCACGTCTCCAGTTCGAAACCCGCGATGTGGCACAAAGCAAGGAGATTCAAGAGGAAATTCCAAGATTTGATGGACATGAGCCGTACTTGTGCCTAGCGCTGCGCGGTTTACTTGGCAAAGCGGCGAGGGGGATCCCCAGCAAAGCCTCCAACTTACAGGCACTCGTTGTCGCTTACACCATGCCACGGTCCTCTATCATGACACTCAGGATCAACAAGGATTAATACCCTGGAACAGAAAGAAAAACATTCAAATTGACAGGTTTGATGGTCGAGCACTTCTAGACTTCATCCGAGAGCCTTTTCCCAAACTTTATCGGTCTCGAGAGAAAACTGAGAAAGAAGAAAAACTCGAGGAGTTTGTAAATTTTGAGCATTATCGAGATCCCACACTCATGAATCGATACTATATACCCATGAATTCATGCAACAATGACAACAAGCGATCCATAATCACCTTCAGTTGYACGGATTAGAACTTTACTCGGCCCAAACTCAAATTCTGCAAATTTCCCAAGTATCGAAGATGGAGATCTCATACAAAAAACAAATTATCTATAAAATTCTTAATATTAGAAGCTTAATCTTCATTTTGCTGGTTTTGCTKCTTTTGGTTAAYAAAAATGAAGCTACCCAACAAAGATCGACTAYGAGGATGATGATTTATAGGATCTGGAAGAACTCAAAGAAATTGAGAACAATGATGGGAAAATCTATATAGGAGGCCTGKGCAGAGATGAAATTGTGATTTGGGTGCATCTTGTGAGTGGTGGTTCTTTGTAGGAAATTTCTGCAGTCTCTTCAACTGATTGAGAAAAGTTCAGATGAGAAAGTTCAGTCAAGGACAACATTGATGAAAAAAGATTTTGAAACTTCTTGTTAGCCTTACAAAGTCATCAACTTTTGTTGTATCAAGTAACTGGTTACTAATAAATATTAGTGAAGTGGCTAGTCTTCTGCCTGGCTTGTTCAAGCTTAAGTTTGAAACTGCCTATCATGATCTTATGGATGTGGAGAATAATCTAGATCATCAACTTTCACTTATATTGGAGACTTTCTTCTAGTTTGTTCACGATGTGGTTTTGGATAATACCATTTTTGAGAACATCCACACATTTATTCTTGCTACTCTATTGGATGTCTTGGATGGAAGAATGTGGAGGTTTGAGAGACATAATACAGTTCAAAAGATTCCTTTGGTTTACAAGCCTAAGGCTATTATGAAGTGGTTGTCTAAGGCATAACCAAGACACATGTACAGTACAAGTTCCATAAGAGGAACAATCGATGTCGATGAGTATCCACCACAGAGGAAGTCAAGGGAACTTGATGATGATGATTGTCAAATCACCTTCCTTGAAAATTAAAGTATACTAACCCTTGAATGATTTCTAGGTATGTTGTGATTTCATTGTAGGGCTATTATCCCTGTTACAGGAGCCCATTTTGTGTTGGTTGGTTATTATCCTAAGTACAAGAGCCCATTTTGATTGTTATCCCTATAAGAAGTCATCTTGGTTATTATCCTAGTACGGGAGGCCAACACTGTACTGTAGAGGCAATATAGGACCTGAGAAGACATTAAATATCTCCAGGTTAGCAACACCGAAAAAGGAATATGTCTATCCTTCCGAATTCAGAGGGAGTCACTTGAATCAGAGGAATTCAAACAATGAGAAGAAGGAAGAGACAATACCTTCTCCCCTTCAACAGTTCAGAGGGAGACACTTACTGCAATTGAACTAGTTGATCTCATAGATACAACTGATGGTTCCCAGAGATATTGCAGTAGGATAGGAAGAGGCCTACATAGGATCGATACAATTTTCTAGAGGCATAGGGAAATACAACTCCTTCTGGTACACGAAGATTGATGAATACTTGATGAAGTTTTGGCTTCAGCAAGACTGATGAAATTTTCTAGAGTCAAGGAAAATATACAGTCGAGATATTGAAGAGATATGTATAACAGAATGGAAATCCATGCCTACACTGATGGTGATGAATTTGAAGAAGATTGAGTGTACTCATTCAGTTTATGAGTCAACCAAGACAGACTCATTGGATAACAATGAAACATGTATTGAGACACCTACGAGGCACAATTGGATATGGCCTAAGATATGCATCAAGTGTGAACTTGAGTTTGCAGGGATATGTCGATACAAATTGATCAAAGAGTACAATGAACCTTAAGAGCACATCCGATTGTTGTTTTACCATTGGAGTTTTCCATGGTTTCCTGGTGCAACATGAAACAAATCTCTGTGGCCTTGAGTACCACAAAAGTAGAGTATATATCTTTGAGTGTGGCAGTCCACGAAGCAGTGTGGCTTCACAAGCTTCTGATAGATTTATTTGATCATGAGATGGATCCTATTATTATGTTAAGGTCCTAACCCACACATAGGTAGATCAATGTATTCAGATGTAATAAAGGTCAATATTAATAAGACCTTTCAATAAAATAGAA
>SNQJ01S0003653.1:148638-162276 GCA_010110895.2 Picea sitchensis | reverse complement strand
TATGTCCATGAATCTAGGCCTAAGGTAGACAAATTTGCAAACCAGACAGGGTTGTAACCAAACATTTTGGCTAAAACAGAACAATAGGACCCCCCGATCACTGTATCACAGACAACCACACCACAGGCTCTGAAGGAGAAAAGGCCTAGGCAGGATCTGTCACCTCCTGTCATTGAATTGTCATTAGAAGAATTATGATTGCATACCAAGAGGCCAAAAACCAATCCAACTCCTGACCCAGCTGGAGAAAAGGAAATTCCATCCACCACAGTGACAGAGGTTGATCGGTCGCTCCTCAATACAAGTGGCAAACATATTATAACCACAGTGTTACCAAAGAATCCTATAGATACTCCACCAATCAACGAGCCAGGCAAGTTAGGTCCAAAGCTGAGTATTTTTGAGAAATACAATCTGATCAAGAAAAAGAATCAGACTCTAACCAACAGTACATACGCCCAATTATGGAAACAAACGTTATCTGCACAACATAGGTTGCTATCGACATTCGACACGGAGAAGGGAAGAATGCACATGGCATTCCTCCAAGCACAAGTACCAGACCCAAAGGTAATCATAGATTACAAAAGGGCCACTTTTGAATTCTAGACTAAAGACGTGCATCTTGCCGATCAAATGGATCTGCACAGGCAGACGGGAGAAATTCTTTTCTCCACCTTGGCACATTCTTCCACTACTGCCTCCAGGTTACAGTTGTCTCTGACCAATGTCCAGACACAGTTGAAGTTGGAGAATATATCATCCTTTTCCAAGGACAACAGGATCAAGACATTGGAGGAGATGGTCCTCAAGATCGGGTACGATCCCTCGAATGTGAAAGCAGTTGAGGAGATGATCAAGAAGAAAAATGCAGACATAGTGTCTTTGAGAAAACAATTGAAGTTTCCCCCAACAGTAGACTCACAATCAAAGGAAATAGTAGAGACAGAAGGAGAAAAAGATGACATGCTTAAGTTAATCATGGAGCAGAATGCACAACTAAATGAAATGGAAGTTGAGAGGGAGAATCTAGTGAAAGAAAAATAACAATTGAAACCCATGGAAGTCATTCCATTGAGTGCAGTTCCACTCTCAGGAGTGAGCACAACATCACTAGCAGAAGTCCCATCGGCAAATGCACTGACGTCTCTGGAAAAGATGGTTGAATTGGCCAAATCTATGGAAGAGATGAACCTACAGGAGACAGAGATTAGCAGGCTAAAAAAGGAGATTGAGAACCTTCAGGAACTCAAACCTTCTTATCAAACCAGATTCTCCAAGGAAAAATAGGTGTCAGACCAGCTCAAACAAGAGTTACAACAGCTTTGAAAGAAAACAGTGGCAGGTAAAGCACTGGACAAAGTCAAAGAAAGTGTCTGGACAGACATCACCAAGTCTATGAATGAAATATGGCCAATAATAAAGATTATGTTTGAGAAAAATGAGCTGGTGCAGAGAAGTAAACAAGCAATTGAGAAGATTAGATCAGAACTAGGAGAGATGCCCACACAGGCTAATGAAATCATCAAATTATTGAATTCTAAAACCAGAGAGGAGATGGAAGAGATGAGAATTGAGGATAGAACAAAGACCATCCTTGAGGTCAACAGAGTCTTGACCAAGAGAGGATTGATGCTACAGTTAGAAGAAAAGGTTCAAGCCATGGACCTAGGGGTACAAAGGTTTTTCAGCAAGATTGAGGCTCTACAGAAGAAAGGTCTTCCTCGTCTGAAGGTGATAAATGACAAATTGATGATGCTCCCAGATTACAAAAAGAGACTAGCCAATGTGGCTAAGGATAGTTCAAAGTTTTCAGGGATTCAAGGTAGCATCACTGGAAAAGCATTCCTAGATGCACTTCAGTTGGAAATCAGCATTCAGCATGATATTCGATATATCTTCATCACCAAGTCTACTTTTTCCAAGTACACAGAGATGGATGAAGTCTACCAAAGGTTACTCAAGGTCAGCGTTCCCAGTCATCTTCGATGGGAAGAACTTTGTGACCTGATCGAGTAGTAGATGACCTATCCCAGTCCAGTCAGCTATCCAGTCAGATGAGGTCGTGTAGAGGCCTCACCAAGAGCTCACCAAGAAAACAGCATGCAGTTGCGACACATCATCAAACAGTTCCTATATTTCTGTAATTTGTTAAGTTAGTTAGGCTAAAAATAGATTTACCACGTCATGATCTTTAATGACAGGATCATTTGTAATTTTGGGTTATAAATACTTCACTTTTCGAAGTATTGAGGGTTGATCTTTATGCCCTGTGAGCTATCAGACTGTAATATTTTTCAAGAGATCCTCCATTAATACAAAGAGGCATTTTTACAGTATTCTTGCGTGTATTCACTGGTGATGTTTTTCTTTCTAAGTTTAATGTTATTCTCGCTTAGTTATCACACTATTTGCTTAATCTAATCTTTGAAAGTAATGAATGTTGCAGGATTTATCTTTGTATACCCTGTTTCTCACTTTGAAAGATTATAGTGTTTCATCTTCTGATTTTATGATAAAGAAATTCTTAACTTCTTCTTTGTTGTAATTGACATTCTCACCTTTTCTACTATTTCCTCGTTTATGCCACTAAAAGAATCCAACAATTACATTATCTCTCCCTGTGAAAGGTTCCTTTGTTTTCTGGTTTAGATTTTTATTTTCATGGTACAGGACCCATAGCATAATGGATGTGTAAACTATCTCAGCCAACCTAACAAACACTACAACAACAAAACCAACATATTCTATTTACCTAGCCTAATATTTTAAATTTGAAACATATCTAAATCATATAGAGAGATCCCTCTCTGAAGTTGGTAGGGCTAGATCCCAGTTTCGAAGTGGTTGGATAAATTTACCTCCCGTAGATTTCTTCATTCCTGACAACCTCTAGGAAATTTACAGGGCGTTAACATAGTGACGACCATACTGGGGAGTAGAACTAAAAAAAATTTAACCTCGCGTTTTCTTTTCACTAGAAGAAAGTTTGCTTCTGAAATATTGCAAATCTGAGAAAGAAGTAATGTTTAGAGGTTGTTAAAAACCTGTACATATTATTTTCAGACTCATAAAACTAAAAATATATATGTATAAATCAAAAAAGAAATCTGGCTCCCAAAAGAGCTTATACTCGATCTCACCCAAACCCAGAACCTACGATAGCAATAGATAATCCAGAACAGTTACTCAGGAAAAATACCATTACTGAAGGTTCAGTAAGTCATAGTCCCCTTCTGAAGTCCTCTTCCCTTCTAGAGGAGCTTGTTTCCCTTCAGGATCTTGACTTTGACGTCCTTTTCGAACAAAGTCTGTTTAGAACGAAATCCGATAGCTTTGTAACTGAAATCATTCTGGACCCAACCATCTTGCAACCCCGGACTCCTAAAGTTCTATCTCCCACTGCTAAACCCCAAACCACTCATTATGTGCCAGCTAGCCCCTCCTCATCCTCATCTTCTGTCACCACTCCATCTATCATCCAGGTTATTGTCTCGCCCCCTCCGCCTATCATGGAAGCTAGATATACTCCCTTGGTGTTGGATTCACCCCTTCATGTTATGCCCCAGGAATATCAAACGATACTTCCAAGGTTCGATGGAACATGACCCTTGAGCACATAGAAACACGTTGATAAAATGAATGATTATTTTGATCTGCAGGAAGTAGACGAGGCTGACGTTCAAATGAGATTGTTTGCCCAGAGTTTGATGAGTGATGTTAAGAAATGGTATAAATGTTTACGTGCTACCTCAGTGCTCGACCTTACCGCATTCCAAAGAAGTTTTCTAGACAGATGGGAGGTAAAGAAAAAACCTCTCCAAATATTATTAGAATACAAAAACATCAGAAGAAATCAAGGTGAGACAATGCAAGATTACTGCACCCGTTTCAATAACCCGTACAATGCAATTCTAGCCAATATTAAACCTCCATAAGGTTTGGCATTGATAAAATTCCCTAATGGTTTTGACGTCGATATGTCATATCAATTAAGGGAAAGAAACTCCACCACCCTGGAGGACATGCAGAAAAGTGCAATAAGTGTGAAGGCCAACCTATTGGCAAAAAGGGCACAATAGAGGATACAAAGGATAGTCACAATTAAATAGGAACCTTCCACATCAACCTCCAATTCCAAATTGGATTCCTTGGCCAGAGAAATGGAAATAATGATGGAGAGACTTATTGTATCCGAAATAAATCCTCCTAGAGAAAACCCACCAGCTCCTCAAATTTGAAATCCTAACTTCAGAAGAAACCTCCTCAAATCAGGCAAAGAGATCCTAGGGATCAAAGGGAACAGAGAGGCCTGATCAATAGATCAGACCTCCCCTACAAGAGAATTATGTCGATGAAGGAGAGGAATTAATTGAAGAACCGGAGGATACTCACATAAACCTCATGGGCATTCACGATAACGAAGCTATTTTCCTTACCCAGGAAGAGAAAGAACTTTTTCTTCTCAATCAAACAAAGTTAAGTGAAGAAGTTGAAGACGTCGAACAACATGCATTTGAAAATGTTATTTTGGAGGTACACCGACAGTACAACCTGTGAAGTAAAAAGACAGATGAAAGTTCCCCAAAAAAGGTGATTGAAACGAAGAAGATAGTCAAAACCCAAAAATCCCCTGAGCCTTCTGTCGAGAAGAGCCCTGAGAAGGGTAATGCTGAAGTTCCAGCAAAAAGAAACCTTACCATTCTGAAAAGGTCATCGCAGTCTGAGGTTTCATCAATTAACCCACCAAATACTTCTAGCYAGAAGACTGTGGTGGACAAATCATAATTGTTGAGCCAAAGCAAAGAACCTACACCTTTCAGCCTCGAAGGGGAATTAGCCAAAGTAAAAATTCTCATTCCCCTTTCCGAGTTGTTGAGCAAAGATACTTACCGTTCATAGGTGATTAAAGCACTGACCATTGAACCTAATATAGGTATGAAGGCCTTAACTATTGTATCAGCAAATCATTCAGATACTGTAAACCTTATAGATGACCAACCTGAACTCCTGTTCGGACCAGAAGTGGATGGTCAGACTGACAATGGTGTTGTCGCTCCATTTTACATCAGTCTTAATATACACGACCTGATTTTGCATAATGCTATGTTAGATTTAGGTGCTTCCCATAATTTGATGCCCAAAGCAGTGATGGAAAAACTGGGACTTGAGGTTAGCAGACCTTACAAGGACCTACACTCGTTTGACTCCAGCAAAGTTAGATGTATCATTTTGATCAAGGATCTTTGTACCATGCTAGTTCAGATTCCCGCAAAAAGCATGGTCATGGATGTTGTGGTTACGGACATTCCCCCGAAGTATGGCATGTTGTTGTCCTGGTCTTGGGGGGGGAAATTGAAAGGTACTTTGCAGTTGGATATGTCATATGCCACTGTCCCAGTTTTTGGTCAAAAGAGAAGACTATACAGAGAAACGCTGATGAAATACATGGTTAGCAGCCAAGAAAAACCACATAACTATATTTTGTACTCTACACATTCTGACCTAGACTCCTTCATCCTATACAATGATGGAGATACGGGAGAACAAATCATTCAGCTGGAAGAATATACATCTAGTTCGGACGAAGGCCAAGAAATCACCGAGGCAGAAAGAAACAAACATGTGATAACTGAAGAATTTCCAGCAAAATTCTGGAGCATGGATTTTGATGGGGTCATGAGAAAAGAAGGAGCTGGAGCTGGAGTTTGGTTGCACAATCACAGATCCAGGTATTCGGAAAACCATTCTTACAAATTAAATTTTCAATGCACTAACAATATTGCCGAGTATGAAGCCTTGATGCTCGGTCTGAAACTTCTAAAGAAGGTTGGTTCCAAACAAATTATGGTAAGAGGTGATTCTAAATTAATAATCAAGCAAATTAAAGGTGAGTATGCAGCAAAACACCCCTATCGTAGAGATTATATGAATGTTGTTCTGGATGCCCTTAAATGTTTCACTGAAGTTGATTTGCAGGTGAGGCCTAGGGGATAGAATATTTTGGCAGACGGGTTAGCTACGTCAGCAGCCACATGTAAGATACCTTTTCGATCCACTCGCCCATAAACGGTGGACGTGAAATGCAGACCAACTGTTCCAGACAACATCAGATATTGGCAGGTATTTGGTAATGATGATCAAATTGAAGATTTTCTACAATGTAAAAATGATTTCTAGTGTACAAACATAGATTTAGAAAATGAAGATGAAAATGTAAAAAGACCTGATTTTGGAAATGATAGTGTAAATAAGTTAGATTCAGAAGAGTTAGGTGAGGATGAGATAGAAGATGATGTTTTTCATTTGAAAAGTAATGTTTTACCTAGGGGTTTAGTTCCTTTAGAGGATTTATTTGATTTTAATGATGTAACTAAAAAACTGAAAATTGAAGCCAGTGGTCAAGAAGTAGAAGATTGTAATATAGGGGCAGAAGAGAAACCAAGGATGGTGAAGCTTTCCAAATCATTACCTCCTGAGCAAAAACTAAAATACATTGAGCTTTTTAAGGAATATTCAGACGTATTTGCCTGGGGTTACGAGGACTTGAAAGCTTATGACACTAGCATCATACAACACAGGATTCCAATAAAGGAAGACCAAAAACCTTTCAGACAGAAACTTAGGAGAATCAATCCCAGGCTACTTCCCCTGATAGAAAAAGAAATCAAAAAAATGTACGATGCTAAAATTATAGTCCCATTATGGTTTTCCAAATGGGTTTCAAATTTCGTCCTAACACGAAAGAAATCCATAGAAATCAGGCTTTGCATCGATTTCCGAAATCTGAATAAGGTCTCTCTGAAGGACAATTACCCATTGCCAAAAATGGACCACATATTACAAAGGGTAGTTGGATCCAGTCGAATCTATTTACTAGATGGGTTCTTGGGTTATAATCAGGTCCTCGTTCACCCAGATGACCAAGACAAAACTGCTTTCACAACACCATGGGGTACTTTCATGTATGTGAAAATGCCTTTCAGGTTAATGAACGTCGTGGCCACTTTCCAAAGGGCGATGGACAACGCTTTTGTGGAAGAACTCGGCAAATTTATTGTCATTTATCTGGATGATGTAACTGTGTTTTCCCAATCTGACGATGAGCACTTACGACATATCAGACGAGTTTTTGAGAAATGCAGGAAATTTGGGATTTCTTTAAATCCTAAGAAGAGCCTTTTTGGATTAGAGGAAGGTAAACTACTAGGGCACATAATCTCCAAGGATGGAATTAAAATAGACCCCAGAAGAATCGAGGCCATTCAGAAATTAGAACACCCAAGAAATATCAAAGAGTTACAGTCTTTTATCGGAAAAATAAAATTTCTGCGAAGATTCATACCCAACCTAGCCGAGCTTCTCAGAAACATCACAAACATGTTAAAAAAGGATACCAAAATAAAATGGGACACCGAGTCCAAGTAGTCTTTTGAACAACTCAAATGCGCACTCATGTAGGCCCCAGTCTTGGCACATGCTTCCACTACTACCTCCATGTTACAAGTGTCTCTGAACAACGTCCAGACACAGTTGAAGTTGGAGAATATATCATCCTTTGCCAAGGACAACAGGATCAAGACATTGGAGGAGCTGGTCCTCAAGACTGGGAACAATCCCTCGAATGTGAAAGCAGGCGAGGAGATGATCAAGAAGAAAAACACAAACATAGTTTCTTTGAGAAAACAATTCAAGTTTCCCCCAACAGTAGACTCATAGGCAAAGGAAATAGCAGAGACAGAAGGAGAAAAATATGAGATGCTTAAGTAAATCATGGAGCAGAATGTACAACTAAAGGATATGGAAGCTGAGATGGAGAAGCTAGTGAAAGAGAAAGAATAGTTGAAACCCATGGAAGTCATTCCATTGAGTGCATTTCCACTCTCAGGACTGAGCACAGCATCACTAGCAGAAGTCCCATTGGCGAATCCACTGACGTCTCTAGAAAAGACGGTTGAACTGGCCAAATCTATGGAAGAGATGAACCTATAGGAGACAGAGATTAGCAGGCTCAAAAAGGAGATTGAGAACCTTCAAGAACTCAAATATTCTTATCAAACCAGCTTCTCCAAGGAAAAACAAGTGTCACACCAGCTCAAACAAGAGTTACAATAGCTCCGGAAGCAAACAGTGGAAGGTAAAACACTGTCGAAGTCAAAGAAAGTGTCTTGACAGACCTCACCAAGTCTATGAACGAAATATGGCCAATGATACAGATTATGTTTGAGAAAAATGAGTTGGTTCAGAGAAGTAAACAGGCCATTGAGAAGATCATATCATAACAGGGAGAGATGCCCACACAGGCTAATGAAATCATCAAATTCTTGAATTCTAAAACCAGAGAGGAGATGGAAGAGCTGAGAATTGAGGATAGAACAGAGACCGTCCTTTAGGTCAAAAGAGTCTTGACAAAGAGAGGACTGATGCTACAGTTAGAAGAAAAGGTTCAGGCCATGGACCTAGGGGTACAAAGGTTTTTCAGCAAGATTGAGGCTCTACAGAAGAAAGGTCTTCATGGTCTAAAGGTGATAAATGACAAATTGATGACACTCCCAGATTACAAAAAGAGACTAGTCGATGTGGCTAAGGATAGTTCGAAGTTTTCATGGATTCAAGGTAGCATCACTGGCAAAGAATTCCTAGATGCACTTCAGTTGGACATCATCATTTAGCATGAGATTCGGTATATCTTCATCACCAAGCCTACTTTTTCCAAGTACACAGAGATGGATGAAGTCTACCGAAGGTTACTCAAGGTCAGTGTTCCCAGTCATCTTCGATGGGAAGAACTTTGTGACCTGATCGAGTAGTAGATGACCTGTCCCATCCCAGTCAGCTATCTAGTCAGATGAGGTCGTGCAGAGGCCTCACCAATAGCTCACCCAGAAAACAGCATGCAGTTGCGACACATCATCAAACAGTTCCTAGATTTCTGTAATTTGTTAAGTTAGTTAGGCTAAAAATAGATTTACCACGTCCTGATCTTTAATGACAAGATCGTTTGTAATTTTGGGTTATAAATACTTCACTTTTAGAAGTATTGAGGGTTGATATTTACGCCCTACGAGCTATCAGACTGTAATATTTTTCAAGAGATCTTCCATTAATATAAAGAGGCATTTTTACAGAATTTTTGCGTGTATTCATTGGTGATGCTTTTCTTTCTAAGTTTAATGTTATTCTCGCTTAGTTATCACACTGTTTGCTAAATCTAATCTTTGAAAGTAATGAATGTTGCAGTATTTATCTTTGTATACCCTGTTTCTCACTTTGAAAGATTTTAGTGTTTCATCTTCTGATTTTATGATAAAGAAATTCTTAACTGCTTCTTTGTTGTAATTGACATTCTCACCTTTTCTACTATTTCCTCATTTATGCCACTAAAAGAATCCAGCGATTACATTATCTCTCCCTGTGAAAGGTTCCTTTGTTTTATGGTTTAGATTTTTATTTTCATGGTACAGACCCCATAGCCCAATGGATGTGTAAACTATCTCAGCCAACCTGAAAAACACTACAACAACAAAACCAACATATTCTATTTACCTAGCCTAATATTTTAAATTTGAAACATATCTAAATCATATAGAGAGATCCCTCTCTGAAGTTGGTAGGGATAGTTCCCAGCTTCGAAGTTGTTGGATAAAGTTACCTCCCGTAGATTTCTTCTTTCCTGAAAACCTCTAGGAAATTTACAGGGTGTTAACAACCTCAATGGAATTGAATGCCCTCGTCAAGTCTAAAAGAATCTAAAGTCGTTGTTTGACAGAGTCAATAAAATCCATGTCATTCATTTGGAGAAACATTTGATCTCTCTTGATCCTCATTCTTTTGATAGAATAGAGGACCTATCTGGTGTGTGTAAAGGAACTCCAATTTAAATTGGGTGAAATTGGAAAGAATTATGAGAAGAAAGATGGACAAATCATTGAGTTGGTCCTGATGAATTTTAAAACACCATTTGATGTGTTCATCTCAAATTTATGCACCAACTGGTATGCACATAAGGAAAATGGTAATCACTACAACTTTGAAGATTTTTGTGGTCTTTTGATTATTGATCAACACAGACTACTTGAATAAGGCAAGCTTGGAGGTAAACATCAATCCCACCTACCCAAATGAAAGAGAAAGTTGAATCATAGGGAAAGAAGACAATTTGATACCCTTAAACAAAGATTTGGATACCACGATTAGAAAACTAAATGGAAAATAGATGCACCTCGTCAAATTCGAAAGAAGAATACATGTTAGAATGTGGAAAGACTAGACATGTGCAGAAGGTATTCTACAATAAGAGAGACAATTTATAACATAATGTTAAACGCCTTGAAGGAGACGTGTCTGTTATTCGTTGATTGCTGATAATTTCACCTTCCAAGTCAAAATTTCTCAAGCCTTGATGTCTCATTCTATGCAGAATGAATAGGTAGTCGAATCTAGGTTCACTCATCATATGGCTAAAGATGACTCATTTTTCACATCCTTGAATGATTCCAAGGAGAGGAAGATTTATGTTTCCCATGATTTTTCTATTGATATTGTTGGTTAGGGTAATGTTTCCTGTGAACATGGAAGAATTGTCAATGTTTATCTTGTGCCAAATATAAATGTCAATCTATTTTTTGTTTCTTAGTTAACAAAGACAAGTAATATTGTAGATTTTTGTCTAGATCGGTTTTTTGTTCACGATTTAAATAAAGATCAATTGATTATCTGTAATATCCCTCAGCCGAACCCAAATGCAAATGTAATCCAAGTATATTTAAGCTAGTGAGCTATTTAGACATCATTTTTGTAATACACCTTTCATGGCATGGTGCGCGCATATACTGTGCAGTAAAGTGGTGTAGTGTGCACATTTTTGGATACCGTGCACAGTAACTAAAGAGTGCGCAACCTTGAGGTCAACGGATACCGTGTGCAGTAACTAAAGTGCACCCAATATTAAGGTCATCGAACCTTTATGTATATGATATGCATTATAGGTTGGTGAGCCAGTATTATAAGTCAGAATGATTTTGTTATGGAATTAGGCCAAAGTGCCTAGATGTTAAAGGCCAGTGTGCCTATTTTGTATATGTCTCATGATTAATACAAAATACATCGTTGGTCACAGACCAACCATGATAAAAGAGAAGGGGGACTAGTGATGCAGGAGGATCGCAAGGCGTACAAGCATAGCTAGTAGTGCGACAGCGTGGAGATAAGAGACAGCTGGAAAAGCACTGAGCACATTTTTTGAAAAATGTTTTGAAATATTAATGAAGTCATTAAGTGGAGGCATGCTTGTATTATTGTAAAAGGACCTTGAGTGATTTTCTCTTGCCCATAGTAGATAGGATCCTTTATGTGTAATGAATGTAGGTAGATAGAATTTAATTCTAGATTAGACAGTTTCAGAGCGCAAGAGGGAAACGGGATATAGACACCCTCATTGTATAGTTTTAAGATGATTGTCAAGATAGAGCATAGAGCATAGAGAAGAGAGCAGAGAGTTGTAGTTGCAAAAACCCATGTACAAAGATTTGAATTAATAGAAAGAGCTTCAATTCAAATTCATGGTGTCATATTTGTTCTCTGTGTATGCATATTGAATGTTATGCTCATGGATGTTTACTTTCTGTTATACATTTGTTTTATATGTTGTGTATATGATTTCATGCTTTGTGTTTGAAGTCTGAGAGAGAGTAAGGAATGAGTTTCATATGTTTCTCTACCTGAGTGAGTAAAATTCCTGCAAGGAGTGCAGTGAAGTTGTATGCATGGAGTGCGTTGACAAGAGTTCAGAGTTTTATCTCTGAAAGCTCAGGAGGGTTAATGTTGTTCTCATTCTCGCAGAAGTGAAAATTGAGCACAGGAGTCATGCAAGGAGTGCACAGGCCGAGTAAAGTTCTAGAGTTTGCAAACCTGAGAAATTGTTGAAGGACTACTGCTACAGGGAGTGCACAGAGTCGAAGGACTTAAATTCTTTGAAGTAATTGAAGGATTTTCCGCAAGGAGTGTGTGCAAGAGTCTTCTTTAAGACTCGGAGTTGGAGAAAGCTCAAGAAGGATAGGGTCTTCGTATTTGTTGAAGAAAATCACAGAAGGTTGGTGCCTTGAAGCATTGTAAGGAAGTGTAGCAAGTTTGCGTTGCAGGGGAGTAAGTTCCCCGGAGAAATACTTGGTTAAAATTCGCAGGAATTGTCCAAGAAGAAATGGATGGTCGGAATTCTTTGAGAAGAATTCATGAAGTCACAAGAGATTTCAGATCTTGCAGAGAAGCAAGAACGTTACGACGATCTTTCCTCAAGTGTAAGCTCAAAAGAAATCGGGGTCGTAGGATCCAAGTCAACCAGGGTCGTTGGATCACTCATGAAATCTCATTTTGGGGTTTCGTGAGTTGAAGGGTCAAAGGTTTTGCATTAAGGCTCGAGAAGTCGCGAGAGGCGAGTAGCGAAGTGGTGAGCTGATCAGAGCTGTCCATCCAGGAAGGACAGGTGGTAGAGATCTAGAGATCTCATGAATTTGGAGGTTCGCGAGGTGGGAGCCCAAAGGTTGGGTACTCTAGATTACGAAAGGCGAAGTCCCGAAGGGGTGAAGAGACGTGTGTGTGGGGCCAGCTATCGGTGATGTGTATCAGGATTCATGCGTCATCTTTTGAAAGAAGTCAACACCCCATTGACCTCTCGTGTCTTGGGGGTTCGTGAGACCAGAGCTGGGAGTTTGACATCGAACCTCACGAAGCGGCGAGAAGTGAAAAGTGCTAGAGTTAGCCTAGTCGGTGGTCATGCGCGAAGGGCACTGACACAAGGGAGTTATACCCGTATCAGCACTTCGAGTATCATGGAATTGAGGAGGAAGAGTCGAGATCCTAGACTCGCGAACTTGCGAAGTCGCGAAGTTACGACAAGGGAATTTGGGTAAGACCTTGGTCATAGCCGTTGGTCACGCGGAGAAGGGGGAGATTGAACCTAGTGCCATTCGTGCCAAGGAAGCTTCCGAAAAGACCTGTGGATCAAAATAAAGAAGATTCAAGCATGGAATTTAAAGAGTCGATCCGGCTCAAAGGGAAAAGAAGAATGATCCTGTAAGCGGATCTTCGACCTGAGGGTCGAGTGTGTCTGCACCATCTGGTATCAAAGCCTGATTCGTGTTTGTATATTTCAGGCAGGAAAAGTAAGAAGGAATTTCAGCCATGCCGCCGAGGAGAAGAGATAGGCAAACACCCGATCCACCAGAGGATAGGGAAATGTCAGAAGGAAGGGGCAGGCAGGTGCAGAATCCAGAACTGGAAAGATATCTGCATGACATTCGTGTCAGACTCATGGATGTGGAAATAAAACAAAGGCGCACAGCTGATATTGGAGATGTCATTGAGTCCAAAAGTGAAGATGACGCTGGACATGAAGAAGATGAAATCTCAGCAGAAGATGCAGCACATGAACGCTTGATTAGAGTTGTTTCAAGAATGAGTGCAAGAACCAAAATGGACATTCCAGTTTATGAGGGAAACTTGGATGCTGAAGAGATTCTAGACTAGATTAGAGATCTGGACACATATTTTGACTATGAAGATGCCGAAGAAGACAAGAAGGTCAAACATGCTCTCACGAAACTTAAAGGACATGCAGCATTGTGGTGGGATGAACTGCAA
>SNQJ01S0003653.1:117021-138536 GCA_010110895.2 Picea sitchensis | reverse complement strand
TTAAGTTTGCAGTCGATTGAAACTTAGAACATGGTTTTTGGTCTACCTAAAGTGTTTCCTCCTAAAGGAGTCTGTAAAGGTTGCATGCTTGGAAATCATCATCATGCACCCTTTGACTTTGGAAAATCATGAACAGTATAGAATATACTATATTTGGTTCACAATGGTGAAGTATGTTCCATCAATCTACCTCCCCTAGTAGGTGCAAGGTATATATTAATTTTCATTGATGATCTCTCTCATTTCGCTTGGGTCTATTTTCTGAATAATAAGAATCTTGTCGTTGAAAATTTCAAAGAATTTAGGGCCTTTGTTGGAAATAAATGTGGTCGACCCATCAAATGCCTAATAACAAATAATGGTAGTGAGTATGTAAATCGATCTTTTGAAGATTACTCAGTTTTATCTAGTATTGATTGGTAGTAGTTAGTTCCTCACACACCTTAAAAAAATGGCATCATAGAACACAAAAATAGAACAATAGTCAAAATGGCTAGATGTCTTTTATAGGACAAAGATCTACCTCCTCGCTTCTAGGATGATGATATATACTATGAAAATAATATTTCCAATTGCATTTGAACTCGCGTTGTTCCTTTGGTGACTCTAGTCAAATGATGGTGTGGAAAGAAGCCTTCAGTCGGTCACCTCCATGTGCTTGGATGTGTCACCTAGGCTCATATTTTTTATGAATGAAAAAATAAGTTGGATGCAAAGAGTCATGGTTGCATCATGATGGGATAATATGACGAGTCTAAGGACTATCGATTATTTGACCTTGTCAAACGACAAATCATTATCAGATGAAATGTATGGTTTTATGAGAATTCTTTTGGCATAAATTTGTTGAATGCCTCCTTTGTATTGCTACATAATGATCCCCTTAATGTTGTTTTTTACTCTATTTCTCATGCTCCATTTTTTAGTCATTCAATTGGATAGTCGAACTTTGTTCCTATTTCGACTAAATCGTTGACCTTCGATTCGATTAGTCTATTTATGTTTGTTTCAATTGGTTCCCAATCTCATTTGACTAAAATTACTCTGACTTATGCTCGACCTTCTATAGTGAACAACATTTCACTTGTTTTTTGTCTGCCTAGATGGGCTCCTAAGACAATTGAATCTCTTGGACCTGATGTTGGTGATATTTCCTCCTAACAACAAACTTGAAGTCAAAATAAACATGTCATGCTCCAATGTTTCATTGCTAACTCATGTACTTGACACTTCGTATCATGTTGCCTACTTGGATGCTCAAGGATGACCTAAATGGGAATAGGATATGAAGATAGAAATTGATTCTTTGTCGAAGAATCATAGTTGGGACTTAGTTCCTTGACTACAAGGAAATAATGTTGTGAAGTGTCGATGGGTCTAGAGGACCAAATTTACCTTTGAAGGTATTGTTAAGTGACATAAAGCTTTCATAGTTGCAAGGGGATTTTCTCAACATGAAGGTATCAACTTCACTGAGACATTTTCTCCTGTTGAAAAGATGAACTCTATTTAGTTGATTATTTCCCTTGCTACTCATTTTGGATGGAAAATCCATCAGATGGATGTGAAGAGTGATTTTCTTCATGGAGACCTATCTGAAGAAATTTTCATAGAACATCCTCCTTGTTTTGTGATAGATTATAACCTGGTTTTTCAATTCAAGAAGTTTATTTATGGATTGAATCAAGCTCCATGAGCTTGGTATGTTAAGATTGACAGTTCTTTCTTCGACTTGGTTTCAAAGATTGTGAATATGATCACATGTTGTATGTCCTCCATTCCAATGGAGACACTTTTAATGTTGATGTATATGTTGATGACCTTGTCATTACTGGAAATAACATCGATCTCATTCTTAGATTGAAGAAACAACTTTCTGAATCCTTTGACATGACATATCTTGGTACTCTGCATTATTTTTCTGGGTCTTAAAGTATTACCATTGTGTGATGGTTTTTTATTTTTCAATCTAAATATGGCATGGATATTTTGACACATTTTAATATGGCTGATTGTAAGCTCTATGCTACTCCTTTTCAATTTGGAGTAAATCTCACCAAAAAATTTCAAACTCCCTCAATCGATGCTACACTTTATCAACAACTGGTTGACATTGTTATTTATTTACTTATAGTTGACCTGGCATTTTCTTTGATGTTAGTGTGGTTTCTTGATTTATGTAGGTGTTGAGCTCCCATTTTGTCACTCACTAGACACACTTTTTGGCCACTAATTCCCCCTATCTAGGAATCTAAAACCAACTTATTGTCACCCACTTCCACTCTTTTACAAGATTAAGGTCTTGAATAGTGCATGAGTTAAAAGTTGTCTTATTTTGGTATTTTATGAGTTCTTGGTGAATTCATTAGGATTATTAAGCTATGTTTTATCAATGAAAAACGTTATGCTCACCTCTTTTGACTATACCAGTTGTTCTTGCACCATTTCAGGAATTATTGTACCAACGCATGCATTCCAGTACCCGTGGTTGTGGCTCCTCCTATTTGCACGTGCCCAGTTTAGACTTGGTTATATGGGTATTATTGATATGACCATTGGGATGGATGTTGACTTCCTGATTTGTGCCTAGCCTCCTTTTTCTCAGCATGAAGCCTCAAAATAACGTTCAGGTGTATGTTCAATGCAACACCATATCAGGCTCGGGACTTAGGAATAGTAACAATATCTAGTTTTTTTTAATCGATTTCCTAAGATTGTATTAGAGGATAGGGGAAATACAGGATAGTTGGATAATTTAGTTTCATAACCATTTTTAACCCCTGGCTCTACGAGAATAGGGGAGGTCAATGTAATCTTGTAAAATCTAGATCTCAATATATAGGTGGACATACCTTGTACACAGTTGGTTGGCATTACTCTACTTAATGTAATATTGGATTTGTGTAGTGCTATGAAGATATATCTTTGAACATATCACATTGTAATTAAAATCTTGTGAGTTTGACATAGATTCCTTCTTAATACAAGTTTTTATTTTGGTTCATTTTGTTTGTGTATCTGTGAGTTACGGAATCCGTTCTCACTCACTATTTATGAAGGTGAGGGACCACCTCCCCTAGTAAGTTGAGTTTCTTGTATAATATATGTTATTCATTTGTTGTGATTATGTTACATATATGGATTTGTGTTGAGTGATTTATGAACTAGAGATTTCGTTTAAGTTCCTGCATATTTTTTGTCCACTGTTGGTTTTTCATATGCAATACACTAAACTACCCTTAATCCTATGGAATATATTTTTACAGAAAGTTAGTTGTGTGAACGAGTGCTAGTGTTTGTCTATTTTTAAGAAGTTCAAAGTGTTAACTCCTTCTTGTATGAGATAAGTATTCAAACATTTTCAGGTTCAAGTGATCAATCAAACAACCATAAACGTATGATCTGATTATATTGTACCCTCATCATTTAAATCGGAAAATTACAATTTGATGACATATGGTCGAACATATGAACTAAATCAAACATATGTATTATCTATTTTGTTGACTTGAAATTATGCTAAAATGACTTAAAGAGTTATCTTTGATTATCAAATTGAGTATTTTGTAGGACTAATAAGGATTCATTTATGAATGAATTAGAGATCCCTGAAAGACTGGCATGATCATACTGCAACTCTTATCTTCTTAAAATATCAACTTGTTTTTTTTATTTTAAATTGTAAGGATCAATATTAAGAAGCAATAAAAGATTTGTGATGACCTTAGGTCATATTAGAGAAGTTCAAGAAAGATACCTCTTTGACTTCTCAGGAGTTGAATTGTGTTCACAATGTTGATGATTAGAGCTTCGTGAGACATCCTCCAGGACATGTTCTCCTTTAAGACTGAGTTGAGTTGACCTATGAGAAAGCCCATGTGTTATCCACATTTTTGGTTATCGAGATGATATTATGATCATGTCATGGTAATGGAAGATCAAACTCTTTATTAAGAACAATTTCCGAGAGGAAGGTTACATTGTCACCAAAAATATGATTTTGAGGAAATCATATTTTGGGAAAAGTTTGCAGTCTGCATATATACTCTCCTGCGTGAAGCTTGATTTTCGCAGGTTGTTTTCGTTTGGATTGCGAACTTCGCGCACTGTGTCCAAAGCCAGGGTGCGAACTTGTTTCTTAAGAGGAAAATGAGTAAATTCTCGATCCTTCTAGAGGAGAATCTTCTAGAAGGATGAGTTGGAGACCGAATGGTTGGCGAAATCATGGCTTTCGGATGTATCTTGGGATTATTCCTATCCAAATAACTAATCAATCTTCTCTTATATATTGGGAAGATTACTCATGGAAAAGGTTAAAAAGTAAGAAGCTAAAAGAAGAAGCAAGAGATTGATTAAGAGAACTAGTGCAAGAGATTGTGTGAAGGGTTGGAGCCTCTGATGACAAGACAACAACAAGTTCATCATATGTGTTTCAACTTCTTCATACTTGAGCAAATTATTATTCGTATCAAAGCTAAAAGCCATCGAAGGAGATCCTCGACATCAAGAATTTCCGGAACAATATTTCTCAACAATGAATATGTCCCTTTCCCATAATGATGATGTCATCTTATTACACATATTCACGATCACATGTATAGACTAAATGTTGAATAGATTAATGCTTTGCTATGATTGGTTTGTGTTGTTGTGATTAGACAGCACAAGAGCATCAAAGTGGAGCAAGGAACAACAGAGATTTAAGGAGAGCATTCGTAAGGTATGTACTTCATACATTTCTCTTAGTTCCATTCAATATTTAGATCTAGGGAAAGAGTAGTATTAATCGCGTTTTGTTCGAGATCAGTGGATCTTGGGAAGTGGTTAGTGTCGCACCTACAATTTATCCATAACAAAATTGGCGATTCAGGATCATTAGCCCGTTGTTTTTGGTTTCTTGAACTTGTTGTTGTGGCCATTTACTCTTGTTGCCTTTTTCTCTTGATTTGTAAACTTATGAGCCCTCAGGATACCACGAGAGACCTTATGGGTTGAAGAATCACTTGGAATTTTGCTTGATTTTTAAATTTTCTTTACTTACGGAATTCATGTGCTCGTGTCGACTTAGAGTCCTTAGTCCTTGATCAATTATATACTCGGTCTGTTGTTTGCAATTTTACTGCTGCTAACTTCTTGAGAAGTTAGTCTCGCCTTGTGTTCAAAGCTTCCTGAGGAGGCGGATTTTGAAAAATTTTGGGAATCCAGTTTTGATTTTTGCAATAGCTTATTAAGGTTGATTTAAGTCTTTTTAACACTCCATCTCACTGGTTTACATCTTACGCTTTCATTTGTCTCCACGGATCTGATCTAGTTTTTCTAGACTTGTTCTTGCTTTGGTTACTTAACTTTCATTCTTTAGCCCTTATCGACATTTTTTCCTCTCTCGATTCTTGCTTGGATTTGAATGTGTTATGTTGGTTAAAGATCAATGATTGATTGAAAGTTAAAGAGTTTGGTGTTTCTTAGTTGATTGTTGTTTCGAAAGGACAATTTTTCATTTGTATTAGAGACTCCTTGGTTTGCTTTGTGTTCTTACTATCATTGAAAGTTTTGGTTGGGTTGATATTGATGGTTGATATTGATGAGTTGATTTTCTTTTTCTCTGTTATCCCGAGTTCTTCTTGAAAGTGAACCATTTGTTTTCTTTCAAGTCTTTTGTTTTTACTTTGGTTGAAAGACTTGAAAATCAAACTTGTACAATTTTAAGAGCATTGAAGTTTTGAGAGAAAGATGGTTAGAAACTATTCATCGATACATGATTATTAAGTCTTGGTTTAAAAAAAAAAAGGAAATTGAAATTGCATATACATTATGGTGATTGCATTTGATTCAGAAATCGTCTTCTCTCTCCCATAATTAGGATTCATCAAATGAAAAGATTATGATGTCATATCCTTGCATACTTTGGGTGCAGTCACACATCATGAGTTCACTTGGTAACTGTGAGTAAACTACTTGTTCACCTAAAAATTTTTCATTAATAATTTCAAAATTGATTTAGTAACTTTTCTAGGGCTCATTCCACCAACATATAGCTAGGCTAGTGCTTTGGAGTAGGAAGGGCACTCTCAAAGTTCAAAATACACAATAGCATCTTGAGAATAGGAGTGTAAAATTCCATTGGTTGCATATTGTCTGAGGAAGCCCTTCTAACACAAGAGGGTCCGAGCATTGGAATTACATTGGTGTTAGCGGAGATACTAACTTGCTGTTAGCATCGGTGTAGAGATTACTGCATATTACGAGGATCGCTCAGAGGTATACCCACAATTATGAGTGGAAGCCTTTGAGGTTGATTTCGGGCTAGATACCCTTAGAGTATTGGATTCCGGTTGACGGTACATTTCCTAAATTACTATTGTCTGTGGTAACCTTAGTGGCCTTTCTCTCTAGATACTTACCGGTTGTGTGAAGGGAAAGTCTTCAGTGCACACGGAATTGGCGTTGACCAAACTCACTTGGGCTCCTTGGGAGGTATTACACGATTATGTGTGGGAGCTTGCACCCGAGTGTAAGTCCATTACTGCTTGGTCGTCAACGTAACTTTTCCACTCTGGCCCAGTCCCTTCTTGTCTCATTGTTGCGGCGTTGGATTTCATCACCAACTAGGTAAGCCCGATATTGGAAGGTTTTGTTTGATTAGTGATTGCCTCTAGATTTTTGTTTACTAGTGGTAGTATTTGTTTGTTACTATTAGTTGGCTTTAGGATTTAAGTTGGGGAGTTGGATAATTGTTTACAATTGCTGCTCCACGACGTTCACGTAGAATACAAGGTCTATCTCCAGAACATCCGGAAGCTTAACAACCTTTGCACCGCGACAACACACCTGAGGGTACCCCTGAAGATTCTCCTCGTCCGGTGAAATCCCTCTTGTTCCTTTAACACACATGGACGTAAGTGACGTCCAGGAAATCTTTACACCACCTCTACAAGTTGACCCTACTGATCCTCTTTAACGTTAGAGTTCACAATACTCTAGAGGATTATCATTTTCGTCGTGGTGAAAGACCTACCGGGCGTTTTCATATTTTTGGTGACGATCTTCCCCCTCCAGTTTCAATCGCAGGGCCTTCTCCGCCGGTGAGTCGACCAAGGTCCTTCTTGAAGGGTGAGGGTGATTTTCGTGAGTCTTGTTTGGTCGAGTCTCTTGAATCTCACGAGTGAGGAAGTACTCCGGCAACTACTACTGCAGTTTTTATTCTCCCTCAGGAGATTGACAATCTTGCAATTGCCGGTGTCCAACCGAGTTCAGGTGACAACTCTTGCTCATTATTACCCGGTGCAGCTTTGAGGTTAATCTGGTACCCCCACAGTTTACCGGGCCGCTGAATCCTAGTTGAATGTTCCACATCCAGCCCCTCCACAAACTCCTGCAGGTTCTCCAGGTGGTCCTCGATTTCCTGGACATCCGATTCCCGGTTTTGCTCAGGCACTCCCTCAGTTTCCTATTGGCAATGTTAATCCTAGTGGTGCCTGGCCTCACAGGTACCTAATGTCCAAATCCACGTTGGTGGGCCAGTGGTCTGTTGATTTCCTTTTCCAGGACAAACCATGGTGACTCTGCCAACCTCCGGTTAGCACACAATTTCCGGGAGGAAATATCCAACGATGGGGGGACCTCATTAAGCCTTTAGAATGAGAATATCCCTCCATCTTTGTCCCAGTATTGGAATCAACTTATTCAAAATTTTCCTCAAAATGCTGTGGGGCAACAAGCTGTCCCTACCGAATGGCCAGCCGTATCCAGGGGTGACTAATCTATTTGGGGTTAGTTCGATCAACTCAACCCGGGTCCCTCCCTCGAACTCAGGACAAAATCGCCCAGGGTTTACCCTATTCTACCACCACCCGAGAGGCAGCCGAGGGATCTTCTCTCACGGGGGCAAGCGCATATGCACTTGGTCTGGGCTGGGGCTTCCACCTCAAAGTCACCCGTACCCTCAGGTGGGAATCGGCGTTACCTTTTCTTGCCACTCTGGATTTGCGGTTGGTCTAGGATCCTTAATGATCCTGTTCGTCACTCTCCCAAATGGCCCGCTATTCCGCAAAGAGATTGATCCGGACATTCCAAAATTTGATGGGAAGATGGAGGACCGAATGCTCCATGTCATGACTTTTACATCGTGGTGTTCTAACTCATTAATGGGCGACTCCATCCAGTTGCGTCTCTTTCAACGCGCCCATACGGTGCTCTTTGCAAGATGGTACATTGAATTACCACGAGGATTCTTTTCTGATTTCAATACCCTTGCGATGGCTTTTCTCACCCATTACCGGTTACCTATTCGTTACGATGTCGAGGGGTGAGATTTTTAACCTCCTTTAAAACGAATTTAAAGGCACTCATATCTCTGGTCACATTCATGAGTGGCGAAGGAGGAAACGTCTCATTAAACTCGAGCTTCACGATGCGATTCGGCGAATGGTTTACAAAATCATTTTGTAAACAAAATTGGAAAGAACATTGCTATGGTGTTATTCTTGGCGAAGCGGTATAAATTAGCTCGATTATCTAGATCTCGTTTATTCATAAAAGCGAGAACTTTGTATGATTTACTACACGATTTACCTCGTCACGGTGGCGGTACTTCTACTACTCAATTTGCTTATGCGGTTGATGAATGATTGGGACTACTCAAGCCCATTTGCATTCCGTGTCAAATACGACCCGCAAATCCAATTCTTCTAATGTTCAAATTGCTCGGTCTCCTGCTCCTCTGGCAGAGTGGAAACTTAGGGTGAACCTTGTTCAATCTACGTCTACCGGTAGAACAAATCTAAGAAAGGGAGGCAAGAATAAGGAGGGTAAAAACGCTAATCCTAATGAGAAAACCAAACCACCTCCTGTTGATGACAGGAGGTGGTTTGGTTTGTTGATGACCGGGATAAACGCTAGCCACGTTATCCTTGCCTTATTTGTAATGACGATCATTATACAAAGAATTGTCAGGAGCTGCAGTTCATAAGTTCCTTCAATCTACGCCGAAACCATCTACTCCGGCTGTCCTGTCTCAACCATTCCCGTCTCAAAAACAGGGGCTTAGTTGGTGAATTCATTCCGCGACCAACCCTCTGCATCACATCTACACAATCAATGTGTTAGTATTGTACTAGTGATTTTAGAAGCCAGTATTGGCCCTTACCCGCCGGGCTAGAACTATCCTCCTTCTAAGGAAGGTTGTGATACACCTCTGATTTGTTGTCAACCTCTCCATAGGCTCCGCCACGATGAATTACTCTTCATCTCGAAGAGACCAAACCTTGATAGGTTATCGACCACCAATCGGCATTCAATCCTCATGCAGTCGCATTTCGGAACTTCTGACGTGTCGAAGATCACGGCCCAGCACCTTCCGGTGATATGCGCCCTTGAGGTCGCCGGTCACGTCCTTCGGTGAAGGGCCACGTTGAAAACCATGGGTGGAATCGATCCTGGAGAAATTTAATGATAACGACTTGGTAGGAGCATATTCCCAGTTTACCCGCACAACTTGCGTTTCAATTACAAGTTGTTGTTGCCGACAAAAGATTTTGTCGGACGGTTGTTGATGAGGTGCCTCTACTTGCGTAATGTCTTTCCTTGTTGGAAAACCATTGGTTCTCCACCATTAACCCGAATCACTAAACACTTTGCGATCCTTTAATGGCTCGGGTTTTAAAACTTACGGTGTTCTTCGTTGCTGTTACTCTTGAAGGCAGGACCGTCCAGGTGGAAGTCGAATTTTTCGATACTCCTCTTGATTATAATCTTCTGCGTCAGTTGAATTGGAAGCTCTGTCGCGTCTTTGTCGTGTCCACCTTTTAGGGTTCGCTTTCCTCACCAAGTTAAAGTGGTCACGATTGATCAACTTGCTTTCTTTATCACTGATACTTTCGCTTACGAGACAGCGATGCTTGGTTTATAATAACACCCTCAGGGTTATGAGAATGTTGGGTCGGTCTTTTAAAAGATTCATAGTTAATGGGTACTTTTCCACAATACCACCACTTGCTAATATTCCAAACCCGTTCATTGCATCTATTAACATGATCTCTACCATACCGTGAACTTCAGGTGTGACCGACCCTTGGATAGTCCACGATCTGGAGATCATGTTAGATTTAACGACGATTATGCGGGTTAAATGCGGTTGAATCGCCTACCAAGCTATTCAATGTTGACCTATTTTTTTCTTGCGAGGCTTTGTCTCCCCGATCCTTTTCGATGTTGTTTTCCAAAGTGACCGAGATGATCATGTCGTCTTGAGTTAATCGCAGGGCGATGGACATCAGCTATGGATTCCATCATTTCTGGAACAACGGACTCTTAGCAGGAATTACCAGCCGGATTTATTTCCGTCGGCTGTTGTTGTTATTCACCTGACCCGGATTCCTGGACCTATCTGAGATGTGTTTGTTGAAGAGGGCGAGTAACATTTGCATACATGATACCCATAGATATTCCGGTGAAACCGGGGATAGTTGAGAGCGTTAATATTGGAGCTTCATGTTCTCCAGACGAATTGTCACCTACACTTCCTTGTTTAAGGAATTTAAAACGATATTTTTGCATGGAGTTATGAAGAAATGCCGAGTATTGACCCGTCTATTATGGTCCATGAAATTAAGACTTACCGGGAGCTAAACCGGTCCGTGACATCAGTCTGTCCATCCAGTAAAGCCTTTGACCATTAAAACTTGAGTTGAAAAGGCTTTAAGCGGTTTTATCTACCACAGCATTGACGAGTGGGTTTCTAACCGTCAGAGCGATAAAAGTTGGTAGTATTACGGCGTTTGTGTTGATTATCGGGGATATCAACAAAGCTTGTCTAAGGACAATTTTCCAACCTTTAAAATTGACCGGATCGTCGATGATTGTGTCGGCAATGAAATCTTTTCACTCATGGATGGATTTTCGGCTATAATCAAATCAATATATCCTCACGGGGATAACCTACCAAGGCGGCTTTTATTTGTCCTTGGGGTACTTTTGCCCTCTAGTAAACTTCCTTTGCGGTCTAAAGAGATCACGGAGTGCTACGTTCCAGCGAATTTATGTCTTACGCATTTCATGATATCAAGCATATCGTTCAACCTTATTTGGACGATTTGCCCACTCACTCAATGCACTGAGTCAATCATCCAACCCACCTCCAACCCATTTTCGTCCGCTGTCGATTCATCCGTATACGTTTGAATCCTCACAAAAGCATTTTCTGCGTAGAATCTGGCCGTCTCCTTGGTTTTATTGTTTCCCGCCATGGGATCCAGGTGGATCCTCTCAAGGTTAGGCGATTCTTAATCTCCCTCCTCCTTCTACCCTTCACCAATTACAAATTTTGCAAGGGAAAACAAAAATTTTGCGTCAATTCATCCGGGAATTATCACGCGAGAGATTTTCGCGGTTTTACACGTTTTTTGAAGAAAGGTTCTGAGTTTATCCGGGATAAAGTTGCCAATGATGCCTTTGAAGCCTTGAAATTGTCCCTTACCAAATCTCCTCTACTTTTTCCTTCGGATTACAGTCGAAATTACTTTCTTTTGTTGGCCCGTCCGAGTATACCATTGGCTTGGTTCTCGTTCAGGAGGATGATACCCACGATGAACATGTTGTATATTACGTGAGTCGAAGTTTAACTTCTCACAATTAAATATCAACATGTTGAAGGCAACCTTGAGCTGCCGTTCAAAGCCAGTTCAACGTTTTCGTCATTACATTCTTGCCGGGAAAACTACCGTGATTTCACAATGTAACCCCATGCAACACATATTATCATGTCAATTCTTTGTTAGTACCTCGATGGATTGTTATTCTCGAGTTAGATTTGGAATTTGTCGAACCCGCCGAAGAAGTCTCTAGTTTTGTTGTTTGTGACTTTCCCACAACGCCACCATGGAAGCGTAGCGGTTGATTAGTTGCAAACTGATCACTTTTCCTTATAGTCTGAGGCGATGGCTGAGGTATGGAGATATCAATATATATCTCCGGACTCAAACTTTCCAGCCGACTTTGTCTGAGTCTTAGAAGTGACGATAGATGTTCGATATCAAGCACGTCAGTATATCACCCTCGGTGATACACTCTACCGTCGGGGTATTGATTCTGTGTTCGGCGTTGTTTAACTTTTGAAGAAGGCGAGAGAGCTTTGAATGACTGCCACACTGGAGAATGTGACGATCAGTTGTCTGGGTTGGAAACAAACCAAAATATTCTACGTGCAGGATACTTTTGGCCTCGTTGTTTAAAGACTGCATCCTTGATTCGAGATCACTTTATAGGACCTATAATCAAAGATTCGATTGGCGTCCGCTCCCCTTCATCCTGTAGTCTTAATGGGTCGTTTTGCTAAATGGGGTATTGATTTTATGACTTGTAACCCTCACTCGGTTGGGGGGAATGGTTATATTATCATTTTTTGTTGATTATTTTACTAAATGGGGCAGAGAGGCGATGAGCATTCGATATCTTGGGAGGCTGCGTACTTTTCTTTTCCAATCATGTTCATTTCTCGGTTTGGTGTTCCTTAGACTATCGTTACCGATCCGCGATGAGTCATTTTAGAAATAACATGATGTCGTAACTCACGGAGAAGTTGGGCCTCCGGCATGATAGCTCAACACCCTATTATCCGCAGGGCTAATGGCGAGGTTGAAGCCATTAACAAAGTTGATCCGATGATTTGACGGATGATAGGCATACACAAAACCAGCTGGCACACAATGTTGTTCTCATCATTGTGGGCATATAGAACATCTGTTAAATCTACGCCACAGGATTCACACCTTCGATTAGTTTATGGCATGGAAGCCATTCTACATATAGAATGCACGAGGGTAGTCTTTGAAACTAGTTGTGGAACTTTTACCAAATACTTGAAGAGGAGCGTCACATTGCCTTGTTAATGCGTTTAGGCGAGACTGGCATTGATGATGAATTACTGGTCGAAATGAAGAAACGTGTTAAGGCGCAATATGACAAACATGTCAAACCTACGTGTCTTCTACGAAGGAGATCTTGTTCTTTGTATGAACAAGATAAAGATGTCTTAGAATTTGGAAATTTGAACCAATGTGGCGTGGGCCTTATATATATGCGTTAGCAAAGTTTGGCTAAGGGGGCATATAGAGCTAGTGGATTACGATGGGTACCTTTGAGTGAACCCGAGGAAATGGGTTGTACTTAAAGAAGTATATGCATGAATAGGCTATTTTTATGAAGTACTTGTATTTTTATGTATCATCTTGAATGTGATTACTTTTTGAGTTTGGCGTTATTTGGTTTACATACGATTACGTTGTGTTTGGTTGTCGGATGTCGGAGTATTCGATACCTTATATTTTGAAAGCCCCGTGATTGGTAAGCCGTGAGTACAGAACCAACTATACGTTGCTGGGCAATCTATGCCCCAACAAGCGAGCTTAGCTATCTCTTTACGAGGTGTATGTCTAGAGTGGCGACCAACAACATAGCGAGAATGCTGTCGTTATTAGGTTATTGGTTGATGCTATCTCTTGGAATTAAATTACGTTTGGTTTAATGCGACTTGACTGCAGCGTGGGTAATTTTACCCTACGACTAAGTAATGTCTACTCTATTGAGATCCTACATTGTTAAGAGTTTATTTGCGAATTAGCCTCTCTTGGAAGAAGACACTTTAATTACATAGAATATGTACATTAGAAGTCTCAATACATTAATGGATGCTTTAGCCAATTATGTATTAGATGAGCATTTGAACAATTTATAAATTAAACACATGTACACAAGTGTAAAATGTAGGTAACAACCATGTATATATATATATAGCGATCAAAGTTTGTGTTTACAAAATATGTCCGAAGACCAAAAGATCAAAATGGAAGCTCATAATACAAAACGATATCATGACATCGATGATGTTCACGATAACATACAAAAGTCCTGGCTACCCTGCGAAGAAAACGACCCATAGAATTTGAGACTCCGCGGTTATGGCGTTGTTAAAGCGTCGTGGGATCTCCTCGAGCCATATCTAGAGATATCATGCATCAACCCCTCGGGTTATGCTCCAGCGTCAAATGATCCTCTCGGCAATGAGGTGGAACCACTTGCTTCTCCCTACAGCCATTTGAATGGGAGGCGCCGGTACAATGCGAATGCCCCAACATCGTGATTTATCAATACATTTTGATAATGGAATCTTCGGGTGAAATATTAAAACCAAAAACATTTGGAATATAATGAAAATACAAAACATCTTAAAGTTAAAGGTTGGTGTGCTTCTTACCCATATCTCCCCACTCGCGCAGCGAGGGAAGGGAGCAGGTCGAGTCACCTCGGAGTCCGAGGGCCGGCATATGTAGTCCTCTACCATCAAAACTTGGCTCCGAAGCGAGTCAAAAAAGTGATCGTCATATTTGACAATTGGTACTGCCACGTGCCGGGCCATGAGACAACACCATCTAAGCATTCGTGGATCCCTAGGACCCAGAAAAATCCAATCTGCCTGAAGCCTATACACATGAACCCTCTCGTAGAAGAAGGAAACTAGCAGTGATCCATAACCAAAATTCTTCAGATTTCCACGCCTGCATTTAGTCAACAGTTTCTTGAGATTGCGTAATATTACGTCAGCCCAGTTGAATACCCAGGGCTCAGTACACTCAATGGCATACTGAAAGTAGCTGCATAGTGCTAAATGTGGTGCAGCACTGCCTGCGATCCGAGCTATGGTGAGGATTATGTTACGGAGAGTGATATCTCTCACCTCCCAAATGGCTACCTTCCCATCTCGGGTCGCGGCCTCGGGTACACAATACAGCCTACAATACTCGCTCATTTTTAGACTTCCCTTGCGGTTCTTAGGACAAAGCGGCATATGCACCCCGTATTGACAATCCGGTTAGGAAGTAGATATCCGCGATATCAATGGTCAAAGTGTGGGCACCAGCGTTAAACAACTGGCGATCGGATCCCACATCGAACTAAAATGCTCCAATAAAGCGTGCCAGGCTCTCATGCGTTATCTGAGGTACTTTAAAGAGGCCGGTCTCTCTCAAAGCGACAAGGGAGTTTGAGGGGATTATTTTCGGCCGGCGGCATTATCTTCTTCATGCTCGCGTTCCCTCCATTCAAAGCACCATTATGTAGCTATTCACGTGCATAACAACCATAAAAGATAATTAATAATCTTGGAAAGTTGAAAAACTTGATTTCATTTGGTCAAAGTGAATAAGAAATTCAACTCGCGTAGTTAGCAACCTACATATAACCTGCGGTCGCGTATAGTTAGCACTCTACTTTAAACTTATTTAGAAGTAGGACTTCTGGGCAAATATCAGGTGGCACAACGAGAATCCCCTTCTTGTATAAAGGGTTGCAAAATTCATCCTAAAAACAAGTTTTTACCATTTTAAATCAAAAAATTTAAACCATGCGGAGGAAGAGACTTGAGTACTTACCTATTTGGTCCAAGTGGCTCGAGAAATAATGGCCCGGAGCTCCCGCAATTTGATGAACAAGATTGAAGGTAAATGAAAATTTTCACTATGTTGGTGAGTGGGTAAAGCAATAGTGAAAATGAAATAGTAATGTTTCTTTTTATTGCACACTATTTGGAAAAGTGGGTTTTTATCTTTATTGTATTATTTTACCCATTTTAACCCTAATCACTAATGCAAAAGTGAGTATTTTGACTTGCAGGCACCTAACAAGATGTTTATGGACCCAAAAGACTTTTACAATATGGTGTGCTTGTTTAGTTTTATGGTTTTGATCTAAAACCTCAAGTGATGTTTACTGTTCTAGCACTTGTGAAAACTTAGAACATGGTCGGTTGTTTTATCCTTTTAGGACTTGATGTGGTCATCTGAAAAGGAACCCCCATGGAGTTGACTTTAATCTCTTTTCCGACTCCTAAACATGTAGAAAGATTGCCCGTGACCTTGCTATTTTCGCTCGTTAAAGTGCGAACTTATGCGTCCTTCGGGCGATGGTTTAACCCTTTTTCGGTCTCTTTGGACTGTTAATGCGAAAAAGGGCGAGAGAGGTCTCTTTTGAGTGTTTTTCCATACTCTCTATAATCTTGAAAACCTTCTAGTTTACTATCTACGGACTCGTTAAACAAACATTAACGGATCACATATTGGGACGAATCCACGCACTCCTTCTTAGGGTTAGTTAAAAAATACTCCAAGGGACTTCGTCCAGAAGGATGAGCTTATATCAACAAGCACATGTGATCCTCTTCAAGCTAGTAAAAATAAAGAGGTACTTACCCGTGATGGTGGGGAAAATTTGGGAAGGGATATGTTTTACCGTCTTTGTGTTGGTGGCGATGGTGTAGAAACTCTTGAATATGACACCCTCTATTCATCATTTGAAGCGGTTTGGGAAATCGATTTGTCTCTCATTAGATTTGATTACAAGGTCTTTCCATGTGTCGTCTTTGAGTCAATGATGCCAAATCATTGAGTAGGTGTCATCCATATGTTCCAGAGCTATCCATTTGAAACCTCTCTATTGGGTACATCATCAGGTTATCCTTTCACTTTGTGTCGGCCCTCCCTGTGTCCAAAATCCAATTAACACATACTCTGTTTCACTTTCAAAAACTCAGTTACTTATTTCATGTGTCGCGATGGGGGATATATCAAGAGCCCTCACAATGACGAGTCTTGTCCGTCGACATCTGACGTGTCAGGGATTAAGACTTAGAAATTTTTTAGTACCTTGGGACTTGCAAGCCTCAATGTAGGATTCTCGCTTTTGACGATGGGTTTACATCATTGATCCGGTCGAAGATTTAAGTTGATTGATTGACATCAACTCATTTTATTCTGAGTTAAGCGGATTGTACTATGGTACCTTGGGGTCATTGACATTAATGTTTGATTTCGCACTTGTTAACGGTATACATTAATGGCCGGTAATCAAGTGGTTTCTATAATGTTGACTTGACACATGTAATCATGGTTAGATTAGGTACTTTGGGTGATGAAATCGAAGACCATGGATATTATCATTATAATCGGGTTGCGATGGAATATGTATTATTTGTGACACATAAAGATCCAGCGTGGTATGTTTCATGGCTATGTCATATTGATTGAAAATTTGTCGCACATATCCATGGTGTATTCAGGTGGCTGTGCTGTGTTATGACATGACTACATGGATCCACGGTGTATAATAGGTGGCCATGGCTTTGGTTATGATAATGTCGGAGTCTATGATATGGTATGGTCACCTACCTCAGGTGATACATGTGATTTACTACGGTGATGTTTGGTTGTTTGCAGGTTCTCGATTAGATGTGCTCTTGGTTCTTGACACACACATCACGACTTACAAAGTCTATTTGTCGCGGTTCCACTCTCGGACTTTGGGGGCATTCTGTTATACACATTTTGGTTATCGAGATGAAATTATGATCATGTCATGGTAATGGAAGATCAAAACTCTTTATTAAGAACAATTTCGAGGAGGAAGGTTACATTGTCATTTCCTCAAAATCATATTTTAGGAGGAAAGTTAAGCGGTACGCATATATACTCTCTAGCGAGAAGCTTCGACACCATGAGTTGCTTTTCGTTTGGATTCGCGAACTTCGCCTTGTGTCCAACCGGTCGAACTTGTTTCTTAAGGAAAATGAGTAAGTATCGATCCTTCTAGAAGGAATCTTCTAGAAGGATGAGTTAATTCGAATGGTTGTAAAATCTTGGCTTTCTATATATCTTGGGATCATTTCCTGTCCAAGTAACTAATCAATCTTCTCCTATATATTGAAGATTACTCATGGAAAAGGTTAAGAAGTGAAATTTGAAGAGATTGATTAGAGGGAACTTGTGCAAGGCGTATGAAGGTTGGAGCTACAACAACAACAAGAACAACGACAAGGTCATGTAATATTGACAACTGCTTCATGCGCCGAGCAAGTGTGTGTGTCAAGCTAGAAGCCATGAAAGGAGATCTACAACATCAAGGAGCTCGGGTTATATTTCTCTTTCAATTAATACAATACATGAATATGTCCCTTTTACATAATGATGATGTCATCTTATTACATGATTCCTTGATCACATGTATAGACTAAATATTGAATAGATTAATGCTTTTGCTATGATTCGTTTGTGTTGTTGTGATTGGAGCCTTAAGGCATCCAGGCTTGAGGCGAGGAACAATAGAGATTGAAGGAGAGCATTCACAAGGTATGTACTTCATACATTTCTCTTAGTTCCATTCAATAGTTAGATCTAGGAAAAGAAGTATATTAAATCGCGTTTTGTTCCAGATCCAGGTGGTTCTTGGGGAGATTGGTTAGTGTCAGCACCTACAATTTATCCATAACACCATGTGTTGGGTGTGCCATGAGATGGGTGTGTACCATGTGTTGGGTGTGCCCATGAGATGGGTGTGTCGTTCCTCTCTGGACTGAAATGAAACGATGTGTGCCCCTGTGTGGGGTGAGAATTCCCATGCAATGGGTGTATCGTTCTCCTCTATGTGAGAGATGAGACAATGTGGTACTCCAAATGATTCTATTGAGTATGATGTCCCTGTGGCTGAGCACAAGTGGACGTGTCCCTAGTGGATAAGAACTAGTGGAATTGTGGATCCCTTGTTATATTGTCTAAGTGTAAAATTTACTTGTGACCCTAATTGTAATGTAAAGGGTATAGGTTGGCCCCACCATATGTGAAAGATAATTAATGTTTATTGATATAATTGATTATTTTCTAAGTTATTGAGGTCAGCCCTATTGTTCCAACAAACACACCTATTGTTGTGTCTGGTCTAGAATAATTAAAGGTGATCTCCCCATTGAGGAGACACACAAGTCACTTGTCATTTGGAAATTTCAGCAAGTACATTTCTAGGGCTGAAGTGTGCACCTCTCTTGGGCGCAAGTTTCAAGGTTGTAGAAGCACCCTTTTGTGTGGATTAGGGTTTTATGGTTGGGGGATATTCTCTTGAGAATATAGAAAAGGATTGTAGTGTTTTCTTCCCTTGAGTAGAAGGGTTTCCCAAGGTATATCTTATGTTCTTGTGCATGGTACTTCTTCTTGTGATCTTGGTTATTGCAGCACTTGTAAATTGTGTAGCTGCATTTGTTTATGGTTCAAGTAAATGATAAAATGAAATAAACCTCATACTTGAGACTAGCATTGTGAAAATTTAACATGGTATTAGAGCATAGGTCTTGAAGAATCCATTTCACAATCCTTCAAAGAAAATCATCCTCTTTTCTGTAGAATCGTACGACCATCCTAGGATTTCCAAAAATCTGTATGTCCCTCTCCTTTTTGGGTGTTCCAGCACTTAATACGAAATGTTGGGGCTAAATATTACATAGGGGTGTATTTCCTCCCTCAACACACCTCCAACAACTCTCAGATTGCAATTCTGATATTTTTGGACTTTTGGCCCTAGGGTTTCTAGGGCTTTGCAATTTTCTATAGAAAATTTAGATTTAGGGTTTTTGTAGCTCATTGAAGGAGATTTTCATCTCACTAGTGTTATTCTGACTTTCAAGGATTAGTTTTGGCAGTCATAAGCCCAACGAAACCTAATATTTCTAGCCTAACCTAGCTGTTAGGTTTCCTAGCCTAGTTGGTAAGGGTTTGTGAAGAATATGAAAAATATGATGAACATAACATTGGTGGAAGATAGGCTTGATGGATCAAGAAAATTCAATTCCTAGAATTCAAGACTTCAGATCATCCTTGAAGTGGATGAATTATTGAGGGTGATACAAAAGGATTTACCAGAGACAACTATCGATGAAGAGAAGGAAGAAAGGAAGGAAGATGATGTCAAGGCAAGGAAGATAATCATCTACTCAGTAAGAGATCATATCCTACCTCGTATTTCCAAACTGAATACATCTTATGAAATGTATGAACCATTGAATAATATGTTTGAGAGTAACAACACCCTCAGATCTCTTACATTGAAGGTCCAGCTTCAAAATATCAAGATGAAAAAAGGTGACATCGTTGCTATCTTATTCATGATGATGTTAGAGATCATAGATCATCTAGGTGTCATTGGAGAAATCATATCAGACAGAGAAATTGTTTTGACCACTCTCAATAATCTTCCAAAACATTGGGAACCATTTCTTCAAAGTATCAGTGGGAGAGAAAAACTAGCTACTTTTGATCGTCTATGGATAGACTGTATCCAGGAAGAAATCAGACTTATAGCTAGATGAGTGGAAGATTCCCCTCATGATGAAAATCATTCTCTTTCACTTCATACAAAGAAAGGAGGAAGAAATAAAAAATTCAATCAAACATTCAAAGATGAGAATACTTCATCATGTTTAGGTTACAATCAGAGAAAATAGTGTTGGACACACCTACCACACTTAGAGGGGGGGGGTGAATGAGTGTGGAGATTTTTTTCCCAAAACTTCCCTCTTACACAAAAACTCCTTAGTTAACATTCAACATTTGCTCATTACTCATTGTTGTCATTTATAATCAGTTATATGTGAATACATATCAGCAACATGTCATCAACAAATCCTCTCCACAAGGAACACAAAGAACACAAGATGTATGTACAATTTTTCTTTTTATTATGGACTTCAATTCGGGGGTTTTTCAGCAACAATTGAATAGAGTACAACTCTACAAGAGCACCAGCTCTATATGCAATACTTATCTTACATTTTCAGCACCAACTGAGATGAGGCAACAATCCTCAGTAGATATCAATCTGTCAACATAAACAAGTGCATCAACCATGCACCAACCTGTGTCAAACAACCTGTAATCAACCTGTACCATAAACAAGTGCATCCAACCGTGTACCAAGTATATACCAAGAATGCGTCAAATAATCATCAAAAATGACTCATCAAAATGTACCAACATCATCAACTATACGCCTCATGTATGTGCCAACTCATCAACTGCATGTCTCAACCATGACTAGTTTTGGATTAGTCAACAACCCCAACTTGAAATAATCATAACTTTGTACCTTAATGAATAAAGATCTGAAACTGATACACAATGTTATTTAGTGTTTTTTATGCAATTACTCCAGTTGTCACTACTTGGAACCTCTTAGAAAAGGCGTTATAGCAAAAATGGCATACCTTGTTGAATTCTATCTTATTCTAGAGAGCGACCTTGTAGAGCGTGGCCCACACAAAATATTCATTGAATTGATCTGAAAATGTTACACAACATACTAAATCCTATACCATAACCAACACATTTGGTCTCACTGAATTTTGATCTATTATGAAGAAGTTATGATGTTGTTACCTGAAACACCTGTTTTTGACTAGTTTCAGGACTAGCCACAAACCCTATTTTCCACGGAGTGTAAATCCAAAAATACAATGAACCACAAGCTAAATTGTTGACCACATATACTTGGGTATGTTTTCTCAATGTCATATCAATTTCATGATCTGAATAATTATAGAAACAAATTTATAGCGAAAATGGTGAGATGACCTGTAAATAACATACCTTAGAAAGCACCATCAGAAGAATTTATCCTTCCTTGCATTTCGACCTTTTTTCTTCACCTTT
>SNQJ01S0003653.1:60775-110731 GCA_010110895.2 Picea sitchensis | reverse complement strand
AACTCATTGATCCATCTTCATCATATCAATGACAACTCATTGATCCATCTTCATCTATGCATTCTCATCAAGGACAATAAATATTATATTACATCAATCATCAATCAATCAATCCTTTGACATCAATCAATCACTTGACATCAATGAATGACATTAATAAATCAAACCATTGGCATGAATGACAACATGATCCAACAAATAGATGTCAAATATACAGTGCTTCAGATGTGAGAAGTAAGGAGACATTGCAAGAAATTGTCTTACCAGGAAGAGAGGAAGACAATATGCTTCCACTATTGACATGGATCTAGACCCACCTCATAGAGATGAAGACATGAGAAATGAGGATTTCTTCCTATGACCTTTATCAGGAAGACGAAATAAAAGATTGAGCATGACTATAGACTAGGGAAAGTTTTTTACTACATTCCTTATTTGATTTAATCATTAACATGTAGTTGCTTTCATTCTGATAATGAAGGGTATTATCCCTGGTGTGGGAGCCCTCTTGACTTGGACCATTATCCTTGTTGTGAGAGTCCAAATTTTCTTGGTTGATTATTATCCTAGTACGAGAGGCCAACAAAGTACTGTAGAATCAATAGAGGACCTGACAAGACATGAGATGTCTCCAGGTTAGCAACACAGAAAAGGGAAGATGTTTATCCTTCAAACTTCAAAGGCAGTCACTTGAATAAGAGGGAGTCAAAATATTTTAGAAGAAGGAAGATGTGATACCCTCTCCTCCTTTAGCAGTTCAGAGGGAGACAACCATTATTTCAGTTGATCCAATTGTTCCAGTTGATCCAGTTGATCTAGTTGATATCCCCAGAGACATTGCAGTAGGCCATAAAATACCTTCATGGGCTTGAAAAACTCTGCAGGAGGTAGAGGGACATGCATCTCCTCGAGGCACATTCTGAAAGAGAAAGAGACCATAGAGATTTTCGAGCTATGTTTCAGTCGTGAGCCACATCATTGATACCGAGCCTTCTTGTCATGGAGAAGCAGCAAGTCAACAGGTATGGGAATATGCCATTGAAGAAGAATATCAGTCCATATTGAAGAATGATGTGTGGTATATTGTTTCAAGACCATAAGGGAAGTCTGTAGTAACTTCCAAGTGGATCTATAAAATCAAGCATGCAGTTGATGGAAGTGTCAAGAAATACAAAGAGATATTTGTAGCCAGAGGATTCTCGCAGGTGGAGGGAATAGATTATGAGGATACATTTTCTCCAGTAGTCTGATACACCTCCATCTGTATTTTCATTTCACTAGCTGCATCCATGGGCTGGAAACTACATCAGATGGATGTAAAGACAACATTTCTCAATGGTGATATTCAGGAATAAGTTTACATCGAGCAACCAGAAGGATTTGTGATACATGGTGAGAAATCTCATGTGTGCAGGTTGAAGAAAGCCATGTATGGACTAAAGCAGGCACCTCATGATTGGTACGAGAAGATGGATGGATGCTTGATGAGTTTGGGCTTCAAAAAAAGTGTTGTTTATCCAAACCTATATTATCACATTGTTGGTGACGAGTGCTTGATCTTGGTCCTATATGTGGATGAATTATTCAAGATGAAGGACCTAGGTATGATGCACTACTTCTTGGGACTAGAAGTATGGAAGAGGACTAATGAGGTTTTCTTGAGTCAAGGAAAATATACAATGGAGATATTGAATAATTTTGGTATGACAGACTGCAAATCCATGCCTACACCGATGGTGATGGATTTGAATAAAATGAACGATGCTTCTACTAATTCAGGCGAGATTGATCCACATTTTTACCGATAACTGATTGGACCATTGATGTATCTGGTTAGCACTAGACCTGATATATGATATGCAGTGAATGCACTCAGTCAATTCATAAGTCAGCCGAGACAGACTCACTGGATAGAAGAAAAAACATGTATTCATATATCTACAAGGCACAGTTGGATATGGCCTGGGATAAGCCTCCAGTGTAGAAATGAGTTTGCAGGGATATGCTGATGCAGATTGGACAAGGAGCGCAGTGGACTAGAAGAGCACGTATGGTTGTTGTTTTATGTTGGGGTCTTCCATGGTTTCCTGGTGCAACAAGAAACAAATCTATGTGGCCTTGAGTACCGTAGAAGCAGAGTATACATCATTGAGTGTGGCAGTCCATGAAGCTGTGTGGCTTCACAAGCTCCTGAAATATTTATTTGATCATGAGATGCATCCTACCATTATTCATTATGATAACTAGAGTTTTTTGAATCTCTCTGAGAATCCTGTGTTTCATGATAAATTGAAACAATTGAGATAAAATATCATTATATCAGAGACATGGTGTAGAGGAAGGCAGTACATGTGCAGTACCTTCCTACACATGAGCATATTGCAGATATCTTCACCAAACTGCTTGCCAAGACGAAGTTCAAGTACTTTCGTGAGAGACTTGGCCTAATGGAGAATGTCTCCCTAGCTGAGAGGGAGTGTTGATGATTACAGCTTTGTGATACATCCTCTAGGACATGTTCTCCTCTGAGACTGAGTTGATTTGAACTGTGAGAGAGACCATGTGTTGGGTGTGCCCATGAGATGGGTGTGTTTTTCCTCTTTGGACTGAGATGAAACAATGTGTGCCCCTGTGTGGGGTGAGGATGCCCATGTGATGGGTGTATCATTCTCCTCTGTGTGAGAGATGAGACGATGTGGTACTCCAAATGATTCTATTGAGTATGACGTCCCTGTGGCTAAGCACATGTGGATTTTCCCCTAGTGGTTGAGCACTAGTGGATGTGTGTATCCCTTGCTATATTGTCTAAGTGTAATATTTACCTATAACCCTAATTATAATGTAAAGGGTACAGGTTGGCCCCACCATATGCGGAAGATAATTAATGTTTATTATTATAATTAATTATTTTCTGATTTATTGAGGTTGTCCCTGTTGTGCCAATAGACAGACCTATTTTTGTGTTTGGTCTAGTATAAGTAAAGGTGATTTCCCCATTGAGGAGACACACAAGTCACTTCTCATTTGGAAATTTCAGCAAGTACATTTATAGGGTTGAAGTGTGCACCTCTCTTGGGTGCAAGTTTCAAGGTTTTAGAAGCACCCTCTTGTGTGCATTAGGGTTTTATGGTTGGGGGAATCATATCTTGAGAATATAGCAAAGGATTGTTGGGTTTTCTTCCCTTGAGTAGAAGGGTTTCCCAGGATATTTATTGTGTCCTTGTGCATGGTACTTCTTCTTGTGATCTTGGTTATTGTAGCACTTGTAAATTGTGTAGCTGCATTTGTTTATGGTTCAAGTAAATGCTAAAATAAAATAAACCTCATACTTGAGCCCTACATAGTGAAAATTTAACACACAAGTGGTTCAGTTGGTGCATATATACTTTGTTAAAGTTTTTTGGTATTGAGGGCATGAATCTTCAAGCCATTAATAAGATATGCCCTTGTTTTTTTTATTTTTCCTTTTATTGAGTGTTGTGTGACCTTTAGAGGTGTTTCAATGAAAAGTACGACTTTATTTCAAGGAACAAGAGCATAGGTTCAGTTATGTGAAGACTATGTGTTTGAATCCTTTTATTGATAGTTACAAGTTTTCTTTGATAAATTAGTGTTAATCTCACTGCTTCACACACCAGTCGAAGTGTCAATATTAGTAGAAAGGCTCATATGGAGTCATTCCTCTACACTCCAACTTACTGTCTAAGTGTAAGATTGAAGAAGTGTTAGTGAGTATGTCACACGTGTCATGAACTAAGTGTTTAGGGTTGAGGATAAGTTAGATATTTGGAATTACTCTCAAGGTTGCTCAGTATTATTGTAGGTCAGTAACACAATTACTTTAGGACTTGATTGGCCTCATACTGTTGAATGATACATACACTTTCTTGGGTAAATACCACTATGTTCCTCATTAGTTTTATGTTTTGAGTATTAAATAGTAAGTTGCTTTCCTCTCATACATATATTATGATCTAGACATTTTAGATAGAGACATGGTCTTTTTTCTTGATTGTTGATTAGTTGTGTGGAGTGTAATAGTTGTCTGAGTTTCTTTTTGTCAAGTTGCTTGATGTTTCAATGAATGATTGATAGGCTAATTATCTCTCTTTCTCCTTGGAAGATAAAGTAGGATATACTTTTGTCTTTTGCATGCACATATTGTGTCTGCAGTTCATTAGCTTATGAACCTCGTTGACACTTATAAGGGAATTGAATACAACAATTAATTTTCCCAACATTTTTGGTGCAGTTGTCGGGGAACTGTTAAATGGTAAATGGTATGAAGTTAGTTTCTTCGATTTCAGTTTTTGATTGGATTTTTTGAGTACGTTTCCATATTGGTGGTGGAAAGACAGTAAAATCGAAGGTAAGAACCTATTCTTCCACTATTGTGAGTCCTTCCAAACCCTATTTTGAATGTGATTAACTAATGGTTAGGCCTAGGGATAGTAAGGGTGGATTTTTAAAAACAGATATTCCAGAAAATTTCTTTGGTAGAAATAAAACCCATCCTACTAACCTGGCCAAAAGATACGCAGGGAGTACATGGACAAGAGAGGGTCCTACATAAAGGTTATTCACCCCACAATCTGAACCAACTGTAGAAAAGGTGCATAGAAAATATGGATAATTCTTGGACCAACTAGTTGAATATCAAGAGGTTGGTGGGCCAACTTCAAACATTGATCCAGCACTAGATCAGACTACTAATATGGATCTTATACATAAAATTCTTAGGACTTCCCACAACATGATTATTTCAAAAGTAGATATTGTTGTGGTGGGAGAAATTCTAGAATTAAACATGGGAGACAACTTCACCATTCACCAAAATACATTGGCTGAGACACCATTCTCACCAATGCCAGGAGAATTTTGTCTATTTGGCAACATGGCCGACGAAGAGGAGAGGAATGGGGAACCCTAAGGAGAGGAAACCTTTCAATTTCCCATTCTTGACTTGATTCTGAATGTGAATATGAAAAATATCCCCCTTTTGGTCCTTCCAAATTTTAGAGGTATGGTTACAGAGGATCCAGATGTTTTTCTCTTTGAGTTTGATATTCTCTGTAGAATCTATGATTATGTCGATGATGGAAAAAAAATAAAATGATTTCCCGCAACCTTAAAAGACTCGGCTTTAATATGGTTCATGGGGTTGAATATTACTCTATTAGATCTTGGGAAGACATCAAAATTAATTTCTTGAAAAAATATCAAGACTACTGTAGGACTAGAGACTCCTGCAATGACATCTTCAAGATGCAATAATCAGAGGAAGAGATACTTGAAGACTACGTGGATTTGTTTCTTTAAAACCTCCAGAAAACCAAACAGATTACTTTAAATAATGAAACCATAAGAACTATATTTTTAAAAGGGATACAAGAATAATATATTGACATGTAAATTTGATGGGTGCGGGTTATATCTCTCATTTTCCATTTGCTGAAATGTGTGATTTGTGAAGGAGATATTCTAGGAGTCGAGAAAAATCTAGTAAGGGAATAAGATATGTTTTACCAAAAGTAAAAAAATCTACTACAGGAGGAGGAGTAACAATAATAGAATTAGTAAATTTATTGGAAAATTTTAAAACAAAAATTCTTGGTACTCTTGGTTCTCATCTAGATATGTTTCAAGTTAAGAAAAAACAAGAAGAGGAAAAGGTTGTTGTGTATGTTTTTTGTCCCCATTGTCAAAAGAAGCATGCATTTAAAGAATGCCCATTTAATAATATGCAGGTTTGTGCAATATGTGGGAAGGATCATGAAATAAAGAATTCCCCCTCGCTGCTTGGACTTAAAGCCATATATAATGGAAGTAATGAGGTTGTGGAACCTTCTTTTCAAGATGCACCAAATAAATTGTGGCAACCAAGAGACCAACGTATGTCCCAAGATCCTTTTTCACAATATTTCACACCTTATAATGCTTATCAGTAGTAGTGGAACACTCAAATTCCATGGAGATCCACTTGGCCACAACAACAAACTCAAAATCTGCCTTGGTAGAAAAATTGGAGAGGTAACCCTTACAAGAATATGCCTCAACAAAAATTCCCAATTCCTTATCCTAACTACTCACAATATCCACAATACCCCCATCATTGCCACCATTCTATCCTACTACCCCAGCAGCAGTACCACAATTGGCTGCAAACCAAAACCCTCCCAGGCCAACACAAATGCCTACACAACCGGTGTCGAATCCAAAAAATAGAGCCACACAACCTACCTTTAATGTTGTGATGCATCCTTTTACGAATTACCTGGTCACCCCTATACCCTTGAAAAATATACATATGAGATCATGGAAAGTCTTGAAACCAAGAGATTCCATGGTTTTCATTGAGGAGGAAACAAAAGGGGAGGAAACTCTTGAACAATCAAACAATGATGTCCAACCAAGAAAAACAGTTACTCCCTCCATTCTGACACAAACACCTACTACTCCTCATACAAAGCATCCTCAAGAACCTAAACTTCCACCTTATCAGAGATTTTTTCCATAGAAAATCCTATTATCCTCTCTGAATTTGACTTAGAGGCTAAGCTATGAAATGTTTGTGTCAAAATACCCCTGTTGCAAGCCATAAAAGACATCCCCATTTACAAAAAAAACATTAGGGATTTATTCATTAAGCAACCTTGAAGGAAGCAGAAAGACCCCCTCACTATCCAAGTAGAAGGTCAAATGGTCAAGCTAATGTCTGGGAAACCATTGGTGAAAACATATGGAGACCCTGGGAACCCCATAGTCACCATTTGCATCAATGATATCCCAATAGAAAACACTTTGATTGATTTGGGGGTTGCAATAAATATCATGACCATTTTGACTATGGAAACATTGCAATTCGACACTCTCTGATCCACACCCATGGTACTTGAACTTGTCGATAGATCTATGGTCAAGCCTGTTGGCGTTCTCAATGATATAATGGTAACTTTATACTCTTGGGAGTGTCCTGTAGATTTTCTAGTTATCCAACTTAAGACCAATATGGAAGGCCACCCTGTGATCCTTGGAATATCATGGTTTTCCACAACCGATGATTTCCTTGGTTGTAGGTCTAGAGAGACAACCATATCAAATGGATTAGCTATGAAAAAACCCATTTTGTACCCACCTTCCAAACCAGCACTAAGAGATCCTTACCAGATTCCTGAATCTTGTGAAAATGCATAAATTGAATCTCCTGAAAATGTAGAAATTGAATCTTTTGAGAATGCAAAAATTGAATCTTCTAAAATGTAGAATTTAAAATCACAAAAATGCATAAATTTTACATCCCCTTCTGACCATTAAATAGAATGGGGGAATGAAAATTCAATCTGAAGATGATTTCCTGAATTTATTTATCGTTCTTTTGGATTATACTGAGTTTCCTAAAGTACCTTGTACCTATAATCATATTTTTCAAAAATATTTCCAGGATAACTTTGATCCAATAGGGACTACATATTTCCTTGTACCAACCATTAAAGAGACTAGAGATCCCTATAGCATGCTCGTTGAAATCATCCCCAAAAAATATCTAAATATCAGTCCTGACCTTGAATCTGATCAACAGGAACAATTGATTTGCATACTACAAAATCACTCCAGTGCATTTTCTTGGGACTATAAAGACATGTTGGGAATCCACCCAGATACATGTATGCACCATATTTACCTTCAAGAAAATTCCAAACCTGTCAGGCAGCCACAATCTCATATGAACCCCGCCTTGAAGGACATAGTGAAAGAGGAATTACATAATTTACTAGATGTTACTTTTATATATTCGATATATGACAACAAGTGGGTCTCCCCACTTGTAGTTGTGCCTAAAAGGAATATAAGTGGAGAATATGTGTTCATTATCACGAGCTTAATAAAGCAGCACTAAAATACTATTTTCCACTGCCCTTCATCGATCAGGTATTGGATACCTTAGTAGGAAAGTAGTACTTCTCCTTCTTGGATGGTTTTAGTGGGTACAATAAGATTCAGATCACAACATAAGATTAGGAGAAAACCATGTTTACATGCCCATGGGGGAGATTCACTTTTAGAGTCTTTCCTTTTGGGTTGTGCAATGCCCCTGCCACGTTTCAAAGCGGTGTATTGGGAATATTTTCTGATTTGATTCATGAGTGTATTGAGATTTATATGGATGAGTTTTCTATTTATGGTGACTCCTTTAATGAATCACTTGATAACTCGGAGAAGGTATTGATTAGATATAAGGAATCTAACATTTCCTTTAGTCATAAAAATGTAATATGTTGTCAAAACAGGGAATTGATCTTGGGAATCACATTTCTTCTACAAGTATCAAAGTGGACCCAGCTAAGATTAAGGTCATCATGGACTTTCCTCACCACATTCACCAAAGGAGGTAAGAAGTTTCTTGGGCCATGTTGGCTACTATAGAAGATTTATTGAAAACTTTACGAAGATAGCTGTACCTATATACAAATTTTTATCTAAAGATACTGAATTTTGTGGGATTCTCAAAGCCATATTGCATTTGAAATTTTGAAGGAGAAGTTGTCTGCAACACTAGTCTTGAGGGAACTAAATTGGTCCCTTCCTTTTCATATTTGCATTGATGTTTCAGAAACCTCCCTTGGGGATGCTCTAAGAAAAAAGAGGATCAACTATCTTATGATATCTATTACAGTAGAAAAAAATTATCACCAACCTAGCTTAACTATACCGTCACGAAAACACAATTCTTAGTTGTCGTACATGTTATTAAGAAATTCAAGCATTTTATTATGGGCTATGAAGCTTTTATTCACACCGACCATTCTGCCATCAAATTTTTAATGAATAAACCCATCACAAATGGTAGGATCACTAGGTGGTTACTATTGATGTAGGATTTTAACATTACCATTGTGGATAGGCCCGGTAAAGAAAACTTATTTGTAGATTTTCTCTATAAGATACATAATAATGATGAAAATACTCATGTAGATGATAATTTTCCTAACGAGCATTTGTTTGTTTCTTCCACCAACATTATGTGGTTTGCAGATATAGCCAATTATTTGGCCATAGTAAAGTTTCCTCAACACCTCTCCCCAAGAGAAAAGCACCAAATTTTCAAGAATAGTGCCACTTAGGAATAGATTTATCAGATGCACAGAAATAGAGAATAGCCCAACTCAATGAGCTGGATGAAATTAGGTAAGATGCAGTTCAACACACTATTCTGGTACAAGAAAAACGAGCTTGATGGCATAATAAATTCATCAGGAAGAAATTTTTCAAGCCCGATGACTAGGCCTTCCTTTTTTATTCTCGTTTTAAAAACTTCAAAGGAAAACTTACTACAAGATGGCGGAGACCTTATGAAATTGAGACCATCTTCAACCATGGATCACTTAGGATTAACACAATTGACAATCAACATATCTCTTTTGTGGTCAATGGTCATCGGCTAAGATTGTATCACAAGACCATGTCCAAGGAAAATTTTGTACAATATATTTTGTAGCAGTCTAAAATGGAGGTAGTGGGTAGGGGTTCTCCTTCTCCCTCTCCCACCTATTTTTGAATCCTTTCCTTTCAGCTTTTTGAATGTATGTACATAAGAAAATTAAAAAAAAAAAATTAAGAAAAAAAGTAAAGAAAAAAAATAGTCTAGCTATGAAAATCAATTTACTTACGTGTTTAGGCAAGGGCCTATCTGAAAAATAGCTTGTTGTAAGCTAGCCTAGAATAAAAATTGTTTCTCTCAATCGTAAGACTTTACCTCATGCTCTTCAAATAATTTTGTTTATTCTCGTGTCAGATGATGGGGGATGCATTAAGGTCATCCTCCTGTTATAGCCCTAAATTTCTCTACACATGCATACCTGGCCTTTGGCCCTCTTACTTGCATTTTTTTCTAAGCCATCACTGAGTTACTCTTCTAAAAAAACAAATATTTGAAGATGTACGCACCCTACTCCACTATTGACTGTGTACATATGCTTTTTTCACTACTACATCCCATGTACGTATGCATGCTGCACCACTACATCCAGTGTATACTTGCAAAATTTGCAAAAAATAAAAAGTTGCAAGGAATTTGTTGAGATTACGGCCTATTGGGTAGTTTCCCAACTAATCCACTGCCTATAGCCCGTCACCCAACTAAATAACCAACCTTTTCCCATATAAAAGGAGGTGTTGGGGTCTCATTCCACATCTATACATAAGAATAGTGAAACTATGCCCATTTCACATCCCCTCCTTGCCCCAGTAATTGCAACCCTTTTGTGAGAATTTCATCAAAATTCCCCAATTTGCCTTCCTTACTCCATCAGAAACCCATTTTATTTCCCAAGGAGAAGGTTGGGAGGAGAAGCCAATAAGGTGATGCACGTGGAGCTTGGTGAAGAGGATCCTGGACTAGGTTCATGGAGCAGTAGTTAGCTTTGCTTGTAAGTAATCATTGTATTATCAATAAATGAAGTATTTTTCCTGTCCCAAATCATGGCGTGTCGAATGTTTGCATTTTATTTATGTTTTTATTCTAACGTCTAACCGTTATTTGTACATGAATTGTAGGCTTGTAGTTTTTTGTTTGTATGTCTTTGAATGCAAGGTAGCCTTGAGAGGAGGTTTGCAGTCAGTGAATCTATCAAGTGCGAGAGGATCATCACGAGACGCGGAGTAGAGGTACAGTTACCCGATCCTTCTCATTTTTCTTTTCTTGTATAAGTAAGGTGTATGTTTGGGGTAGTTAGAAAAGTAGAATACTTTTAGACAGTTGTGATCTACCTACATTCTAAACCCTAGTGTAATCTTAAGAGGGGTTTTACCGCTCTAGCAGAACTGGTGACCATACTGGGGATGCCTCTAGGGTTTCAGGGGTTTTTTTGGGTGTTTGATTGGTTTTATACCTTTTCGAGTCTCTTGTGAGTCTATTGAGTCTTTCAAGGGGTCTGGTCACCTGTTGGTGTCATACCATTTCTCTCTACCTTGTCAGTTTGTCTGTTTGATTTCTTTTTCAAGAAGTGCAAAGGTTTACGTGGCCTGATGTGGGTCAACAGGCATACATACGCGCCCTGATTTATAGACAGCCTGCGTACATATGCAGGCTTCTTAAGCATCAGTAGCGTACCTGGTTCAAGGGACTATTTTTAAGAAGAGGCAGTCAACCTCTTCCCTGATTGAGTTCATTACTTCTTAGGGTATCTTGACAGAGTTCATTGCCTCTGATTTTACAGTCAAATCTTGAGTTAGATGTCAGTTTGCTTGTCTTTTTAAAGATTTCTTATGTTTAATCTTGAAAGGGTTTTAGGCGAGTCTTTGAGTTTTTTGATCAACCTATTTGGTGTCTTTAGTGACTCCATGTGATCTGCACTGGTTGACAACACGTTGTATAGACAGCTAGTGGGGAGCTTGTTGTATCTCACACACTCCAGACCAAACCTCGCCTATGTAGTTGGCACAGTTTCCAGGTTCATGCAGTAGGTGCATGAGCTACATTGGAAGGCTACAAAGTGTATCCTTCGATACATACAGGGAACCATCACCTTTTGGATTCATTATGCAACAGACTCTACATTAGATCTCATCAGGTTTACTATTTCTGACTAGGCAGGCAATAGCACTGATCGCAAGTCCATATTTGGTTACTCACTCAGTCTTGGTTCTGGGACTATCTGTTGGTCAAGCAAGAAGAAGGATGATATTGCTCTTTCTCCATCCAAGGCAGAGTACAGAGGAGTAGTTAACATAACCATTCAGGCTATGTGGTTACAAAATTTTCTCACTGAGTTGGGCATTCAATTTCATCTGTCGATCGTCATATGGTATGACAACCAGATCACTCTGAAGTTCTACAGAGATCCAGTTCATAGGCAACAGACAAAGCTCATCGAGATCCACATGCACTACATCTGAAACTTAGTACACGACAGGATCATCGACCTACAGTTCTGTCCTTCAGCAAAACAGACGACATACATCTTCACCAAGACCTTCACTGAGCAGAACTTCCACTCTCTGCGAAGTCGTCTTGGAGTGAAGGACATAGTTGCCTAAAAATTTTCATTTCTTNTTTCCCATGATTTTTTCCCTCTTACCTCACTTTATTTCAGTGTATCTTTTGTATTTGGGTACCTAGCATGGACTTGTTTCCGAGACCCATTCTTTATTTTCACCATAGTGATGTTCAGGGGGAATGTTGGAGTTACTTCACACACACCTAGGATTTTTTTTTCCTAAGGTTTTTCCTATGCTTATTAGTCATTATTAAGTCTCCTAAAGTTTAGGGGAGAATATTCCACCTGTAGAATATTCTCTTCAGTTGACACTTCAGTTTGACTAGTTGAGTTGATTCTAGAACTAGCCATAGTTACATTAACTCTAACATTGTTGAAATATTTCACTTGCAAAGGATTAAACATAATAAATCTTGGTTAGTTCAATTAGCCACATGGGCTAAGAGAAAAATCAATGAGTTGGTTAAAGATTGTCCAATGGACATGAATGGACTCAGCATAGGGGTAGATGTGAACATCATACCATTTGGTTCATATGATCCTCTAATTGACATGGATTGGTTGGATAAACACCATGTTGTCCTGGACTATTACAACAAGACCATAATTTGTCTTGATGAAGAAGGGAAGCAAGGAAAAGGAAAGATTCAAGGCATTCCAAGAGTTGTAGTTGTTAGACAAATATCATCCATGTAGTTGAAAAAATGTTTCAGGAAAGAATGTAAAATTTTTGCAGTCCGTATGGAAGAGGCAACCAGAGATAAAGTGGCAAATATTGAAGACCGTCCAGTCTTAAAATATTTTGAAGATGTTTTGGGGGAAATCCCAGGATTACCACCACAGAGATAAATTGATTTATCTATTTATTTGGTTCCACTAGTTGTCCCAGTGTCCAAGACACCTTAAAAAATGAGCACACCAAAATTGAAAGAGTTGCAAATGCAGTTTGAGGAGTTGTTAAAGAATGGGTATATATGCCCAAGTGTGTCGCCTTGGGGAGCCCCGATTCTTTTTATAAAGAAGAAATATGGAACCTTAAGGACATGTATTGATTTTAGGCAGTTTAATAAGATCACAATAAAGAACAAATATTCTTTGTCAAGGATTGATGATCTTTTTGATTAGGTGAAAGGTGCAAGAATCATTTCCAAGATTGACTTGAGATCAGGTTATCATCAAGTGGGGATACAAGAAGAGGACATCAACAAGAAAACGTTTAGGACAAGCCATGTACATTATGAATTCATGGTAGTGTCATTTGGGCTATCAAATGCCCCAGATATTTTTATGTGCTTGATGAATGGAGTGTTCATGAAATACCCAGACAAGTTTGTGAGTGTTTTCTTGGATGACATTCTAATCTAATTCAAGACAAAATAAGAACATGAAAAACATTTAAGAATTGTGTTGCATGTTTTGAGAGAACATAAGTTGTATGTCAAGTTAATTAATTGCATATTTATCAAAAGAAAAATCACTACTTGGGGCATATTATTTCAGCATATGGGATAACAGTGGATCCTGAGAAAATAGAGGCCATTAGAGGGTGGTCAACACCAATAAATGTAATAGAGGTCAAATATTTTATAGGTCGTACTGACTATTACCGAAGATTCATAAAGGGGTTTTCAAATATTGCAATCCCAATCACTTCAAATGCGAGGAAAATTTTGAACAATTGAAAGATATTTTGACAAGTTCACCAATCTTAAATATTGCAGACCCAAATGAAGACTTTGTAGTGTGCACAAATGCGTGCAATGAAGAGATCGGTGGAGTCTTTGGTTGAAATGATAATGTGGTATGCTATGAGTCCCGGAAATTAAAAGGGCATGAGAAGAATTATGCTACACGTGACTTGGAATTAGTAGTCATTGTTCATGCATTAAAAATGTGGAAACATTACCTCATGGGGAGAAGATTTGAGTTGAGGACAGACTATTGTGGTCTAAATCATTTGTTTGGATAACCAACATTAAATGCTAGAGAAATTAGATGGCTAGAATTTTTGAGTGAATATGAGTTTAAAATCAAGCATATCAAAGGCAAAGAAAATCAGGTCGTTGATGCACTCAATAGAAGAGCTCATGAAATGTATTTTTAAGCCATTAGTATGTTTAGCACAGATTTAAAAGGTAGAATTTTAGAGGTTGCAAATTTAGACTAGCAATATGTAAAAATAAAATAAACATTACAGCAAGGAAATGTACAACAAAAAATTAATTATTATGAGATGAAAGAGGATGGAATCCTTGTGTACAAAGGAAAAATATATGTGTCAAATTTTGAAGCGTTGAAAAATAGAGTTCTGAAATAAATGCGTGATGTGCCATATGTTGGGCACCTAGGATATCATAAGACAATTGCATTTGTAAGAAGCCAATATTTTTGGCTAGAAATGAAGAAGTAAGTGGCAAATTACATAGTCATGTGTCTAGAATGTCAAAAGGTGAAAACAAAGCATAGACATTCAACGGAGTTGCTACAACCATTGCCCATTCCTAAGTGGAAATGATAAGTAGTTACAATTGATTTCATTACAAAGATGCCCAGAACAGTGAAACAACATGACTCTATCATGGTAGTGGTGGATAAATTAACAAGTGATGCACATTTTATTCTTGTGAAGACAACACACAAGAAAATAAACATTGCATAGATTTACATGAAAGAAGTTGTCAGGATACATGGAGTGCCTAAGACAATTGTTTCAGATAGAGATCCAAAATTTATATCTAATTTTTGGAAAGGTATGTTCAAAGGATTTGGGACAAATTTAAATCTCAACTCAACTTATCACCTCGAGTCATATGGGTAAACAGATAGAACTAACAAAATCATTGAAAACATGCTCAGAATGAATGTGATGTAATGACCATCAAATTGGGAAGACTGTATCCACTTAGTGGAATTCACTTACAATAATGGGTATCAAGCCTTATTAAAAATGAGCCCATATGAAGTTTTGTATGGAAAGAAATGTAACACATCAATGAGTTGGGATAACCCAACATACAAAGCTATCATTGAGCCAGAATTATTAAAGGAAATGGAAGAGTAGATGGTAAAAAACATGAATAATTTAAAGGTTTCCCAGGATAGGCAAAAACGTTCTGTAGATAAGAACAGAGTTTTAAGAGATTTTAAAGTGGGTGAACATGTTTTTCTCAAAGTGAAAGTGAAGAGAAGTTCGATAAGATTAGGTTGTTGCCCAAAGTTGACATCAAGATATAGTGGGCCTTTTGAAATATTAGTGAAAATAGGGTCAGTGGTATACATGCTAGCATTACTTGCATCCATGAAAGTGCATACTGTTTTTCTTGTGTCATTATTAAATAAATATGTGCTTGACTCTAACCACATAATTGATTGGATTGTGATCCAGGTCGAAAACAAAGAGGATTTTTGGGTAGAACCGATACACATCATGGATCGGAAAGTCAAAGTGCTCAGGAACAAATCCATGCAGTTGGTAAAGGTTCAATGGACCTGTTAGGGTCCTAAAGATGCAACATGGGAGCATGAAGAAACTATGTGGAAGGAATACTCGCAAAGTTTTGTCAATTTTGAGGAAAATCAAAGATAAAATGCAAGACTCCATTTTGAGCAGCTAGAATTCTGGAACCACTTCTTAGAGTCCTAGCCGACCAGTTTTGGGAGCCTTGATAAAAGAATGACACATTCCTTAGGTTATCCCTGATAAACGAATAGTGCATTCCTTGGGTCAACCGATTGAGAGGAATATGAGATTTCGGTTGGAGTTGTTGTTGGAGTTGTTAAATTGCATAATTGTATTTCTTAAAGTATTGGGGTGTAAACTTGTATATGCATATTAACATTGTGTGCACCGAGGACAATTGTAGGGGAGGGAGGACAAATGTAGGGGGGGGGGAATGTAATATCATCACTATAATCCTCATTTTAATTAATGAATAATGTAGATATGAATATGGCTATGGCCAAGCGATGTAATATGCAAATTGTATTTTTTATTTTAATAAATATAATGTGATATGAGCTATTGAGAATATGGAAAGAGATGAAGGGTCGATTTATCCAAAGGGAGGGAATGTCTAAAAATGTATAGGAGTGTCCAAAAGGAGTTCAAGGAGAAAATAAATTATGGATATTAATTCAACTCATATTTCTAAATTTTATTACCATAAGGAATAATTTATATTTTTTGTTTGAGTGTATGAGAGTCCAATCATTAAATACATATCAAGGGTGTTTGTAGAAGTGACAACCATAGTTATTGGAAGCATGGGGCTATAGTACAATCAACATTGGACAGTGTGAAGTCAACTATCCTAGAAAAATAGAGGAAATTTGTATTTGGGAGAATGGACAGTTTTTTTTCACATTCTTTTTGCATGAACAACAAAGCAAGGAAAAACAACATTGGAGCTAGACCAAGAAGGATGAGCATATTAAAGGGTTTTTGGAGCATTATGGCACTGAAGCTTGAAGAGACAGGTTGTCAGGTCTGAAGAGTGAACTCATGGGTGAGTTTCCCTAAAACAACAATTCTTTGTTGTTATTTTTTTCCTGGTAGTTTTTTCTAACAGTGAGTTCTCTTGAGCTATAAACAAATGGGACACAAAAACATTGAAAACAATGAATATGTACATTCCTTGGGTTGAACAAGTCTAGAGGAAAATAAGAAAAAAAAAAAAAAACACAATGAAATGGATAGTGTGAATTGTGGATTTAGATTTGTCTAATTATTTTCCAAAATAGTACAAACATATTCTTTGGATAGTGTGAATTGTGGATTTAGATTTGTCTAATTATTTTCCAAAATAGTACAAACATATTCTTTATATCTACGTGGATATTACTTAACTTTAAATACTAAAAACAATTTCTGAAATCTTATCTTCACGCTGTCCCAAATTAGGACTAAGCATATTTGTTATTCATCTGGATGTTACCCTCTTTTACTAAAAACAATCTCTAAATCTTATCTCCATAGGGTCCCAAGTTAGCACTAAGCATATTCGTCGCGTCCATGTGGATATTGCATGAAGATTTTATTGAAAACAATTTTTTTAATATGCAAAACATGCTGACTTAGCTTTTACTTAATAAATTTCAGAAACATGTTTACTTAAGTGACTCATCTAAAATGTGTAAACACATGGTTGTACCTGGTCGTGGTTGGACAAAAGAAGCAACTTCAGGTCCCCGCTCTGTCCTCTGTTCTAAATTTTTGGTAACCCCCATCCCCGTCTCTCGCACTACATTAATAATGTCTTACTTACAACAGATCGCCATTTAAACACCGCGTATGTATGCCATACGCGAATAAAAACGTTTGATCACGATCGACAAGCACACTTAATTGATTAATTGAAACCCTAATTGAAACCCTAATTGAAACCCTCCTACTAACCTGGCCAAACGATACGTAGGGAGTACGCAGACAAGAGAGGGTCCTATATAAAGGTTGTCCACCCCACAATATGAACCAACTGTAGAAAAGGTGCACAGAAAAGATGGATAATTCCTAGACCAACTAGTTGAATATCAAGAGGTTGGTGGGCCAACTTCAAACATTGATCCAGCACTAGATCAGACTACCAATATGGAGCTTATACATCAAATTCTTAGGACAACCCACAACATGATTATTTCACAAGTAGAGATTGTTGTGGTGAGAGAAATTCTAGAATTAAACATGGGAGACAACTTCACCATTCACCAAAATCCATTGGCTGAGACACCATTCTCACCAAGGCCGGGAGAATTTTGTCTATTTGGCAACCTGGTTGATGAAGAGGAGAGGAATGGGGAACCCTAAGGAGAGGAAACATTCCAATTTCCCATTCTTGACTTGATTCTGAATGTGAATATGAAAAATATCCCCCTTTTGGTCCTTCCAAATTTTAGAGGTATGGTTACAGAGGATCCAGATGATTTTCTCTTTGAGTTTGATATTCTCTGTAGAATCTATGATTACGTCGATGATGCAAAAAAAATAAAATGATTTACCAAAACCTTAAAAGACTCGGCTTTAATATGGTTCATGGGGTTGAATATTACTCTATTAGATCTTGGGAAGACATCAAAATTAATTTCTTGAAAAAATATCAAGACTACTGTAGGACTAAAGACTCATGCAATGACATCTTCAAGATGCAATAATGAGAGGAAGAGATACTTGAAGACTACGTGGAGATGTTTCTTTATAACCTCCAGAAAACCAAATAGATTACTTTAAATAATGAAACCATAAGAACTATATTTTTAAAAGGGATACAAGAATAATATATTGACATGTTAAATTTGATGGGTGCGGGTTATATCTCTCATTTTCAATTTGCTGAAATGTGTGATTTGTGAAGGAGATATTCTAGGAGTCGAGAAAAATATAGTAAGGGAATAAGATATGTTTTACCAAAAGTAAAAAAATGTACTACAGGAGGAGGAGTAACAACAATAGAATTAGTAAATTTATTGAAAAATTTTAAAACAAAAATTCTTGGTACTCTTGGTTCTCATCTAAATATGTTTCAAGTTAAGAAAAAACAAGAAGAGGAAAAGGTTATTGTGTATGTTTTTTGTCCCCATTGTCGAAAGAAGCATACATTTAAAGAATGCCCATTTAATAATATGTAGGTTTGTGCAATATGTGCGAAGGATCATGAAACAAAGAATTTCCCCTCGCTGCTTGGACTTAAAGCCATATATAATGGAAGTAATGAGGTTGTGGAACCTTCTTTTCAAGCTACACCAAATAAATTGTGGCAACCAAGAGACCAACGTATGTCCCAAGATCCTTTTTTGCAATATTTCACACCTTATAATGCTTATCAGTAGTAGTGGAACACTCAAATTCCATGGAGATCCAATTGGCCACAACAACAGACTCAAAATCCACCTTGGTAGAAAAATTGGAGAGGTAACCCTTACAGGAATATGCCTCAACAACAATTCCCAATTCCTTATCCTAACTACTCACAATATCCACAATACCCCCCATCGTTGCCACCATTGTATCCTACTACCCCAGCAACAGTACCACAATTGGTTGCAAACCAATACCCTCTCAGGCCAACACAAATGCCTACACAACCGGTGTCGAATCCAAAAAATAGAGCCACACAACCTACCTTTAATGTTGAGATGCATCCTTTTACGAATTACCTGGTCACCCCTATACCCTTGCAAAATATACATATGAGATCATGGAAAGTATTGAAACCAAGAGATTCCATGGTTGTCATTGAGGAGGAAACAAAAGGGGAGGAAACTCCTAAACAATCAAAGATTGATGTCCAACCAAGAAAAACAGTTACTCCCTCCATTCTGACACAAACACCTACTACTCCTCATACAGAGCATCCTCAATAACCTAAACTTCCACCTTATCCAGAGAGTTTTTCCATAGAAAATCCTATTATCCTCTCTGAATTTGACTTAGACGCTAAGCTATGAAATATTTGTGTCAAAATACCCCTGTTGCAAGCCATAAAAGATATCCCCATTTACATAAAAAACATTAGGTATTTATTCATTAAGAAACATGGAAGGAAGCGGAAAGAGCCCCTCACTATCCAAGTAGAAGGTCAAATTGTCGAGCTAATTTCTAGGAAACCATTGGTGAAAACATATAGAGACCCTGGGAACCCCATAGTCACCATTTCCATCAATGATATCCCAATAGAAAACACTTTGATCAATTTGGGGGTTGCAATAAATATCATGACCATTTTGACTATGGAAACATTGCAATTAGATACACTCTAATCCACACCCATCGTACTTGAACTTGTCGATAGATCCAAGGTCAAGCCTGTTGGTGTTCTCAATGATATAATGGTAACTTTATACACTTGGGAGTGTCTTGTAGATTTTCTAGTTATCCAACCTAAGACCAATATGGAAGGCCACCCTGTGATCCTTGGAAGATCATGGCTTTCCACAGTTGATGCTTTCCTTGGTTGTACGTCTAGAGAGATGACCATATCAAATGGATTAGCTATGAAAAAACGCATTTTGTACCCACCTTCCAAACTAGCACTAAGCGATACTTAGCAGATTCCTGAATCTTGTGAAAATGCATAAATTGAATCTCCTAAAAATGTAGAAATTGAATCTTTTGAGAATGCAAAAATTGAATCTTCTAAAAATGTATAATTTAAAATCACAAAAATGCATAAATTTTACATCCCCTTCTGACCATTGAACAAAATGGGGGAATGAAAATTCAATCTGAAGATGATTTCTTGAATTTATTTATCGTTGTTTTGGATTATACTGAGTTTCCTTAAGTACCTTATACCTATAATCATATTTTTCAAAAATATTTCCAGGATAACTTTGATCCAATAGGGACTACATCTTTCCTTGTATCAACCATTAAAGAGACTGGATATCCCTATAGCATGCTCGTTGAAATCATCCCCCGAAAATATCTAAATATTAGTCCTGACCTTGAATCTAATCAACAGGAACAATTGATCTGCATACTACAAAATCACTCCAATGCATTTTCTTGGGACTATAAAGACATGTTGGGAATCCACCTATATACATGTACGCACCATATTTACCTTCAAGAAAATTCCAAACCTGTTAGGAAGCCACAATCTCATATGAACCCCGCCTTGAAGGACATATTGAAAGAGGAATTACATAATTTACTAGATGTTAATTTTATATATTCGATATATGACAACAAGTGGGTCTCCCCACTTGTAGTTGTGCCTAAAAAGGAAAATAAGTGGAGAATATGTGTTGATTATCATGAGCTTAATAAAGCAGCACTAAAATACTATTTTCCACTGCCCTTCATCGATCAGGTATTGGATACCTTAGTAGGAAAGTAGTACTTCTCCTTCTTGGATGGTTTTAGTGGGTACAATAAGATTCAGATCGCAACATAAGATTAGGAGAAAACCATGTTTACATGCCCATGGGGGACATTCACTTTTAGAGTCTTTCCTTTTGGGTTGTGCAATGCCCCTGCCACGTTTCAAAGCGGTTTATTGGGAATCTTTTCTGATTTGATTCATGAGTGTATTGAGATTTATATGGATGAGTTTTCTATTTATGGTGACTCCTTTAATGAATCACTTGATAACCTGGAGAAGTTATTGATTAGATATAAGGAATCTAACATTTCCTTTATTCATAAAAATGTAATATATTGTCAAAACAGGGAATTGTTCTTGTGAATCACATTTCTTCTACAAATATCAAAGTGGACCCAGCTAAGATTAAGGTCATCATGGACTTTCCTTCACCATGTTCACCAAAGGAGGTAAGAAGTTTCTTGGGCCATGCTGGCTACTATAGAAGATTTATTGAAAACTTTACAAAGATAGTTTCACCTATATACAAATTTTTATCTAAAGAAACTGAATTTTGTGGGATTCTCAGAGCCATATTGCTTTTGAAATTTTGAAGGAGAAGTTGTTTGCAACACCAGTCCTAAGGGAACCAAATTGGTCCCTTCCTTTTCATATTTGCATTGATGCTTCAGAAACCTCCCTTGGGGATGTTCTAGGAAAAAAAGAGGGTCAGTGATCTTATGATATCTATTACAGTAGAAAAAATTTGTCACCAACCAAGCTTAACTATACCGTCACAGAAACACAATTCTTAGTTGTCATACATGTTATTAACAAATTCAAGCATTTTATTATGGGCTATGAAGCTTTTATTCACACCGACCATTCTGCCATCAAATGTTTAATGAATAAACCCATCACAAATGGTAGGATCACTAGGTGGTTACTATTGATGTAGGAATTTAACATTACCATTGTGGATAGGCCCGGTAAAGAAAACTTATTTGTATATTTTCTCTATCGGATCCATAATAATGATGAAAATACTCCTGTAGATGATAATTTTCCTAACGAGAATTTGTTTGTTGTTTCCACCAACATTATGTGGTTTGCAGATATAGCCAATTACTTGGCCACAGTAAAGTTTCCTCAACACCTCTCCCCAAGAGAAAAGCACCAAATTTTCAAGAATAGTGCCACTTAGGAATAGATTTATCAAATGCACAAAAATAGAGAATAGCCCAACTCAATGAGTTGGATGAAATTAGGAAAGATGCAGTTTAACACACTATTCTGGTACAAGAACAACGAGCTTGATGGCATGATAAATTCATCAAGAAAAAAAAATTCAAGCCCGGTGACTAGGCCTTCCTTTTTTATTCTCATTTTAAAAACTTCAAAGGAAAACTTACTAAAACATGGCAGAGACCTTATGAAATTGAGACCGTCTTCAACCATGGATCACTTAGGATTAACACAATTGACAATCAGCAGATCTCTTTTTTGGTCAATGGTCATCGGCTAAGATTGTATCACAAGACCATGTCCAAGCACAATTTTGTACAATATATTTTGTAGTAGTCTAAAATGGAGGTAGTGGGTAGGGGTTCTCCTTCTCCCTCTCCCACCTATTTTTGAATCCTTTCCTTTCAACTTTTTGAATGTATGTACATAAGAAAATTAAAAAAAAAAAAATAAGAAAAAAAGTAAAGAAAAAAAATAGTCTAGCTATGAAAATCAATTTACTGACGTGGTTAGGTAAGGGCCTGTCTAAAAAATAGCTTGTTGTAAGCTAGCCTAGAATAAAAATTGTTGCTCTCAATCGTAAGACTTTACCTCATGCTCTTCAAATAATTTTGTTTATTTTCATGTCAGATGATGGGGGATGCATTAAGGTCATCCTTCTGTTATAGCCCTAAATTGCTCTACACATGCATACCTGTCCTTTGGCCCTCTTACTTGCATTTTTTTCTAAGCCTTCACTAAGTTGCTCTTCTAAAAAACCAAATTTTTTAAGATGTATGCGCCCTGCTCCACTATTGACTGTGTACATACACTTGTTGCACCACTACATCCCGCGTACATATGAATGCTGCACCACTACATCCCGCGTATACTTGCAAAATTTGCAAAAAATAAAAAGTTGCAAGGAATTCGTTGAGATTACGGCCTATTGGGTGGTTTCCCAACTAATCCACTACCTATAGCCCATCACCCAAATGAATAACCATCATTTTCCCATATAAAAGGAGGTGTTGGGGTCTCATTCCACATCTAGACATAATAATAGTGAAACTATGCTCGTTTCACATCCCCTCCTTGCCCCAGTAATTGCAACCCTTTTGTGAGAATTTCATCAAAATTCCCCAATTTGCCTTCCTTATTCCATCAGAAACCCATTTCATTTTCCAAGGAGAAGGTTGAGAGGAGAAGACAATAAGGTGCTGCACTTGGATCTTGGTGAAGAGGATCCTGAACCAGGTTCATGGAGCAGTAGTCGGCTTTGGTTGTAAGTAATCATTGTATTATCATTAAATGAAGTATTTTTCCTGTCCCAAATCATGGCGTGTCAAATGTTTTCATTTGATTTATGTTTTTATTCTACCGTCTAACCCTTATTTGTACATGAATTGCAGGCTTGTAGTTTTTTGTTTGTCTTTCTTTGAATGCAGGCCAGCCTTGGGAGGAGGTTTGCAGTCAGCGAATCTATCAAGTGCGAGAGGATCATCACCGGACGCGGAGTAGAGATACAGTTACCCAATCCTTCTTGATCATCACTGGACGCGGAGTAGAGATACAGTTACAACGAGTCTTTGAATTTTTTGATCAACCTATTTGGTGTCTTTAGTGACTCCCTACAATCTGCACTGGTTGACAACACATTGTATAGACAACTAGTGGGGAGCTTGTTGTATCTCACACACTCTAGACCAAACCTCGCCTATGTAGTTGGCACAGTTTCCAGGTTCATGCAGTAGCTACATGAGCTACATTAGAAGGATACAAAGTGTATCCTTCGATACGTACAGGGAACCATCACCTTTGGGATTTATTATGCAATAGACTCTACATTAGATCTCATCAGGTTTACTATTTATGACTAGGCTGGCAATAGCATTGATCGCAAGTCCATATCTGGTTACTCACTTAGTCTTGGTTCCGGGACTATCTGTTGGTCGAGCAAGAAGCAGGATGATATTTCTCTTTCTTCAGCCAAAGCAGAGTACAGAGGAGTAGTTAACATAACCATTCAGGCTATGTGGTTACAAAATTTTCTCACTGAGTTGGGCATCCAATTTTATTGGTCGATCGTCATCTGGTGTGACAACCAGATCACTTTGAAGTTCTGCAGAGATCCAGTTCATAGGCAACAGACAAAGCACATCGAGATCCACATGCACTACATCTGAGACTTGGTACACGACAAGATCATCGACCTACAGTTATGTCCTTCAGCAGAACAAACGAAAGACATATTCACCAAAACCTTCACTGAGCAGAACTTCCACTCTCTGCGAATTCGTCTTGGAGTGAAGGACACAGTTTCTTAGCAATTGTTAGTTCTTCTTATTACATACATTGTACCTTGACGGGGGGGTTTCCCATGATTTTTTCCCTCTTACCTCACTTTATTTCAGTGTATCTTTTGTATTTGGGTACCTAACATGGACTCGTTTCTGAGACCCATTCTTTATTTTCGCCATAGTGATGTTCAGGGGGAATGTTGGAGTTACTTCACACACACCTAGGATTTCTTTTTCCTAAGGTTTTTCCTATGTTTATTAGTCATTATTAAGTCTCCTAAAGTTTAGGGGAGAATATTCCACCTGGAGAATATTCTCTTCAGTTGACACTTCAGTTTGACTAGTTGAGTTGAGTCTAGATGCTGCATTGGTTTTGTCACCATGCAACATTGGGATCATCACCATGCTAATGCACATTAACCTTGATTTCATCACTAGACTGACGCATTACCCTTGATTCCTTGATCTACTCCTCACTACACTCTGTTTCAGTCAGTTAACTGAAGACTGGTTGACTAGTTAACTTAGTTAGGTGGAAGTTCACTCCTGTAACTGCCTAGAATACTAGACTAGGTGGTAGTTCATTCCCGTAACTATTGGTGTGTGTCCAGATCACTCTATACCAACACTATGGTGCAATAGTTCTTCTCCAATGTGCATTGATTGAGTTATACATAGTATATTATATGTAAATTATTCATTATTCATTACGGTTAATGATAATTATTCTATTCTTTCTCTCTTGCTTCTTCTTTATCAATTTCTCTCTACAAATGTGTGTGGTATTTTCTAGCTAAATCTATTCTATGGAGGTTCATCAAATTTTCAGATTGAAGTGGAAGGTAAGATTGATAACCAACCCATAACAATTTTAATTGATTCTAGAGCTAGCCATAGTTACATTAACTCTAACATTGTTGAAATATTTCACTTGCAAAGAATTAAACATAATAAATCTTGGTTAGTTTAGTTAGCCACAAGGGCTAAGAAAAAAATCAATGAGTTGGTTAAAGATTGTCCAATAGACATGAATGGACTCAACATAAAGGTAGATGTGAACATCATACCATTTGGTTCATACGATTCTCTAATTGACATGGATTGGTTGGAGAAACACCATGTTGTCCTAGAATGTTACAACAAGACCATAATTAGTCTTGATGAAGAAGGGAAGCAAGGAAAGATTCAAGGAATTCCAAGAGTTGTAGTTGTTAAGCAAATATCATCCATGTAGTTGAAAAAGTGTTTCAGGAAAGGATGTAAAAAAATTCCAGTCCGTATGGAAGAGGCAACCAGAGATAAAGTGGCAAATATTGAAGATGATCCAGTCTTAAAAGATTTTGAAGATTTTTTGGGGGAAATCCCAGGATTACCACCATAGAGATAAATTGATTTATCTATTTATTTGGTTCCATTAGTTGTCCCAGTGTCCAAGACACCTTACAAAATGAGCACACCAAAATTGAAAGAGTTGCAAATGCAGTTTGAGGAGTTGTTAAAGAATGGGTATATATGCCCAAGTGTGTCACCTTGAGGAGCCTCGGTTCTTTTTGTAAAGAAGAAAGATGGAACCTTAAGGACATGTATTGATTTTAGGTAGTTTAATAAGATCACAATAAAGAACAAATATCCTTTGTCAAGGATTGATGATCTTTTTGATCAGGTGAAAGGTGCAAGAATCATTTCCAAGATTGACTTGAGATCAGGTTATCATCAAGTGAGGATACAAGAAGAGGACATCAGCAAGAAAACGTTTAGGACAAGACATGGACATTATGAATTCATGGTAGTGTCATTTGGGTTATCAAATGCCCCAGATATTTTTATGTGCTTGATGAATGGAGTGTTCATGAAATACCTAGACAAGTTTGTGATTGTTTTCTTGGATGACATTCTAATCTAATTCAAGACAAAATAAGAACATGAGAAACATTTAAGAATTGTGTTGCAAGTTTTGAGAGAACATAAGTTGTATGCCAAGTTAAGTAATTGCATATTTTATCAAAAGAAAATTCACTACTTGGGGCATATTATTTCAGCATATGGGATAACAGTGGATCCTGAGAAAATAGAGGCCATTAGAGGGTGGTCAGCACCAATAAATGTAACAGAGGTAAAATATTTTATAGGTCTTGTTGACTATTACCGAAGATTCATAAAGGGGTTTTCAAATATTGCAATCCCAATCACTTCAAATGCAAGGAAAATTTTCAACAATTGAAAGATATTTTGACAAGTTTACCAATCTTAAATATTGCATACCCAAATGAAGACTTTGTAGTGTGCACAGATGTGTGCAATGAAGGGATCGGTGGAGTCCTCGGTTGAAATGATAATGTGGCATGCTATGAGTCCCGTAAATTAAAAGGGCATGAGAAGAATTATGCTACACATGAATTGGAATTAGCAATCATTGTTCATGCATTAAAAATGTGGAAACATTACCTCATGGGAATAAGATTTGAGTTGAGGACAGACTATTGTGGTCTAAAGCATTTGTTTGGATAACCAACATTAAATGCCAGAGAAATTAGATGGATAGAATTTATGAGTGAATATGAATTTAAAATCAAGAATATCAAAGGCAAAGAAAATCAGGTCGTTGATGCACTCAACATAAGAGCTCATGAAATGTATTTTTAAGCCTTTAGTGTGTTTAGCACAAATTTAAAAGATATAATTTTAGAAGTTGCAAATTTAGACCAGCAATATGTAAAAATAAAAGAAACATTACAACAATGAAATGTACAAAAGAAATTTAATTATTATGAGATGAAAGAGGATGGAATCCTTGTGTACAAAGGAAAAATATATGTGTCAAATTCTGAAGCGTTGAAAATTAGAGTTCTGAAATAAATGTGTGATGTGCCATATGTTGGGCACCTATGATATCATAAGACAATTGCAGTTGTAAGAAGGAAATATTTTTGGCTAGAAATGAAGAAGTAAGTGGAAAATTACATAGTCATGTGTCTAGAATGCCAAAAGGTGAAAACAAAGCATAGACATCCAGCGGAGTTGCTACAACCATTGCCCATTCCTGAGTGGAAATGAGAAGTAGTTACAATTGATTTCATTACAAAGATGCCCAGAACAGTAAAACAACATGATTCTATCATGGTAGTGGTGGATAAATTAACAAGCAATGCACACTTTATTCTTGTGAAGACAACACACAAGAAAATAAACATTGCATAGATTTACATGAAAGAAGTTGTCAGGATACATGGAGTGCCTAAGACAATTGTTTCAGACAGAGATCCAAAATTTATATCTAATTTTTGGAAAGGTTTGTTCAAAGGATTTGGGACAAATTTAAATCTCAACTCAACTTATCACCTCGAGTCATATGGGTAAACAGATAGAACTAACAAAATCATTGAAAGCATGCTTAGAATGAATGTGACGGAATGACCATCAAAGTGGGAAGACTATATCCACTTAGTGGAATTCACTTACAATAATGGGTATCAAGCCTTGTTAAAAATGAGCCCATATGAAATTTTGTATGGCAAGAAATGTAACACATCAATGAGTTGGGATAACCCAACAGAGAAAACTATCATTGGGCCAGAATTATTAAAGGAAACGGAAGAGCAAATGGTAAAGAACATGAATAATTTAAAGGTTGCCCAGGATAGGCAGAAAAGTTCTGCAGATAAGAACAGAGTTTTAAGAGATTTTAAAGTGGGTGAACATGTTTTTCTCAAAGTGAAAGTGAAGAGAAGTTCGATAAGATTAGGTTGTTTTCCAAAGTTGACATCAAGATATTGTAGGCCTTTTAAAATATTAGCGAAAATAGGGCCAATTGTATACATGCTAGCATTACCTGCATCCATGAGAGTGCATACTGTTTTTCTTGTGTCATTATTAAATAAATATGTGCTTGACTCTAACCACATAATTGATTGGATTGTGATCTAGGTAAAAAACAATGGGGATTTTCAGGTAGAACCGATACACATCATGGACCGGAAAGTCAAAGTGCTCAGGAATAAATCCATGGGGTTGGTAAAGGTTTAATGGACCTGTTAGGGTCCTAAAGATGCAACATGGGAGCATGAGGAAACTATGTGGAAGGAATACTCGCAAAGTTTTGTCAATTTTGAGGAAAATCAAAGATAAAATGCAAGACTCCATTTTGAGCAGCTAGAATTCTGGAACCACTTCTTAGAGTCCTAGCCGACCAGTGTTGGGAGCCTTGATAAAAGAATAACACATTCCTTAGGTTATCCCTGATAAACGAATAGTGCATTCCTTGGGTCAATCGATTGAGAGGAATATGAGATTTCGATTGGAGTTGTTGTTGGAGTTGTTAAATTGCATAATTTTATTTCTTAAAGTATTGGGGTGTAAACTTGTATATGCATATTAACATTGTGTGCACCGAGGACAATTGTAGGGGAGGGGGAATGTAATATCATCACTATAATTCTCGTTTTAATTAATGAATAATGTAGATATGAATATGTCTATGGCCAAGTGATGTAATATGCAATTTTTATTTTTTATTTTAATAAATATAATGTGATATGAGTTGTTGAGAATATGGAAAGAGATGAAGGGTCGATTTATCCAAAGGGAGGGAATGTCTAAAAATGTATAGGAGTGTCCAAGAGGAGTTCAAGGAGAAAATAAATTATGGATATTAATTCAACTCATATTTCTAAATTTTATTACCATAAGGAATAATTTATATTTTTTGTTTGAGTGTATGAGAGTCCAATCATTAAATACATATCAAGGTGGGTGGTTGTAGAAGTGACAACCATAGTTATTGGAAGCATGGGGCTATAGTACAATCAACATTGGGCAGTGTGAAGTCAACTATCCTGGAAAAATAGGGGAAATTTGTATTTGGGAGAATGGATAGTTTTTTTTCACATTCTTTTTGCATGAACAACAAAGTAAGGAAAAAAAACATTGGAGCTAGATCAAGAAGGATGAGCATGTTGAAGGGTTTTTGGAGCATTATGGCGCTGAAGCTTGAAGAGACATGTTGTTCTGAAGAGTAAACTCCTAGGTGAGTTGCACTAAAACAACAATTCTTTGTTGTTATTTTTTTCCTAGTAGTTTTTCCCAGCGTGAGTTTTCTTGAATTATAAATAAATGGGACACAAAGAGACTAAAAACAATGAAGATATACATTCATTGGGTTGAACAGGTCCAAAGAAAAATAACTGAAATGAAAAAAAAAACAACAAAAACAATGGAACAATGGATAGTGGATTGTGGATTTAGATTTTTCTGTTTATTTTCCAAAATAGTACAAACATATTCTTTATATCCACGTGGATATTACTTAACTTTAAATACTAAAAACAATTTCTGAAATCTTATCTTCACGCTATCCCAAATTAGGACTAAGCATATTTGTTATCCATGTGGATGTTACTCTCTTTTACTAAAAACAATCTCTAAATCTTATCTCCACAGGGTCCCAAGTTAGCACTAAGCATATTCGTCACGTCCACGTGGATATTGCAAGAAGCTTTTATTGAAAACAATTTTTTTAATATGCAAAACATGCTGACTTAGCTTTTACTTTATAAATTTCAGAAACATGTTTACTTAAGTGACTCATCTAAAATGTGTAGACACGTGGCTGTCCCTGGTCGCGGTTGGACAAAAGAAGCGACTTCAGGTCCCCGCTCCGTCCTCTGTTCTAAATTTTTGGTAACCCCCATCCCCGTCTTTCGCACTACATTAATAATGTCTTACTTACAACAGACCGCCATTTAAACACCGCGTATGTATGTCATGTCCTGTGCTGGCCGAATATTAATGGTTCCACCGTCTTCGGATGATTAACGGGAATAAAAACTTCTGATCACGATCGACAAACACACTTAATTGATTAATTGAAACCCTAACTTTAACCTCTCTCACAGCGTACCCTTGGCCGGCCGGCCGGCCTGCTCGCTGCAATAATATATTTAACAGGCTGAAATGTCGTTCCAGTTAAGAATTAAATAAGTAAGATTATATTTAAAGATTCCTCTGAAAACGCGGCTTCAGCGATCAGGACCGCCAATGAAGATCGAAGAGGTCTGGAGCATGGAAGATTCCCCTAATCTAATCACGGGATTTGACATTGAGGAGGCGAAATGAAACAACTCACTCACGCCATACATAAAATACATTACAGAAAAAATTATACAGCGACAACGCTGGCTTGTTTGCAACTTAGCATGTGGCTTTTGTTCAATTTGGGCAGCTTCGAGACTAGAAAAATGATTACAGGAATTAAAAACACCAGGGAAGTAATAATATAATATGACATCGAAGGCTCACGAGGCAGCAGGTTGCACATGGGTTTCAATATTGACGACTGCCTTATCTGGCATGACACCACATGGGTTGATGCCTTGCCTTGCAGTTTCCGACAGGAATGGCCACGGCCACGGCCCAGGCGTCGCTACTGGATACTGGGCACTGAGGGACCTGTTTTCATCCCCCCACTCTGCCGGTGGCGCTGGATTGAACATTATCACCCCAGCCCTGGGTGGGATCGGCCAAGGGATTTGCCCAAGACGCAATGGAAGGCGGCGTTGGCTAAACGTTTTATCTTTTGGTTTTTTTTTCTGAAATCTGGCGATGTAAATTTAGATTTTAAATTGTATTTCTGAATACATAAATGGATTTAATTGTCTGAAAAACTATAAAACATTTGAATTATACAAATTTAGTCACTCAAATCTACACATAAAACCATTCCTCACCAAATTTAGAACAAAATCAAAAAGAAAAAATCCCCAAAAACTTGAACGTTTAGCTCAATTGAATTATCTACAGTTTACTCCATAACCTTCCGTTGACTTATCGATATGACTACTGGAATAAGCATTGAGATAGAGAAAGGGGTGGTGGAGGGGCGTAGATGAGTCAATGTCGCCGTCCGTCTCTGGCAGTGCCGGTAGAGTGTCCCCCAAAGGATGCGCCTCTGACTGGCACCAGGCATGTTCGTATTGAACTTGTCTGCTTCATCATTCATTCACTTTATTAATCTGTTTTATGCTATTTCTAATGTCAACCAAATAATGTCCACCGTCGGATAGTTCTACTATGCATAGGGATTAGAGTTGTCATGAGGACGCCGGTGATCTAGTATAAGTATAATCAAAGGGGAAGAGCGAATATCGGGCATTCACACCACCATTACTGTTTTCCAACGAGTGGTTTTGTTGGTTTTGTTCTATCAGATACGAGATACAGACCACCATTACTGTTTTCCAACGAGTGGTTTTGTTCTATCAGATACGAGAGAGAGAAATCTGCTGTTTAGCTATGGGATCTTTGAGAGAGCATGACGATGAGCAGAGTCTCAAGGAGACGGAGCTCAAGCTGGGGCTCCCGGGAGTGACAGAAGGGTCAGAGCATAGGACTGGCAAAAGGACTTTCTCAGAAGCCTTCATGGAGTCCGGAAATGATGAGAAATGGGTTGTATCTTCCTCTGTAAAATCTGTTACTGCGTTTGAAACTTCTAAACCCAACGAACAAGGGATGTTAGCGACTCCTCTAGCTCAGAAAATGATGCAGCGGTCATTTCCTCCACTCTCCTGGAAGGCAGGTATCCAGACCGATCCCTCCGGGGTCTCTGTGTCTGCTGAGGAAAAACAATTAGGAAACTCCGCTAATGACTCAGAAATGCCTCCTCCCAAGTAAGTAGCACAATCACTGATTCAGTTCAAAGTTGATATATATTCGCATCATATGGATGTATCCTCAAAACATCCGGGTAATTATAGACCTGTATTATTTGTTCACAGGGCGCAAGCAATTGGTTGGCCACCTGTTAGATCATTTAGGAGAAACACTTTGGCCTTTAATTCAAAGACTACTGAAGAAGGCTCTTCCAATAGTTCTGATCTGTATGCCAAAGCCACACAATCGCAAACTACACCTGATACCACCATGGCATCTGCTCCAGCCACGGCTCCTGTTCCCAAGTAAGTACTGCTTGAATTTACTTTCTGGGAAATATGTTCATGTGTTTCTGAGACTGGGATTGATTTGACCGAAATTGATGCATTCTTTCAGGGCACAAGTAGTGGGTTGGCCACCAGTTAGATCGTTCAGGAAAAACACTTTGGTTGCTAATTCAACGCCCACAGAAAATGGGCCTTCTGGTAACGCTATGTATGTGAAAGTGAGCATGGATGGAGCTCCCTATCTTAGAAAGGTGGACCTCAAAATGTACAGCACCTACCATGACCTCTCCTCTGCACTCGAGAAAATGTTCAGTTGCTTCAGCATGGGTACGAATGTACTAATAGTTCCCTTTATTCTTTCTGTTATATTCCATTCCATTTCCTTAAAAAAAATTCCTTTGAATCCGCTGTTACTCACGGAAATGCTCGAATGATTTCAGGAAAGTGTGGATCCCATGGGCTGAACGAGAACAAGCTGATGGATCTGCTGAATGGTTCAGAATATGTACCTACCTATGAAGACAAAGACGGAGACTGGATGCTTGTTGGTGATGTCCCATGGGAGTAAGTGCCTTAAAGTCCTATATAAATTTAACTTCATCTATTACGTGACAGTCTCCATGTAAAATCCGAAAATTGATGATATGGATTATTGGTTGCAGGATGTTTGTTGATTTCTGCAAAAGAATGCGGATCATGAAGGTTTCAGAAGCTATTGGTTTAGGTATTTCACCAATCCATCTCTAGTTTACATCTTTTGCAAGCCTATGGAATTTCTATGCTTACCCTTTATGCTTTGAATGATAATCTGCAGCTCCCAGGGCCATGGAGAAACGTAAAAACAGGATTTAGGATTCGCGTATGACCCTTTTCTTTGGAAGTTGCTTTGCATTTGGATTGGTAAAAATGGAACGTTGCCAGACCAGATTGGAGGATTGGATGTAAACTAACGAAAATCATAGCGTCTAAAGTTTCTATCTTGTGTTTTGACTAGTAAAACCTCAGAAACTGGTGACTTGGATGAAACCAAGGCAATGTAATCAGGACACAAAGGATCTGCCATTGAACTTGAAGATCTCGGAACCATCCTGGCCATCTTTCTATTTACTAATCTGGCTTACTGTCTCAACAAGTATTGAATAAAGGAAACCCAGCGTCATCCCAGTGCAGGATTATTGACAGTGGATTCAGGATTTCATATGTTAACTTCTGTTAGATTCCAACGTTCTGAAAGGCAACGTTGCCCTTGAACTGTAAAATTGTATTTTGCTATTTGTCATGATGACAGTTGGGTATATTCATTTCTGTAGCTAGCTCAAGACCTGCTTGTCATGGAAACGAAACATTGTTTCAATTGTAATGTATATAAGATTACGGATTCCTCCTTGAAGAATGCGTTGATGTAAGTTTTCATTTATCAAAACATTGCATGAGATTGTGGGATTCGTTCTTGTATATCACATATGTTTTTCTGTGTATAATATGGCCCTTTTTCTGTGTATAATATGGCGATTGAGGGCCAAGAAAACCCAAAGCTGCTGCTGTCCACTCGTATAGCTGCCTTCCTATCTCTTGGATAAGCTTATCCACGTTTCAACTTCTCATTGATTTGCTGTCAAATAAAATGTTATTAACTCTTTAATGGGAAATTTGTTGGTCCAAATAAGATTTTATTGACTCATTAATGGAAAATTTGTGGTCTGGTAGCCTGTCCCGGAAGTTAGGTGGTACAACTGCGGATGACCAGCCTCTGCAGTGCCAGCCATGTGCCTTAAAATGCATCCGAAAGTACTGTATTGTGGTCCCTCATTACGTAAGGTAGGAGAATCCACTTGCGCGCTTGGCTTCACTGAGCTTTTGCTGCCTTGCAAGGGAATGCGCTAACTTGGTAGTAATCTTTTTTTCTGAGTTACTTTTTCTGCAGGTTTTCATGTGGTGTGGTTGACCAATTTAAAAATTTGATTATTTTTATGAGTATTTGGATTGGTTTAAAATGAAACAAAACTCCAAAAATAATATTTTGAAATACATGAAAGTTTAATAATGAGAAACTCACACTATCCCTAAAAATCTAACCAAATTGAAACCTATTTTCTTTTACCAAAAAAAACAGGTCTGTTTATTCCCCAATTAACCTACTCCCCTTGCAAGTTGTGACCTAGCTTAGCGTACACTGTAAAAGCCAGTTGACTGCAACCTGCCACAACTGGTATTTTTATGAGTATTTGGATTGATTTAAAATGAAACAAAACTCCAAAAATAATATTCTGAAATATATGAAAGTTTAATAGTGAGAAACTCACACTATCCCTAAAAATCTAACCAAATTGAAACCTATTTTCTTTTACCAAAAAAAACAGGTCTGTTTACTCCCCAATTAACCTACTCCCCTTGCAAGTTGTGACCTAGCTTAGCGTACACTGTAAAAGCCAGTTGGCTGCAACCTGCCACAACTGGAGTAATCACGTGGTGTAAAAAGGCCTAGCGAATGATTCCATAGTAAGACATGGAAACAATGATAAACGAAATTGAAAGAAGTCAACTGGGTTTGGTTTACTTTATAAATGAAAGGATTCAGCTTTTTGAAAACCTTTTAATCCATCTAAATTATACCATCTCAATAAGTAACATTTTTGCAATTTTACCCAATTTTTAAAATTTAAAAATAAATAAAAAAATCTGTATTTTATTAAAGTTTAATTTAAGTTACATTTTATTAAAGTTTAATTTGTATAATCAAAATATCTTAAAAAAAATTCAAAACAAAATCTATTTATACATTCAAAAATATAATTTCAAAAATTTACATCACCCCTAACAAAAAAAACCTAACAAAAAAACCAGAAAAATAACATATTACCTAAAGTGCAAAATTAAGAGATACCACATTTAAAGTGCAAAATTACGCTATACCACATTTATATTATGAGAAAGGGTTTTCATAACTTCATTTACAAAAGCAATAAAAAAATAACATTTGTACATTGTCGTGCGTTCCTACCTCTTTATCGTCTTACATGCCTTTTCACATATTTTTGTCTTATATGCCCTGCCACCTATCATTGTCATGTGCTGTTAGCTTTGCAATTATTTGCAACCACCACTGCTACTATGAAGGGACTTCAAATACTATGATATCTCCATCAAATTGTTGGTCAATCTGTGTATATAGTGTTGCACTGTTATTCATGTTAGTGATATCTCAACCAAATTGTTTGTCAATGTGTTGCGTTGTTATTCATGTTAGTGCTTTCCTCTTTGGGTGATACAAGAACTCAATTTTTAGTTTCATAGCTAAGGTCATCTTTGCAAATCCATGAAGACAATTTTGTGAAAAGATGGAGGTTTAGATCTTTAAACTTATTTAGGAAGAGTTTCACTGAACTGTTACAAAAATCTGAGCTTATTTTAATTGCACATTTTAGTATCCAATGGATATGGAGCAAAGTTAGCTGTTGACTTTTCTCCATCTAACCAACTTAGTTATTGAGAAAGATTTTCACTTCTCCATGCCATTTGGATGCTCCAAATCTGCTATTGAAAAAAAAATATATTTTATAAAAACTTTCTACTTGGCATCTTGGACTTAGCAAACCAAATTGCACACATAAAACTCTATATATTTTTATTATTCAATTAAATAGATATTGATACAGAAGTTTTCTCTCAAGATCATAACAAATTCATGAAGGAATCTCTCAACCACACATACATAAATAAGATTTGATACTTGGAGAAGTTCTCTCACAACTAACTAGATCTAACAAATCCAAACCAATCTCTAATGTAAGTGTTAATTCTAACACTCTCCCTTAATGCTTACATTACTAAGAACAATAATAAACACATTCTACAAAAAAAAAATTCCGAGCTTTGATCTTTGTCAGGTCTGGTCTTCATTAGCACCTCTATCCACTTCTGAATTTCGTAGGCTATGCTCTTTCTCTCCCATTCATTTGAGCTACCACTTCATCCATTGAAGATACAATTACTTCTAACCATCGATGACATATTTGTAATGACTGGACTGAGTCATTCTATTGACATACTTCCATCCATTGAAATAAATGGTCTACTATTGTATTCACTAGTTATATAGGAAAACAATCTATTCTATATTACTTCCATCTATTGAAGTACATGGTCTGTCATTGTATTTGTCAGTTTTCTAGGAAAGTGGTATAGATACAAAATATATCTAGAAATCAATCTTACAAAGTGACCTATTTCACATAAGCATACAATCACACCGGATCACAACTATAACCAATAGTCGTTGTTCTTGGGTCACCGCATCCTCCAAAAACCACAAACTATAATAGGTTGTAGGCATAACCAAACCAGTGACCATGTTCTTGTGGCGAGGCAGAGCTTCTGCACACACCGACTTAAATTATGTTACTTTGTTCTATGAATGATGTTATATAATTTTACAAACAAAAATTAACAAAATCTATTATACTAAAAAAAACAATATAGCCACAGCACCACCAAGAGAATCGTCCTTCGAACACCTCGAATAATACACATGCAAGTTTGGATTTCAATTCTTGGTCGACCTTGGATCTGTCATAGCGCTTCTTAGCCACAATCTCTAACATTCCATTGAAATCGTTGCAAACATTCAGGCCACATGTGATTTCCCACAATGAGTTGAGTCCTGTAAGTGCATGGTTAGGTATGGGGTGTATAGAAAACCCTCGAGTAAAGATATTTCCCACGCATCTGCTCTATGCATCTATCCACATGCAAGTCACACTTCTCCAACAAACAATCAACAATCTACCACGAGATCACACAGCCAAATCTATGTTGTAAACTTCCTACAATATGGACACGATTTGGGCAATTTCAAATTTTTTTCTATCAAAAATCACAAATCTATCCCCTGACTCTTTATTTTCCAACAAGTCGTGTCTTTGTTTAATCATTTCTCCGACTACACATGGATATTGACTCAGCTAACATTCTTCATTGATTCACACTCTCATAGCAGACACACTCATGATTCTTTGACTGTGGAAAACTCTCTTACATTGAACAACTCCTTCAACGGTCTCTTTGTCGATGGTTCTCCACACCAGCAAGTCCTTTAGCAAACACGCTAACACAGGAATATGATCCAGGCAACTTTGTCAAAGAAATTTTCCTAAGTAGTTGTTCCAACAAAACATCTCCTGGGATCTCCCATGAGGGAGTTACATCCATAGCAACCATCTCTTACCAACTTAGCAAACCAAATTGCACACATAAAAGTCTATATATTTTTATTATTCAATCAAGTACATATTTATACACACATACATATATAGGAACTGATAGTTGGAGAAGATCTCTCACAACTAACTAGATCTAACAAATCCAAACCAATTTCTAGTGTAAGTGTGATCTCGTGTATATAGTTGTTTACATAAACCTACCATAATATACCCTGGACGCAAGCATCTATATGATAAATAAGTATCTATATGCTAGATGAAATCTGGTAGCAAATGTAGTTGTTTACATAAATGTTCTTATGCTCACATTGAATAGCATTTCCCAGTCTAAAATGCATGGATTGTGTTTTTGTAGATATCATCCTTGTGAGCACGCATTGTTGTGGTCGTTATATATTGCATGCACACACACGAAACAATGTATTAACAAAATCCGATTAGGATTTAGATATATCTGTAAATAATTATACATACAATCGAGATTTAGAGCTTTGTTGGCCATTGCCATCACACTATTTCATAGCGAGGACCACAAGTAAGTCACCAATAGAATGAGATGCCCAGAATGACCCATTCAAATAGATAGGGGAAAACACCCGATGGTAGGTCCCAATCGGACCTACTCTTGTTTGGGGTAGCATTTCCCGCGAGTTTATGCGCCTCGCTATCGCTCAGAATTATAAGAAATAAAAGGGGAAAGACAATAGACTACCCCCAAAAGAGTTCTAACTAATTCTAAGACTAATCTAACTAAAGGAAATTAATCAAATCTAACTAATCTGAACCTATCCCGGGAGAAAAATTAATAGAATCAGTACAGAGAAAGATAACCATAAGAACTAGAAATAATTCATGTATTCTAATGGTAAATGAAAGCAATAATGCAACAGATGCATAGACAAATAGTTGAACAATCCATTTATAACATCATTTATGTACCCATGAAGAAACATGTGAAAACTTGAGTAAACAACATAGAGTGCAGAAAAAATTCATACAACAAGATCCTATCTACTCAAGCAAAAGACAAATGCATCAAGATTAGTCTCTACTACATCCATCAAAGCCACAAATTTTCGAAATGCCTCCTTCTCTTGATTCCCTAGAATCAAAAGTACCATCTTTTTTTACAAAGGGAAAAAGTCCCATGTTCTATCCTATGAGTTTTCTTTTTATAAGGTAGGAGAGACCCTTGAGTTATCCTCCCTGTTCATTTCATTTTTCCCCCAATTTCCTTTTTACATTTCGAAAATATGGATGTGGGAGTTGAAAATGGAAAATGAAGAGACTCCTGGGAGGTTACATTCTCCCTATGGAAGTTTACAAATGATATTTATTTAAAAAAAAATCATTGAATCCACTCATTGGCGTTATGTTTTATTCCTCGAACGTTTCTAGGTGTTTCTGGATTCTTCATGCTGATCGAAATCATTTTGGCTTCTTCTCCTCTGTCTCATCTTTCCATTGGGCTATTGTTGGCTAGATTTTGCTGCATGTAGCTTGAGATATAGCAGTTTGAAGTCTGCATAGTTGGTTCTTCACTTGAATTCAGGTTATGTCTGTGTTTTTCATTTTCGAGAAATTTACACTCTCAATCTTCTCACATTTTCTATGCCATCTTATTCTTCTCTTCTTCAGATTTCTATTGAGCTATCGTGGGCTTGATTTTGTTACTCGTAACCCCGGATATGATTGCTTGAAGTTGGCATGGCCATTTTCCCCCCAAATTCATGGTTGTCGGTATTCTATATTTTTTGACATCTTCTATCATTTTTTTTTTTGTCTTAGAGAACCATGTCGTTGCGTTCCTCTATTTGATACCTTTCCAACAAGGTATCACGGACCTTATTCTGACATTTGTAGCAAAAGTTATGGTTGTTTAAAATTTCTCACTAAATAGCCATTGACCAAGCCCGTGGGTTAATCTAGACCATTAATTCTTGAACCTACAAAAGAGAAAACCCACCAGATCAATGGTTCTGATCAGTTGTCCATTGAACATCAAAAACAAAAGAGTGTGTGTGTTCATAACTTCACAATGGAGTCTTTCTAACTCCTATCCCATTCCCATCCCGATTCATCGATTCTAAGAGTGATATCTAATCATTTAATAGATCTAGAACCAATCCCCATTGTCCATCGGAAGAGCCATTTCGTGGCTTGTTCCAACACGCCAGTGCAAAGGTATCGAAGAAAATAATTGAAGAATATTCCTTCTTCGATTTGCGTGTTGAAGGTTAAATCCCGAAAAAAGTGATGATGTGTAGTCAGAGCTAATTATTCGACATCCAAAAAATTTGTGAAGTTTCAAGGTATCGACAAAGAGGCATCGATGAATATTCCCTCATAGCTCTGTTTTGCATGCCAAAGATATGGTTCGTCCTTTCAGTGACGATTAAAATTTATTCTAAGTCTAAAGGAGACCATTTGGAGTGTTAACTCCGACCATCCAGGTTGTAACCCGAATATTTTTGTACGAAAAAAAATTGACTGTTTACTCAGGGAATAAATCAATAGCTCTGGAGAGTTTCTCTTTGGAAATATGCTCAAGGTTTAATCTTGTGGAACTTTGCAAAGTAATAATCCCATGGTCCCGATGTTGGTTACTTGGAAGGAAAAGGGGCTTAGCTTCAAAAGATCCTACTTAATTCACCAAAAAATTCAGTTGTGAACAACATTGCTATGTGAAAGAAGAAGATAAGGATTTGATCTGAGGAAACGAAGGAAAATTCGCTAACTGAGGAACTGAAATGAATATCTGTACTATGGGTACTGTAGTCGTAAGTCCATCAATTCCGAGAATGAATGAAGGTCTTCAATTGAATAGTGAGTGGAATGCAATTCCAACCATTCATCGGTGGAGGGTCGTCGGAGTGAGTTGTGATATTAGGAGTAGATGTACTCTGATGGAGAAGGACTTCAATAATGAAGAGTGTGAATGCTAGGGATGATGAAGCTCCAACATCGTTGTCGGAGTATGTGATCAGTGTTAGAAAATAATAGGTGTGCTCGTTTAACCATAGACAATATAGAAATATTGTCTCCCAACCATAGGTCGAAGCCACCCCTAAGCACCTTAACCTTGACAGAGAATAATTATGGAAGAAAACCCTAGTCCTAATAGCCAATCAAGGTAGCGCATCACTCTCCAAAGTTAGCATACCAAGCAGAAAGTCCAAACCATAACCAAGAGAAAGTTCAAGCCTAAGACGAGAATATAGGTTGCAGTAGCTGCAACTGCATCTACTCTCCAGACTTATGCACTTACTCAGTTTATGCAGTGCACACTCTTGCATATCTGTAGTTGTGATCTCTGTGTGTCAAATGAGCTATGACATCCTGTATTTATACTGCTCCTTTTTAGCTGTCTGGGCCGACTTCTCATTCTGAAGGCTAAAAACTCAATATTAAATATTTCCTTTATCTGACTTGTCTTCTAGGGTTATGTCCAATGCTTTAAGGTGTCTTCTTGCTTCCCAGAATATTCTATTCTTGTCAGGGTTACACGTGGAGGTTAATACCTCCCACAGCTACCATAATATCAACACTCCCTCCTAACTAGGGAGGTATTGAAAGAAATGGTCTTGAGCACAAACATACCATTCAATCGGTAGCATTATCATAGCCATACAAGCTATCCCATGATTAGATCATGAACACCATCATCCTTATTAATATCATCTGATAGAATCAACTACATCATCTCTCGAAGCCATACTCTGTTTGAGTAATCATGCATGATATTGAATAAGTCACTCACTCCATAAAGTGATACAAGAACCATTCTTACAATCCGAACATATGTCCTAGAAGAATAACTATTCCAACATATGTTGGAAGTCACGCCATGGGATACAAGGACTATTCTTCTAATCCAGAAATACGTCCTAGAATAATAAATGTCTTGGACCATTTTCCGCCTAGAGAATTTCTATCCACTAGCACACTGACTATCCATCTATATGATAATAATTTTGAACACTACAAATAGTCTACATGGCAATCAAAACAATGCCATTCAATAGAACACAACTATGTCTATCCATAGTAGTACACAACTATTATACAGTGGTACACAACCACACCAAGTAGCACATGACTACTTAATTAGTGACACATAGTCACAACCAGTGGAACGCATCCACCACCGTAGCATACATCTACTGGACAGAGACATACAGTCTCCATAGAAATCATATCATCTGATATCAACCTGCATAGAGACAATATCATGATATAAACTGATTCATCTGGGCCATTCTACCACTCACATCTGTGAGATCTAGAAAATCATCTTCCCTTAGAAAGTAAAACATCAGCCATGGGCTATCTCGACTATTCTTCTCAAGCACAAAAGAATAATTGTCCCTGATTTCTGAGCCTGGTTCATTCACTTAACTGGGCCATTCCTCCAACACTAATCATAGTGCAACCTGGAGAGAATGAGTCTTCCCTAGGGAATGCATGTCCCTGATCATTGAACCTGGACCATTCACCTAACTAGGCCATTCCTCCAACACTAATCAAAGTGCAACCTAGATAGAATGAGTCTTCCTGAGGGAATGACTGTCTCGACCATTTCCTATTGGAAATGACTGTCCTGCACCAACCTCCAAAACAGACCATTCTTTGAAACTGCTCACAACTGTGAACTTCAAAAGAATGATTGCCCGATGAGGCGGACCATTCTACTTGACCACTACTCAAAGTGACTGCCAAGAAGAATGAATTTCCTAGACCATTCCCCCACACTGGACACAAGGGGAATCACTGTCTCTGGTACATCAACAATCTATCGAACCATTTTCATTACGAAAATGACTGTCCGATCTGGACCATTTTTCAAAATGGAAAATGCCCATCCGTCAGAAATCTCAAACCACTTTCCGAACTGGAAAGGAACTGTTCATCTTGGACCATTTTTCGAACTGAAAATGATTGTCCATAAATCAATAACACATCAGTGCTCCCTCCCAACCTGGGAGTAATCTCTTCATTTTTCAATCAGGAAGTTGTCTCCATGAGCCCCATCTTGTTTCTCAAGTATGCAAACTTTTCATCTTGGACAAAGGCTTTATCAAAATATCTGCTATATGCTCATCGGTGGAAATATACTGGAGAACCACTTCTCTTTTGGATCTTATCACGAAGAATATAATGCTTGATCTCAATGTTCTCCGGTCTGTCATGGAACACTGGTTTTCTCTAAAGTATTTCACATAGCTCTGATCATTACAATATGGTTGAAATAAATACTTTTGTTTCGTGCTAGCTCATGACATCGTGGAAAATCTCAAACTGAAACATATCCACATAACACTTCTTCTATCATCATGAGAGTTTGTCATGGATTAGAAATCCATCATCCCATAATTTTGAGTAACCATTCTAATACACTATCTCTGTCATAGAAAGTTTTTACCATGCTTATATTGTGTATGAGAGGCTCTTCACCAAGTTGTTTGAATCCATACAAGGTCTTCTTCCATCTGCATACAAGGGTCTCTTTCTGGTATACCTCAAAACCTTGAGTTTGCTCTACATATGTTTCTTCTTCAATTACTCTATTGAGAAGAACATTGTTTACACTCATCTGACGTAAAATCCAACCCATGGATATTGCAGAAGATATAATGGCTCATGTAGAGGTATGTATGGTTACTGGAACAATCTATCATCATAGTCTTCTCCTTCTGGGAGAACCTCTAGTTCTGAATCTCGTAGTGCTTCCATTCACCAGTCTTTCATAAATTCTTCTTCATCACAACTTCCATTTCTTCTGCTTGATTGCTTCTAGTGGGTTCAAACCAAGTTGGCAGTCTTATGATTCTTGGTATAATAACTGGTTGTTCTTGGCTTTTCTTTCTTTCTTGGAATATTCATGTTCTTCCTCATGTCTCTCTTTAGCTCTTGGTTCCATGGGTTCTTCTATATGCCCTTAAGATTCCAACTTCTTCCTTTCATCATAGAATCATGGATGTAGATGGACAACCAAGGATACTTTAAGGTTTATTTTTGAAGAGACTTCTTCTAGAGTCAAACTAAACATGTATTGTTTATCATGGCTGCTACTTTCAATTGGAACGTGGACATATACTTCATAATCCTCAATGGATCATATCATATAGGATTAACACCCTCCTAATCCTTTCTTCATGCATGAATGCATACTCTTCTTTTGAAATTATATAATCAATTCCCTCCATCTAAGAGCATCCACTCTTTTGTCTGCATCCTTATTTCCCTCTGTAAAGTGTCACAAGTCTTTTTCTAATTTTCTCTTGATTTCTGACTTATTTCTGTTTTTGCTTCTTTTGGGTTTCTTCAAGTTTGATTCGAATTTCGTCTTATCTTGCAGTTGTTACTTATGTAATAGATTCCACAGGAATTGTTACCAAGTATTGTCAATGTACTTCATCTTTTCATGTGTATTGCTTGAATTGTAGTCATCGTGATAGAAATCCTTATCTTGTTATTCTTCCATAGGTATTGTTTCACTTCAACATCTTATCTTCTAAGAAATAGATATGCAAGATATTTATAGAAACTATGTAAACATGGTATGTACAAGAACTATGAAGAATATTGTTACCTTGTCTTAGAAGAAGAAGTTTGTTTTATCTCGCTTGAATTTCTTTGAGGGTTCCCTTTCTTCGACAATTGTTGCTTTGTTTGTTTCCTTCCTTTTCTTTAACTCGGGATAGTGGTTCCTGTAGTGACCATATTTTCGACAGTTGAAGCATTATATCTTTGACATATCCTTTTCTTGATTTCGTTTCTTCCTTGAGCCAAACTTCTTCTTATTCCTGAAATTCTTAAACTTTGCTTTGAAAGCTTGATCATCGTATTTCTTTTGGAATTTCTCTTTTGCGTTAATCCTTGATTCTTATTGTGCACAACAAGTCCAAAGTTCTTCAAATGTGGGATACTTCTTTCTTGTGTTCATGCTTGTGGCAAATGCATCCCATGTTTTGGGAAGACCATTGAGTACTGTACTTACCAGTTCCTTCTCTGAAATGATTTCTTCAATAGCTTATAGTTGATCTCTTAACTGAGATATTCTCACAAGGTATGATGTTATGTTGTCATCATCATTCATTTTCCTGTCACAGAGCTGATTCTTCAGACTCATTACTTGTCCAATGTTTCTGACTGAGAAGAGGTTAGTTAGGGAATCATACATCTTCTTAGATGAGTCAAGATGAGAGATGTAGGGTATCAAGTGGTCTTTTACAAAGTCCACTATGATATGCATGGCATTGATGTCATTGTCTTTGAAATCCTCCATAACTGCAATGTTCTGAGGTTCCTTCTCTTTTCCTTATTCAAACTGTGGTTCCATAATCTTTCCTTTTACAATATCCAACACTTTATTCTTGGAAAGGATGAGATCAATCCTTGTCTTCCATGAATTGAAGTCAGAATCCCCTTCTAACTTGTTTTATGACTTCATAGAGTAAGTCATGACTGCTTTGACTTTGACCAAAAACTCAAACTTGACATCTTAGCTAGCTGAGAGTACTAGGAGGTGCACTAGGTTAAGGTGCACTAGGATATCCATAAATTAGGAAAATTTCCTCACTTAAGGTGCTTCAACAAGAGGGTTAGGGTTTTGTTGTTGTAGAAAAAACTTTGACTGCAATTGCAACTGTAACTGAGCAAATCCTCCCAATTTATCTTCGAGTGGTTAGAGTGTCCGAAGATAGTGTGGGCCCATAAACTGTTAGAAAATAATAGGTGTGCTCGTTTAACCATAGACAATATAGAAATATTGTCTCCCAACCATAGGCCAAAGCCACCCCAGAGCACCTTAACCTTGATAGAGAATAATTCCAGAAGAAAACCCTAGGCCTAATAGCCAATCAAGGTAGCGTATCACTCTCCAGAGTTATCATACCAAGAAAAAATTCCAAATGATAACCAAGAGAAAGTCCAATCCTAATACGAGAATACAGGTTGCAATAGCTGCAGCCGCAACTCTCTAGACTTATGCACTTACTCAGTTTCTGCAGTGCACACTCTTACATTTCTACAATTGCGAGTTGTGTGTGTCAAATGAGCTATGGTGTCATGTATTTATACTACTCCTCCTTAACTATATGGGCCGACTTCTCATTTTGGAGGATAAAAGCTCAATATTAAAGATGTCCTTTAGCCGACTTGTCTTCTAGGGTTATGTCCAATGGTTTAGGGTTTCTTCTTGCTTCCCAGAATATTCTATTCTTGTCAGGGTTACATGTGGAGGTTAATACCTCCCACAACTACCATAATATCAACAATCGGAAGGAATAAGAGTTAGGAAAAATCTCGACGATGATTAAGGTAGGTGGTGTATGCCACAACAACACCATGTTTCAGTACCAAGTCCAATTGGAAAAGCGAGAGTGAACCATTTTGGCAGTGAGATGGAAAATGTGTGTTTTGGCTTAGGAAACCTTGGGAAGCCATAAATTTTGATCTGGGACTCTTATTTAAGTTTGGTTAAGTTCATTGGAAAACTCTTGACGAGCAGAATCCATCTATGAGATTTGGTTAAAGGAAATAATAAAGGGAAATAAGGAGAAAACCCAATAGTCCTTGGGCCTAGTTTTTAGGAGAGACGGAAGGCCAAAAGAAGAATCCAATAGGGATCAATCCAAAGAGTCTTGGCAATAGGTTTGTAGGAAAGGTTGATCTGATAGCCTTGGAAGCTCAAGACCTCAGGGAAACAGGAAAAGGGGAAGGTTGGTGAGGATCAAATTCAAGGTTCTAGAAAATGATCAACAAATTACCCCCACCAACCTCTCAAGGCTGGAGCGGTCATATGAACAAAGTGTCCTTACACACCTGCTCTTGCAAAAAAAAAGAATGAGATCAACCATGCAATCAAAAGAAGACTAGACAAGACAATAAACAATATATCCCTGACTTTAAATCAACTTATGAGAGAGTTTTAGGTTTATTGAAAAATAGTGTGATAAATGTAGGTGAGTGTCTTAAGACTACATATGATAATTCGAAATAGAAGAGTAGGATCTATATGCGAGAGCACAAGTATGAAGTCATGGAACATAACATGTTAGTAAGAGAATGCATAATTTGGATTAGGCAATCAACTAATAATCAGCCACAACCTCATCCAAGACATGCACTAGAACATCAAGTTGTGCATATAAATAGGATCATCAAGCACTTCAAAATCAACAAAAGATCTGAAGACAACGTTCCAATTCCATCATATAAATGTCAACAAATATAACAGTCCAATAAGATGTTGGTTGTGGAGCATGATTATCTTCCTGATTTAGATGTTTGTTTTCAACTGTGCTTGGACCCCATTCCCTAACGGATGGGTGTGGGGGGCCCTTCCCCCCCCAAAAGTGTCACCAGGGGGGGAAGAGACAATTTTTGTAGCCTCCCCTAGTGGGGGATTCAAGGGCAGTGCCCCCGAAAGTGAAATTTTAGGAAAAATTGCCTTGTAAAATATTGTAATTTCATAGTCAATCTGGACCGTTCATTATGAGGTCGTAGATTTGATGATAGAAATTATTTTAGGGATTTTTTTTCCTAAAAGGAAACCCTCTTTTATGAGGGAATTTTATTGCAGCTATGTATTATCGTGAATATTGTATTCTGAGAGAGGAGACTGTGAGAGAAAGAAGATGGAGTTACAATGGGTGTGTTGTAGGTTATATCCCTACATCTTGCTGGATAATAAAAAGGAAGGACCTGACAATTTCTTTGGTGGACATAGCCCACACTGGGTGAACCACGTATATATGTGTCTCTATTGTATTGTGTATCTTCTTTGTTTTATTTCCACATTTGTTTTATTTTATTTCTCTGCGATCCTATTTTTCTAACAACTAGTATAAGAGCAAAAGATAACTCACAAGAAAAGAGGGTTCCTAGTTTGAGTGGGAGCAATGGCAGAAGATGGAAAGTTTAGGGTAGAGAAATTTAACAACCAAAACTACCAGTTATGGAAGATGCACATGGAAGATTATTTATATCAGAAGGATCTATTCCTACCATTGGGCGGAATAGCAAAGAATTCGACGACCATGATGGATGAAGAATGGGAGGTTCTTGATAGAAAGTAACTAGGAACGATACAACTGATCCTGGAAACGTTGGCGGCTTTCAATATTTCAAAATAAAATACAATGAAGGAGTTGATGGATGCAATGGCTAAATTGTATGAAAAACCCTTGTCATCCAATAAGGTATTTCTAATGAAGCGATTATTTAATATGAATATGTTAGAAGGTAGGTATGTTGTAGATCATTTAAATGAATTTAATACGGTTACTACTAAGTTAATTTCTATAAAATTAGAATTTGATGATGAGGTTAGGGAACTTTCTAATCCTGTGCTCAATGCTAGAAAGTTGGAATGGCTTGGTCATGGATGTAAGTAACTTTGTATCTGGTTCAAACACTCTAAAATTTGATGTTGTTGTTGGTTTTATCCTTAGCAAGGAAATGTGACAGAAAAACACAGGTGAGACATCACGTAATGCATTGAAAATCATTGCTTCTCAAGGATGTAAAGACACTAGTGAAACCCCCAAATATGAATAGAACCCCATAAATATATCTGATGCTAGGAAGGTATTATATGGCTATCTATGCAACCAACTTCACATGACCTTGTGCTTAACTCCGGTGTGAGAGGATCCTCCCGAGAACACCAATTACACAACGCGTTTCACCACTCCCTGGTCAGACACATACGTTGAGTTTTATAGCCTTGGAGAAGTTTATGCACCAAATCCTATTCCAAGGCTCTAGATCCTAAGATTTTTTGAGTACTCTAAAAAGTAAAATCTTTTCTAATCAATTTTAATTGTTCATCGTTAATTTTTGTGGATTCTTCTTACTCAACAGGTGCAATCGTGAAATTGATGGTATAATGACTCAACATATAAAAAAAAAGAAAGTATAAAAACACTGCTAAGTACTAGTCTTTATTTTCAAAGAGATTGTATGCTTCTAAATGGTGTTCTCGGGATGTTATCTCTATAATTTCAATGAAGTGCAATCTTTCCTAACATGCCAAAACCAATGTAATGCAACCAAAAGTGCAAATGCCCTAAATAAAATGCAAAAAAGAAAAAATATTTTTTGTATTTTCAATATAATGAAATGAAAATGAAAGGATTGAATAAACAACTTCTCAGGAAGACCCTACTGCAAGAACAAAGAGACAAGCCAAGTAGGACACTAAGAAGCGACTATCTAGACCAAAATGCAAGGACAAGAAATGAGAAAAATGACAAGAAATGAGTTCGCCCAAAATATTCACCAATAACGTAGCTTCCTATCACTCTGTATGAAATAAAAAGTTAGAACAGGGACCTAAGAAGTCTCAACAACTAGTAAAAATCTCCCAACAAACACTAAAATCAACCAAAAAGGCTCAGAAGATAGTGTACACGACTGTTCAGGGAACATAGGCATATGTGCATGCCCTAAAGATAGACAACTCACGTATGTACGCGAGTGTCAAGGGAAAACCTGTATATGCCAAAGAAGACACTATTTGGGCAAGGGTTTGGCCAAGAAACTTAGATACAAATAAAAATAAAGGTTTTCAAGCAACAAGAGACATATAAACTCAAGCAAACAGAGAGCAATAAAGGAGAAAAAACACCCAATACCCCAAAAGGGAGATCTCCCTAGAGGAGTCACCAATTTTGTTACGAGGAAAATCTCTCTATGGCTAGGGGGAAACCACAACAGACGAAACGACACCCATAAATAAACTCTAGTCTCAAGTATGCTAGTTAAATAGAAATGCTAACTGTTAGAAAAACAAGAGCGCGGAGCAATAAAATAAAACAAATGCGGAAATAAAACACAAAATATACACAATACAATAGAGACACAAATATACGTGGTTCACCCAGTGTGGGCTATGTCCACTTGAGAAATTTCCAGGTCCTTGCTTTATTATTATCCAACAAATAAAGGGATACAACTTACAACACACCCGATGTAACTTCCTCTTCTTTCTCTCACAATCTCCTATCTCAGAATACAATATTCGCAATGATACATAGCCACAATACATTTCCCTCATAAAAGAGGTTTTACTTCTAGGGAAAAAAAACCCTAACATGATTTCTACCGTCAGATCTGTGACCTTATAGTGAACGGTCCATATTTACAATGAAATTACAATATACTTTTACAAGGCAATTTTTCCTTCGGGGGCCCGCTTGTCTCCAGACCCCGCAGAGGGGGTAACCCCCCTCTACACTCCCTTGCATGGAGGAGTGTACATTCTTTTGTGGTGTAAAGTATTGATGGGGTATAAACACGATTGAAAACAAATACCTCTGAATCATGAAGATAATCAAGCTCCACAACCAACAATTTCCCACTTGGAGATTGATCTCAACAACTCCATCGCTATTGTATATGTTGGACTATGAACCTTCTTGGACCTGGAAAATTTCTCATATTCATATTCATTCTTGAATACCAACTGAAACTAAGAAGGA
>SNQJ01S0003653.1:30967-46433 GCA_010110895.2 Picea sitchensis | reverse complement strand
AGGAGTTCACAGTCGTTCCAATTTGTTTCTTTAAAACAAACATCATTTTGACACTTTTATGGGGCCAAATTCCTTCATAGAAGGCCTCAAATTGGGGTTTTAGTGTTTTTTCAAGAATTTTTAAATTGATAATTATTAATTATCAATTTATCTCTTAGTTTATGCACCTAATCAGAAAAGAAAGTTGATAAATAATGTCACTCTAGTTATATTTCATCTATTGTTCAGTTTTAGAGTCATGCGAGAATTTTCTAAAATTAGTTGTTTTTCTAAAATTAGATGGTTTCTTAAAATTAACGGTTTTCGAAAATATCAAATAATAGTTATAAGGGATTGAACTTCCATTGTAATAGTTAGGATGAAGAAGGAATAAAAGAGAGTTATCTTTCCATTCTCATGTTGTTGCATCGTTTTTAGATCTTGTGGATGAATACAAGTTTATTGGCTACATCATATATTCATTGGAAAAGCATTCCATGGATGGGAAGAAGGAAAAGTTGAAACGAGTGTTTAGGGTACTAGGTGCAAAAGGGGTTGTTTAAATTTCAATGATGTATTCTATTGTTCCATTATAATGACCATATTTTCATATGCAAAAAAATATATGGAGCAATATGTGTTTTATGTCTGGGTGAAGAGCTTTTCCAATGCAGAGTTCAAAGAAAAAAAAATTAAGGTAATTTTTTATGAATTTATTTTCTTATGAATAACTTAATTAATTTTGAGAAATCAAAATCTCTTTTAAATTCCATTTGGTAACATTATTTGAAATTGTAATTAATCTTTTAATAGGAATTTGTCTCAACAAAAGTATATTATTCATTTGTGTTCATTATTAAGTTAAACATTGSTTTCTTTAATCTTTATAACCTTTGCAATCCATAATTTCCATAAGTGAGTTGATTTCAAGTGAATGTTGTCAAAAGAATTTGAAAAGCATGGACTACATGTATGCCTTGAATAAAAGGACATATTTGTCAATAAATAAGAGCATGGAAAATTTATCTTTGATGGGGTGGATGATATCCATCAAGACGGGATATGATTACCACATTGGGAATCTTTTACTTTGTAGAAAGGTTTTCAAAAAAATTCGCTCAATTGGTTATCTGCGTCTATCAAGAATCCAACCAAGGTTGGAAAAAGATCTTTCATTTTATTCAAAGGTACACCATGGATGAGAGAGTGGGCCATAAAAAAACACTACAATTTTATGGATGTGTGACTTCTTTTCCAAACATGGAGAGTGTATGCCAGTTAGAGACACAATACATATTCTAGATAATTTCTCAAGGAGGGAAATCTACAACTTGTATAAAGGATATGTTGAAGGTGTTGAAGGAAATGGTGATTTTATTACATATGCATATTTTACAAGAATATGGAAGAAACAATGTCCATATTCCTAAGATGTCAAGGATGGGGATTTGTAGTATATGTGCTACTCTTAAATCAAGAAGAGATAAATCTAAATGGGTAGAAATAGGTATATATTTACTATTTTGTTTTTTTTAATTGGATAGTTATCAACTATTAAAACATGTGATCAATATTTTCATTTTATGTCATGTGTAGATTCCATAGTCAAAACACTTCAAGAACATCAAAATCAACAATCCACTGGAAGGAAAAAGTTGTACAAACATCGAAAAAAGTGTTATTATGCTCCAAACAAATATTTATGTATGATAATTGATGGCATGGACCAGAAGAAAACACTTCTATCACATTTTGTTTGTACACCAAAAAATTTATAGGAAGATAATTTTATTCAGTTTCACTTGGTTGGTTGTATGGTTTTCAATTAAAAAATGTGTCGAAGGGTTTAATTCACAGCTCCAAATATTCATAATGATGCAAATATGATCATCACCATAATTCATCATGTGCTCAATCATCGGTCTGGAAATCTTCCTCAAGTTCTCTATCTACATTTGGACAACACTAGTCGTGAAAATAAAAATCAAATTGTGTTTGGACATCTAAGCATGCTTGTTGAACTGGGACTCTTTCAAAATGTGAAAGTTGGTTTCCTTCTTGTTGGACACACTCATGATCATATTGATCAAATGTTTAGTTGTTTTTCAGTAACATTGAAGAGGAAAAATGTTGGAATCCTACCATCATTGATTGAATGTATTAATAAAACATGCATTCTAGAGCCTGTTTTTCATATATTAGAAGAAGCTATTGACATGCAAAGATTTATTCAGGGATCACATCGTGAAGAAAAACATATTGAGCAACTTAATGACATTAGCTTCCAACATCAATTTTGTTTCAAAAAAATTGATGGGAAAACACTTATATGGGGAAAGCAATATTCAAATACCGTAGAATGGGGGCCTTCATTAGGTTTAGCATTTTTTAATTTCATTCCAGATCATCCGATATTTGCATCAAAGTTATCGTTATTACAATCAATTGCTGAAATTCATAATGCACAAAGGCATAATAGAGATGTAGATTAGTATGAATACCTGGAAGAAATAAAAAAGTCAGTCAAGGATACATATAAGTACTTTGATGTTGTTGATTATGTTTGGTGGGAATATTTTTCAATGGTCAAAGTGACACAATTTCAAGATCAACAAATGAAGATCCATTTTTGAAGACTCCATTTCATTGGCCACAAAATATTCCAAATGAATTCGAAGAAAGAAACATTTTTGAACAACAAGAATCTTAATGTGCTATTGAGTTTACACAAGAAGAGGAAAGATGAATGTATATATTGGTTCTCAAAGGTCACGTGCACACATGAATCCATGGAAGACCTTTACAGGGGTTCAATACATGATATTAAGGAGGGTAGCATGATTGCAGTCTTAGCGACTGAAAATCCACATGGTTATCCATTATGGGTTGCAAAGGTTATAAAGATTGAGAAATAAAATGAAGATGTTATTGCAATTGAAGTGCATTGGTATGCAACAAGTACACACACATTCAATGGTGTTTACAGGTCAAAGATGGTGGTTCAAAAACATGTCAATAGAAAGAGAAAAAGAAAGTGTCAAAATACAACTCGTTGTCGCATTGACCTCTTAAAATTACAGGATGTTGACATACCTGTTTATGACTTCAATTTGACAAAGAGAGGAACTATTCTCTCCAGAACAACAAATATTATCAAGAGGTTGTTGCCACAAGAAATGAATGCAAGATGGGAGTCTGTTGAACCTAGTCATAGATCTAAAATGATTTTGACATTTGAAATGTTGGGTGTGCATGTAGACTGAGATGGTGCATTCATCTACATCTTCATCCAATCATTCATTTGAAGACAATGTAGACTCTAATGGTATTTCAGAGTTCATGAGTCAATCTGAATAAGTGTATGAAACATTTTATGTATTTTTGATCCATGCGATGTTTGTATGGTAACTAGAAATGAGCATTGAACTTACATATGATTTTACATGAAGTTGTGAATCATTTCTATGTTTTATGAATTATATGTTTTGATTATGGAGAATATTTAATTTCTTAGCTCATATGTTTTGAATATGGACAATGTAACAATACTTTTAAGAAATAATTTATGGTTCATTCAATGTAACTTGTATTTACTTTTTTTTTATTAAAAGTAAAAACATATTAAAAAGTGATGTTGAACTTTTAAAGTATAGGGTGATATTTCCTGGCATTATGTATTATCTTTTGCTTGGAGTGATAACCTAAGTTTTAAAAAGTAAGCATTTAAGGGTTGATTTTATTATTTTGTTTACAATAATGATTATTTCTTTTACCACTTTAAAAAAAATGTATCATTTTAATACCTCAATTTTAGAATGGGTGCTACCGATAACATTACTTTTAAATTTGATGATTGATTTTGAGGTTTTGGTTTTAATGGTACCAACTGCTAAAAATATGATTTCAAATTATCTATAATTTTAACGTTTTGAAAAAAACATTTTGCTTTATGTAACATCATTTTTTTATTTAGGTGTTGATCTTAAGGTTTTTCTGTACTATTGTATGAGTTTTGAAGGCCATGCTTGAAAAATGTTGTAATTTTGACCCCGTTTGAAAAAATGGTGCTACCAGTAGCACCACTTTTTGATTTGGTTGTTGATTTTCATGTTTTTTAAGAAAAAAAAAATGGGTTTTTTAGGCCAGAGTTCTCATTTTTAGGTCATAGTTCTCGTTAAATCGGTAACTTTGTTTCTCATTAAAGACCATGATTTTTGGGATATAGGCAACAACACCTCAACTCTTTTCTGGATGCACTCCTCGCAACAAATTCTACTCTTGAACCAATAAAAATGACACGAAGATATACAACCCTCCACAGAAAGAGCAAGTCTGAAGGTTGTCGTGGATTTCTAGCAATCGATGGACCATTTTGACAACTGGAGATGATGGAAAATCAAAGAAAATGAACTCGGTTCTCCCCACTAGAATGTAGAAGCTAATTTTCATAGAATCAGAGTCAAACATGGACCAGACATATTACACTGGGGGCACACCCCCAAAGTCACGTTCACAATCAAAGAAGCATATGGTCTGCAGAAAAATTTCTCAACTCTACCCAAAGCCACCATTTGGGAGAAAATATGGAGTTCAAATTTGTGGCCAAATATCAACATCTTTCTTTGTCTTGTCGGGCACAAAAAAATCCTCACTAGGGATAACTCAACTAAAAGAGGATTCATTGGGTCCTCCATTTGTCACTTATGCCTAAGCACAAAGGAAATATAAGAGCACCTCCTCAATCAATTCTTATATAGTGCCAACATCTGGGATCAGGAAGCTCTAATGATTCACAAGTCAGAACAGGGAGGGAGTAGAAAAAAAAATTGTGTATTGGCATCTCGATGCTTTCAAAAATACCATACTTAACCACATCTAGCATCTACTTCCTGGTTTATTTTGTTGGTAGATATGGAAAGAAAACAATCATATAGTCTTCCTTTCTAAGAAACAAACCTGGGATAGAGTCTAGCTCTAAATACAAAAGAACATCACAAAGACCATCTCAATAAAGACATGGACCTCAGAGGATCTTTCCTGTGATCAGAATGAAGGGATATTCTACAAGCTCGGGCAATCCAAATAACCCTTGTAGTTCCTCCAATCAATGGGTGACCAAATCATGATCATGGCCCAAATCGATGGACATGTCCACCTCCAGGCTTCCTCAATCTCAACTTTGATGGAGAATCAAAAGGAAATTTGGGTCCGGCCGGAATTGGTTTTGTCTTCATAGATGAAAATGACATAGTTTTACATATTTCAATTGGAATTCTTGGCTATAATTCAAATAATGTGGCAGAGCTCTGGTCTCTCATTAAAGGTCTCCTATTGGCTCAAAAAAATGGCTACAACCAAGTAGCGATTGAAGGGGACTCCTAGATAGTTCTTAACATGTTGTCAATAATTCTCAATGGCTCTATCCCAGATAATATTTATCCTAGTTGAAGGCTCTTTAAAAATATAGAACTCCTTCGATCCCTCATTCATTCGCATCAGGTTATAATTCCCTCCCATGTCATTTGAGAATCCAACAAAGTGGTGAACAAGTTAGCTAACATAGGAGTCTATAGCTTAGAAGGGGATTTAATGTGAAATTCCTCTCAACACAAATATCACCCCACTCTTGATCTAGGTGGATATCGGTGGCCACCCACTTATTCCAATCGACTCATTTTGGCAGTTTTGTTTCTAGTTTTTCAAGTTCCAAACTTCCGGGGCCATTTTGAGGCCCTAAACAACGTTTTTAGAGCTTGTTGCAGTCAAACTATTGTTAAAGTTAGAGTTTGACGACAAAATCCGTAGTCCTAGGATAGAAATTTCCAACGAGATATTGTGTGCCCTAAACAGAGATCGTATGCCAAAGTTACACCCCCGGGAAGTTGATACACCAAACTACCCAAAATGGGGTCCACAAAACTGTTGGCTTTTCATCTTTCGAGGTTAAGGTTTTGGATTTTATTTATGTCAAAAATTCCTTTAGAGCCTCATTGTAAACCATATTCTTGTGAATGTGAGTAGTCGTCACATATCTTCTCAGAGATAAGTTTCCACCATTCTAGAAAGTATTTCACTCTATATTTTTATAGTATTTGTACATTTTCGCTCATTAATAGAAAATTTTGTATTAATGTATCTCTTTTTTTATGGTTGCATCTCTAATACATTTATGTTATATTATTGTATATTCGAGATTTCTTTGTACATTTCTTTATTATATCTCTGCTCTCATTTCGTGCCGAAAATAATTTTGATCAGTGGTATTAGAGTAGGATGCTCTTGATCGTTTTTAAGTGCATCTCCTCGATGAGTTCCAAGTATAAAAATTTAGGCCTTGAGCTTGTCTCTCTTGAGGACAATCACTCTCGCACACCCAAGAAACCCTCAATGGTGGAAGAAAATAAAAATGACGGAGTAGAAGATTCTATTCATATGTTGCATGAGCAAGCTCTCACGCGACAGAGGGACAAAATGATGAAGAATTTTTCCCACATCCTTCAGCACATGTTGATAGAAGCATGCACATATTCATTAAGAGACCACCTTGGAAGCACCTCGCCTTTCAAGGTAAAAGTTAATTTTGATATTCCCATATTTGAAGGATAGATAGATGCGGATGCCCTAGAAAAATGGTTAAATCTGCTAGAAGGTTATTTCTTTGTTCATAATTTCTTCGACAAGGAAAAGATCACCTTCACACTCCTTAAAGCTCTCCCCCATGTCAAACATTGGTGGGAAACTTACTGGGAGAAAAGTTCCATAGAGGAGTTTGGAATATATGGGGCCAAGCTAATCCAGATTATTTTTGGAATGAAATGAAAGAATAAATATTACAATGAAATACTCATGAAAATTGCGAGAAAAAGAGAAATACACCAATACTTGATTTCTATTAACGAAAGAATTGTAAAGAAACTATAAAAATACAGAGTGCAAGACTCGCTAGAATGGTGGCAGCTTTATCTTTAAGAAGAGATGTGACGACTATGCTCATTCGTAAGACGATGATAACAATGAGGCTCTAAAGGCCTTTTTATTATAAATATGAATGAAAAAACCCTAGACATCCAAACACCTAACCCTAGGAGATGAAATGCCAAAATTCATGTGGGCCCCGTTTGAGTAAGTTAGTACATTAACTTCTCGAGGTTGTAACGTTTGCATACAATCTCTATTTTAGGTGTGTGATAGCCCATTGGAAAGGCCTTTTTGAGAACTACGCATTATGCTGTCAAAATATGACTTCGTTTATAGTTAGTCTGTGGCACACTAAAAAAACATTGTTTAGGGCCCCAAAACGGCCCTAAAAGTACAAAAAGATGTGATGACATGAAAACATATAAAATAATCCAGTTGGATTAGGCGGGAGGCCACCTGTATCCACCTGGAATATGTGTAGGGCTTCAGACAACCCCATAAGTGTAGAACCCACAGTTACAAAGAAGTACAGAAGAACGTGCTGAACTAAAAACTGACAAGAGGAGCGAGTTGGAATAGGTGGGTGGCCACCAATATCCACCTGGATCAGTCCTCCCCCCTTAGGAAGCAATGGTCTCCATTGCGTTGAGTTCCTAGGGAATAGAGGAAAGTGTTTTCTGATGCTGAATCCTAGTGAGTTGTGTGCCTAGTTGAAGAAGTTGTGTTGCTTGGCCCGTGGAAGGCTATCACGAACCTGTTGCTGGCGGGGTGGAATCTGTTCCACCAATATGTTGTTTCTAGATTTGATTGGGCATTGTGTAGGCACCATTGTAGGTGAAGAAACAATATCCTCTTTCCCTTCGACATTCTTCTTCTGTTAGATAGAAGGTGTTGAGGATGTAGTGGTTGTAGTGGCCTTTTGTGCATCCTTTGAACAAACTATGAAGAGGATGAATTTTTTAGTATGAGAGATTACCTTGTGGCACTGTTTTGGTGGAAAAATAGTCGGAACTACCTCTAGTATCTTATAGATTTGAACTCCCAAAGTAATAATGACACTACGGGATCTAGAATCATAGACAACCTGATGTTTCCACATATATGGTTGGCCCAAAAAAACATCACAAACATCAAGAGGGACAACATCAGACACTACCTCATCCTTGAAGGGATGGATGTCATAGGACAGGCGACACTGCTGGCTGACACAAATATCTCATCCCTGGTGAAGCCACCTGATGTTGTATGGCTACAGGTGTGGTGTTGTTGACAACCCCAACTGTTTGATGACCTTAGCTGAGATGATGATTTTTTGGCTGTCGTTATCAACAAGGAAATGCAACAGGGTCCCCTTCACCCACATCTGTGAATGGAAGAGGCGCTCCCTCTCTTCAGAATCTACTGGTTCTTCTCGTTGAATTGTTGTGGCTGCGACATTAGAAATGGGGTATGCGTCGATGATCTGTCTGTTTTCAACATTTTCTAGATCGGATTTCGAATCAGGGTTCAACTATGTGTCTTTGACCTCGATCACCAATGAATGTTTTGAGCGACATTCATCGACGTTGCGCTAGGGGATTTTGTGGAATTCACACCACTTCCTAGTGTCATTCTTCATCTTTCCTTTACCCTTATTATCCTGTGTCTTGGACTGGTTTTCTAGAGGTTGTTGGTTAGGGCCATCTTTACCATGCTTTGGTTGTTGTAGATTTGCAAACCCGAATTCCCATTTGTTATGGTGCCTAAATTTCTGCTCAATTTTGACAGTATTTCAAAACTAGATGTCACTCGGAGTCTTTGATACCCAGCTTGGTGTGCAAGGTATGGAAATTATTTGTCAATTCCAACACTATTTGGCTCTTCTCTTTCCGTTGTGTGGTCCATCTCATGTACTGGTATTCATAGTTATTAACATGGTAGTATTGTTCCTTGACCGCATCCACAAAAAAATCCCAAGTGGGCTCGACCCCATATATTCTAGATTCCTCTGTGGAAATTTTATCCCAGTAAGTTTCCCAACAATGTTTGACATGGGGGAGAGCCTTGAGGAGTGTGAAGGTGATATTTTTCCTGTCGAAATTTTTTTGAACGGAGAAATAACCTTCTAATAAATTTAACCATTTTTCTAGGGCATCTGCATCTATCTAACCTTCAAATATGGGAATATCAAAATTAACTTGTACCTTGAAGGGAGAGGTTCCTCCAACATGGCCACTTGATGAATATGTGCCTGTGCTGTCGACAGGCGTTGAAGGATGTATGCAAAATTCTCCATCATTTCATCCCTTTGTCACAAGAGAGCTTGCTCAAGAAAAAGGTTAATATAATCTTATGCTTCACCATTTTTCTTTTTTTTCCTCCATCGAGGGTTTCTTGGGTGTGTGAGAGTGATTTTCCTCAAGAGAGACAAGCTCGAGACCCAACTGTCTATACTGGTACCTTGTCGGGGACATCCACTAAAAAACGATCAAGAGAAGCCTACTCTGATACTACTGATCCAGATTATATTCAGAACGAAATGAAAGAATAGATATTACAATGAAATACTCATGAAAAATTATAGAAACAGAGAAATACAACAATACTTGATTTCTATTAATGAAATAATTGTAAAGAGACTGTAAAAATACAGAGTCCAAGAATCACTAGAATGGTGGCAACTTTATCTCTAAGAAGTGATGTGATGGCTACACTCATTCGCAAGAACATGATCACAATGAGGCTATGAAGGAATTTTTATGATAAACATGAATGCCAAAATCCTAGACATCCAAACACCTAACCCTAGGAGATGAAATGCCAAAAGTCATGTGGGCCCCATTTGGGTTAGTTAGTACATTAACTTCCCGTGGTCATAATTTTTTCATATGATTTCTATTTTAGGCACGTGATAGCCCGTTGGAAAGGTATTTTTGAGAACTACGCATTATGCTGTCAAACTCTAACTCTGTCTACAAATTGATTATGGAACACCAAAAAAACACTGTTTAGGGCCCCAAAACGACCTTGGAAGTACAAAAAGATGTGCTGACATGAAAATATACAAAATAAGTCAGTTGGATTAGGTGGGAGGCCACCCATATCCACCTGGAACATGTTTAGGGCTTCAGACAACCCCAGAAGTGTAGAACCCACAATTACAAAGAAGTACATAAGAACACATTGAACTAAAAACTAACAAGAGGAGCCAATTGGAATACGCGGGTGGCCACCAATATCCACCTGGATCATGAGCCCACTTCAGTTTTTTTTGTGGATGCGGTAAAGGAACATTATTACCTTGTTGGCAATTATGAGGACCGGTACATGAGATTGGCCACACTATGGCAATAAAAGGGCCAAGCAATTATGGAGTTCGCCAATACCTTCCATACCTTGCGCACCAAGATGAGTATCAAAGAGTCTGAATGAAATTTGATTCTAAAATACCATGGGGCTCTACACAGATACATCCAAACTTAAATGGATTTTCTAGACATCTTATCACTTGGTGCTGCTGATCAATATGCTGTTAAAATCGAGCATAAATTTAAGCACCAGTACAAACGAGAGTTCGGGTCTGCAAATCCACAACAACCAAAGTATGATAAATACGACCCTAACAAACAGTCTCCCGAAAACCATTCCAATCCATAGGAAAAGAAGGGTCACGAAAAGACGAAGGACATTGGAAAATGGTGTGATTTCCACAAAATCCCTCGAAACAACACCGATGAATGTCGCTCAAAAAAGTCATTGGTGGTTGAGATCAAAGAAAAGGAGCCAAACCCTGATTCAGAATTTGATTAAGAGAATATTGATAGAAGAGAGATCATTGACGCAGACGCCACTACTATTTTCGCGACCGCAACAATTCAACCAGAAGAACCCACAGATCCTGAAGAAGGGGGGCACCTTTTTCATTCACAAATGTGGGTGAAGGGGAGCCCACTGCATTTTATTGTTGATAGTGGAAGTCAGAAGAACCTCATCTTAGCAGAGGTTGTCAAACAATTGGGATTGTCAACAACACCACATCCACAACCATACAACCTCTGGTGGCTTCACTAGGGACGAGATCTTAGTGTCAGCCAGCACTGTCGATTGTCATACGACATCCGTCCCTTCAAGGATGAGGTATTATGTGATGTTTCCCGGCTGGATATCTGTGATGTTCTCTTGGTCCAGCCATATATGTGGAAGCGCCATGCTATCTATGAGTCTCGACCCCGTAGTGTCATTATTACTCTTGGGCGTCATCTCTATAGGATACTAGAGGTAGTTTCGCCTACTATCACATCTAAACAATCGCAGGTATTACCATCATGCCTACAAAAGATTCAGGGTCTTCTGAAATGCCCCATTTCAAGAACAAAGGATACTGCACAACCATTACTGACCTGAAGCCCCAAGCACTATCCAATGACGAATTGTGAGAATGAAACAAAGTGAAAATATTCCTTCTACACTCTACATCTCATGCTAAACCATTTGATTTGGTGATTCAACCGCTAACAATAGGTTCTGTGATGGCCTTCTACAGCAGCGTCCTCCCGGCCAAGGCAAGAAGCACACCCAGGATTCAGTAAACCCTCTGGGAACTTGATGCAATGAGACCATTGCTTCCTAAGGAGGAGGATTTATCCTAGGTGGATATTGATGACCACCCACCTATTCCAACCGTCATTTTGTTAGTTTTATTTTGTAGTTTTTCGAGTTCCAAACTTACGGGGCCATTTTGGGGCACTAAACAGCATTTCTAGAGCTCTCCTGACCAGGAATTCCTTCTACACCTATACATCTCATGTAGCTCGACTGGTTGAACAGATTCAACCACGCTAACAATAGGTTCATGATAGCCTTCCACAACACAACGTCTCCAGCAAGGCAAGAAACACACCAAGATTCAATCGCTTTCCCCTCTCCCTGGGAACTCAACGCAATGGAGACCATTGCTTCCTAAGGAGGGAGGATTAATCTAGGTGGATATCGGTGGCCACCCACCTATTCCAACTGGCTCATTTTGGTAGTTTTATTTCTAGTTTTTCGAGTTCCAAACTTCTGGGGCCATTTTGAGGCCCTAAACAACGTTTCTAGAGCTCTCCACAGCCAGACTGTAGAATAAGTCAGAGTTTGATGGAAAAATGTGTAGTAATCGGATAAATCTTTCCAACGAGCTATCGTGCACCCCAAACGAAGATCGTATGCCAAAGTTATGTCCCCAGGAAATTGATACACCAAACTACCCAAAACGGGGTCCACAAAACTATTGGCTTTTCATCTTCTAGGGTTAGGGTTTTGGATTTTCTTTATGTTAAAAAGGCCTTTAGAACCTCATTGTAAACCATCTTATTGTGAATGTGAGTAGCCGTCACATCTCTTCTTAGAGATAAGATGCCACCTTTCTAGTGAGTCTTTCACTCTGCATTTTTATAGTCTTTGTACATTTTCGCTCATTAATAAAAAATTGTGTATTACTGTATCTCTGTGTTTATGGTTGCATCTCTAATACATTTTTGTTATATTATTGGATATCCGAGATATCTATGTACATTTCTTTATTATATCTCCACTCTCATTCATCCTGAAAATAATCCGGATCAACTCTCGTGGAATGCATCGCCTTGGCGTGATTCACTGATTCCTCCCCAGATGGGGTGTCACCCAAAGCATAATGCTCATGTAATTTCACCATGCATGTAGATCGCTCTCCACTTGGCACATCGTTTCACACAACTGTCTTGTGGATGATGTCTTCAGGTGTTTGCCAGTTCAGGGCATTCAAATCCCACATTACTCAGTTAGCTCTCGTCGTAGGGGAATGTTGTTGGTTAGTATGAGGATGCTTGGCGTCATTAAATCCAGGTACAATCCATTTACTACGCCATTAACAACCATGAATTTGATTATATGAGGGTAATTAAGGCCACTCATCGTTGGGGGGAATAGACATTATGTATGGCTCTTCCTCCCGATGCATTACAATGGAAAGGGAGAACATTGAATCAATGCCATTTGTATATAGAAGCTCTTCATCTCTGAACTCATCATGCCGAGGAAACTTGGTCGCTCAAAGAGGGGTAGAGGAGAATATGTTCCAGTTGGCAGGATTCTTTCATCAGTCATAGGAAACTTAATTTCGCACAGTAATAGAAAAAAGGTCTAGATCTTCATCACACAGTTCGACACACCCACAAGACAATAGTCACACCTCTTCTGGGTGGAGCTACAAAATTGAGTGGTTCGATAGACGAGGGCGATCCTTGGGTTATGCCCCCAAGTCCTTCTCAAGATGAACCTCTTCTGAAAGTCCATAAGAAATCTCTCACTCTGGTCAATCCCAACGCACTCATGAAGTTACGTCTTCGAAGCTGACAAAAAAGCGACCACTAAGGACAAGCAAAACACTTCAAAAGAGAAAGATTCATTGAATACCAACCACCACAATCATCAATTTATAAATCTGACATTATATGTTTCAAATTCCATACAAATTTAGTATAAATCTAAAAAGACAAGTATAATGTTCTCATTAAACTATGGAAAAAATAAATCAGATTGGAATTCAATGCATAGCCATTATATTAATTTCATATGAATATACTCAAAAGATAATTACATTCAAAAGATAATTACATTGCTTTTCATTAAGACATTACTAAGAGATAAAGCCAAATTGGCTAGATATTCTTCCATGAATATGTGCAAATTAAAAATAAGAATAAGCTCAAAACATTGAAATAATGGCTGGATCACTTTGTAGCAAGGAGACAATTAGGTTTTATGCAGGGTTAGAATTTCAAAACTAAATTACCCCTTAACAAAGGGTTCACAATTCTGATGATCATTTTCCTAGTTTCAACTTTCAACTAAGATTGTTAACTGTTTGGAATTTTTTTTTAAATCTATTCGACATAGAAATTGCTTGACTGTCAAATTCCATCCCTATTTTTATGTGCAAAGGAATGATGGGCCACAACAGAATTAAAAAAAAAAAATGCGTCCAGAACCATAATACAGATCTAGGGAGATTGATGTGATAGTGCACCAATGGAGGCCGTGCCAAATCCGTAAGGGACATGTTATTAGCTGTAACATGCTACCTTGCAAGTACATGTGGGTGGGTGTTGGAAGGTCGTATCCAAAACATAATATACCATCATAATTGAGAACATAAACAAATATATTTCTATTACTCAACAAAAACTTACACTACATTATAAATCAATTGATTTGTCAATTTAAAAAACTTATAGTCCATGAATTGATTTGTCGATTTAAAATAGTTTCGAATATTATAAACAGGGTGATATGTTCTCTTTCATTGTCCAATGGGTGGTATGGTATTGACAACATATAAGTTATCAGTTTGCCTTCCCGTTATTTATGATACCTGGTCATTTATGTTTTCAATAGCATGGTAATGCATATGCATGTAATAAGTGAATGATTGACAAAGTGTTTTTTTATACTGTTTGTTGGATAATGAATGGTGTAATATCAAATGTAAGAGAACATTTAATCATTAACTTATTTATTTTGTTTATTGGATAAGAATAGTGCAATATCACATGAACAGAAAACATTTAATCATTAATTTATTTATGACATGGTGCATAAAATTTTGAGAAAAATGAATCTATCATATTACAAAATGTATGTGAATATGATGGGTACATATAAAATGTATATTGAAATAATGCTTACAATAGAATTGAAATAGAATTGATTTGGATTTGATCGGAATAAGTTTGAGATTTAGTTTACAATAGAATTGGTTTGGATTTGATTAGAATAAGTTTGAGATTTAGTGAGAAATTTTAGAGAAAAAACTATCTTTATATTTGAAGATACTTAAATCTAATTCCAACTATATTTACTTATGATATTATTGATAAAAAATATTATTTGTGTATAATCTTATACTATGAATGCTTTCCAAAACTTTAAATATGTAATACTATAAATGGTATTTGCCTGATATTCTTATGTAACAACAAAATCACTAAGAACAAATTGAAAACACAGAATCAAAATGTTCAGGAGGAAGAGCGAGGTTCTACTTCTCATATTGATCTTCACTAATTTTCATCTCGTCGTGTTGTTGGGAGGGGAGGAGGCCGGTGGATGTTTGCGAGTTTCGAACCTTGCAATCAAGCCATAAATTTTCAATATTTAAAAAAAAATGCCTCTATTCCTTAAGTCCAATTAGTTTTTTATCGATCCAAATCCGCACTTGTTCGTTTAATTAGAAATGGCCAGCACCATCGATTATCATTTTGGTTTGGACTTGGTTAAACCTTTTGTTTTTTTTGGGTGCACCATCGATTATCATTTTGGTTTGGACTTGGTTAAACCTTAAAATTGGAAGAATTAATTCACACAACACAAAACGTTTTCATTGCTTAACAAACAAATGGAGGTTACATATATAGCATTCAGATCATTGACTTAAGTGGATCTGATTAGCTAATAATAGTAAACCTAGAAACTCACAGTTACAATAGTAATGGTTGAAACTCACAGTTACAACAGTTATCTCTTACTAAAGTAAGCTTTATTCTAACACCCTCCCTTAATGCTTACTTTA
>SNQJ01S0003653.1:19759-30957 GCA_010110895.2 Picea sitchensis | reverse complement strand
CAATTATGTTCTTCAACCAGTCCTTAACCGATCCCCCTCATCTCACCGCTAATAGCATTTCAATAGCTCTCACTCAAATGTGCAGGCCACCTCGGCTCTGATACCAAGTTAAAATTGGAAGAATTAATTCACACAACACAAAACGTTTTCATTGCTTAACAAACAAATGGAGGTTACATATATAGCATGCAGATCAATGACTTAAGTGGATCTGATTAGCTAATAATAGTAAACCTAGAAACTCACAGTTACAATAGTAATGGTTGAAACTCACAATTACAACAGTTATCTTTTACTAAAGTAAGCTTTATTCTAACAAAACCTTCTGTTTTTTTGGGTTAAAATAATTTGGGATAAAATAGCTCTTTTTTATTTTTTGTTGTTTGAATCGCATTTTTGAATGCATAAATAGATTTAGCATGCTGAAAAACTCTTAAATCACTTGGATTATACAAACTTAACCACTCAAATCTGCAGATCCAACCATTCCTCACCAAATTTCGAGCACAGAAAAAATCGCCAAAAAACTGTCAAAAGATAAAACATTTAGACTACTACTCTTGGTTTTTTGGTTTCAATAGTTCGTGCTACCTCATTGGTACGTACATCCAACGTTGCTATTCTTTGGGTAGAAATGAAATCCGCACTTGTTCTTTTAATTAGAAATGACCACCATCAATTATCATCTTGGTTTGGCCTTGGTTAAACCTTCTGTTTTTTTGGGCGAGAATAATTATGGATAAAATAGCTATTTTCTATTTTCTGTTGTTTGAATTGCATTTTTGAATGCATAAATGGATTTAGCTTGCTGAAAAACTCTTGAATCACTTAGATTATACAAACTTAACCACTCAAATCTGCAGATTCAACCATTCCTCACCAAATTTTGAGCACAGAAAAAATAGCCAAAAAACTATCAAAAGATAAAACGTTTAAACTACTACTCTTGGTTTTTTGCTATTCTTTAAGTAGAAATGATACCTAAATCCACTGGGTAACACAAGTAGTGAACTTCAAGTAATCTTTACTGAAAATGGGGAACACAGAGATAAAGGGAACAATTCTAATGAGAATGACTGAAAAACTAACTTAAGGATAAGTGATCAGGTCGAACCAGATTTGTTCCGAATATCATATCAAGAGGATTCATAAGGTTGGCTGCCTCCTATTCATAAGAGGCAGACAACAGTGGAAGTGGTTGGCTGCCTCCTATTCTCTTCCACCCACCACAATCAAAGGTTTAGGTATTGAACGGTTCCGTGGAATCAATCCATGAGATCCTTGGAGGACAAGGAACACAACTGTTGAACACAGTTCCTAATTCCTTCTTAATAGTGCGCATTAGATTGTTGAACACAATTCCTAATTCCTGCGCATTAGATTATATGAAAAGGGTCATTCTTTTCTTGACTCTGGGCATCCATCCCATGGAGTAGGTTGACAGTTGAACACAATTCCTAATAGTACATATGAGATTATATGAAAGGGACATCCTTATCTAGATTGGAGATTCTGGGCATCCAACTGGCATGGATCATGCCAGTTGGATGCCCAGAATCTGCAATCGAGATAAGGATACCCCTTTTCATATAATCTCTTGTTCTATTTCGAGTTCCTTTTCCAATCGAGTTGATCTCACAGTATGAAAAGCATTGTTGGTTTGCATGCAAGCCTGGTACCTCACGCTTCCACTAGCAGTAAGTATATTCTAAGGAGAGAATAAAGAAGAAGAGGAAGATCTGACAAGCTTCACCATTCACGCCCCTCATTACCAAGGGACCGCCGCTTGTAATGACAAAATTTACAACTCCATTGTTCTGGTATGCCAAACCCTTGTTATAAGATTGTTTACGTGATTTCAATTTTTTTATATTGAGATTATCTCCCTTTAAGATTTCCAGAGCATACTCAATCAATTTGTATTAGTCCACGGATCGAACATTCAGTCAGGTTTATCGTCAAGACCAAAAGGAGTGAAAAAAGGTTTATCATCAAGACCAAAAGGAATCGAAAAGATAAGAGGCTGATCATGATGTAGATTTTCTGGTTTATTGCGGAATCGAAAAGATAGATAGTAGTAGTTTAAACATTTTAAGTTTTGTTTGTTTTTAGATTTTGTTTTTTGAAATTTTATTAAAAAATGTTGAATCTTCAGATTTGAGTGGTTAAATCTATATAATCTAAGTGTTTTTGAAATTTTTCAAGAGTCTAAATCCATCTATATATTAAAAAATATAATTTAAATAACAAAAAATTATGAGTTCATCTAAAATTATGTTACTAGATTTTCACTAAAACACCAAAACTTAAAACAATTAGACAGAACATAAAAACTAATAAAAAACAAGACTACACAAAAAGAGATTAATAAATGAAAAAATACAATAAAAAACCAAAAAACCAAAAAATAATATAAATAATTAAAAAAAAAGATATGCAGAACCAAACAAACAATAGGGAAGTAATAAACAGAAAGGATTAGAAAAATTTAAAGATGAACAAGACCACACAAAAAGAGATTAATAAATGAATAATTACAATAAAAAGAAAACCCAAAAACCAAAAAATCTATTAAAAAAAAATATTTAAAAAAAGATAAGCAAAACCAAACAAACAATAGGGAAGTCAAATAAAGAGAAAGGATTAGAAAAAAGTTAAAGATGAGACTCAACAAGAAGAGAAATAATAACTATGAAAATTAGGTAACAAACAATCCAAAGAAGATAGAAACAACATAGAAATCTTGAAAATAAGAGAAGAACAAGAAGTGAACTATAAAAAGAAAGGATTTCAAAAGTATAGAAGAAAAAAAAAAAATGAAAAGCAAGAAAATAAAGAAGAGAATTGGATAAGATTTAATGAATTTAAATTAAAAAAATTAAAAGATTAGAAATAAACAATTAAAAACTTCAAAAAAAAAATTAAGAATTAAAGAAGAAAAAAAGGAAACCATAAAAAGAAAGGACTCAAAAAATAAATAAAGGAAAAAAAGCAAGAGAATGAAGAAAACGAGGAGGGGAGACTAAATCTATGATCACTATTGTTATTGATCCTCTCGCATTAGTTATTAATCATGGTGTTTTTGGCAGCTTACATTAAATAAAATAGGGGAGAGGGTCATTTTACCTATTATATCATACCAAACTGTAACTATTATATCATACCAAGCTATAGAGCATTGATCACATTAATAGTTTCCAGAAGATGATGATATACCATACCAACTGTACCTATTATATCATACCAAACTATAGAGCACTGAGCACATCAATAGTCTCCAGAAAATGATGAAAGTTGAAGCCAAAGATTGTTATGAATATTGGGATGAGAGAGGGTGACCGAGCTGTTGTAGGGATTGAATTAAAAAGAGGAGGAGCCAAAGATTGTTATGAATATTTGGATGAGATAGGGTGACCGAGCTGTCGTAGGGATTGAATTAAAAAGAGGAAGTGTTGAACAAATTAATAGAAGTTATATGGAGATTTCAAGCATCCGATATAGGTTTCCTTGTCATTGTTTGAGCTAAAGGCAGCTGGTTTTGATTTAGTGTATTAAGTATGGAAGAATATACCATTCTCTAGTTTGAGAATCTTTAAGATTTTTTAAAGAAAATATTTTAATTTGTATATTTCAATATAATTGTTTTCTTCTGGAACTTGGAATCTGTTTCATTTTTCATGGAAGTATTGAAAATAATCATTCTTCCATTCTTCATGGAAGTATTGAAAATATCCATGCTGCCAGCCAATAGAGAATACACACTTTACATCTATCATGTTTTTGTTTTTGATTATTGAAGAGGAAATTTCTTGAAAATTTTGGAACTCTCTAAATTTTATGAATGATTTGTGGAAGTTGAGTGAGTGTAGATATTATTTTGAAGTTTTGTACTTAATTGGTAAGTATAAATTTGTGAATGATTTGGAAGATGCATGATTTGTGGAAGTTGAGTGAGTGTAGATGTTATTCTAAATTTTTGTACTTAATTGATAAGCATAAATTTTGTGAATGATTTGGAAGATGTTGTGCATGTAGTTAGATATTTTAAAAGTTTGGTATATATTTGAGAAGTGTATGCAGACAATTTTTGTAACATCCCTATTTTTAATCCTCATTTTAGTGATGTATTTAATGTAAATATGATGTATGGTTGCAGACCCAACAATGTAATATGTACACATTGTATATACAAATAATAAAATAAATGTATTGTTGGGTGCACATAGACACAAACTTGCTCATGGGGGCTAAGTTTCCACAAAAGATGGGGGTCAAAAAGGTCTAAAGGGGAATTATTCATGTCTATTAATCTCAAATCACTTTCTAAAATTATTATTTTGTATGAACCTTCTATTTTCCTTTTGAGTGCATCAAATCCCCAATCATTGAATACATATAAGAGGGTTGGTGTGAAAACTCATCTCACATAGTTATAGAGAGCATGGGGCTGAGTACAATCAACATCGAGGAATATGAGAGTGAACATGCATGGGTAAAAATAAATTCAAATGGTATTGTAGGCAGGTTTTACAACCATTTTTTGGGACAAAAAAAGTGTGTTGATTGTTGGAGCTTGGAGACAACCATAGTGGGGTTTTAGGGCAGCTTGTTGGAGTTGTGATTGSATGAAGAAGTAGGTTGTTAGGCTTGCAGAAGAGATTTATGTGTAATAATTACCATATAACAAATGCATTGTTGCTAAGAGTTTCATGTTGCAGCTATAAGTTCCTCAAGTTCCCAACAAAAGAGATTGTTATCCAACCCATGTTRGAGCCYTGGAGGGAAGTGGGAATGCATGAAGGATTGCATGCAAAGAARGGGAATCCCATTCATTGGGTTGTSTAGGTTGAGGGGAAAAGAGTTGGAAGATTGAGATAGCTGTAGAAAAATTAGCTTGTTATGGGTTGTATTGGGTTGTGATTGGACAATAGAGAYACACTTTCTTGTAGATTCCTATCCCTAGTTCAAGGCTGATTTKCTATTGAGAATTGGAGCAAAAAATATACTATTGGGTGGAACGTCCATCCTCTACAACTAGTTTCACATTTATTTTCAAAAATTAAGTGTTTTTATCTCTCTTTCACTATTTTATTTATGAGATTTATTTGTTGTGTGTTTACTCCAAGTTTTGAGCAATTCTGTGATGTTGTGTATATTTTTAAATTGCAGCATCCCCAACTCTAAGCTAGGCTATGCCACATAAAATTTCGACTCTCTGATACCATTTAGTTCATACAAATGCCCTACATATGATCAAATATGTCGTTCTACAATAAATACAACTATGCATAAATTGTGTATAATTGCAACAAACACCATTAAATACATTACACAAGTAAACAAAATGCAAATATAATTACAACACCATGTAATTAACATAAATATACACATTAAACGCAATTGAATAATACAAAAAAGAAGAACACTTATCTATTGTTGTAAAAACACCAACTAAGTGCATACCTCAGACTTTCCTCTCATCCATAGACCGCATTACTCATAAACTCTCAGCAATGGTTGACCCCTGAGATGGGGCTTAGAATCCACCAGGGCAAAGGTTTGATCACCAATTCCACTAAATCCCTACAACACTCAGTAAACTAGGAAATGACAATGGCATCAACATTAGCAGTAGTTACACCCCGTAGTCTCTCATTCCCCACAACTTGTCCCACCCCAAAAAGTGTGCCCCTTCTTTGCTCAACAGTCATTCGACTGCCCCACTTCCCTTTTGGGGTTTTAGAAACTGACTGAACAGTAAGTATTTGAGTGCTATGGCATTTGAAACATAAGGCTACTCATAGTCCTAACAACCTACCTCTTCAACCCATGCTCACAGGCCTGACAACTTGTTTATTCAACCCAAAATATCACAGGACTGACAACATGCCTCTTCAAACCCAAACCACCAAGAATTTACAGGGTCTCCCCAGCTCCATAGCTCCACTCTCCAGCCATGGAAATAAAGGTAGAGTAAATGAAAAGAATGAATGGTAAGAATGATGGGAATTACAATAAATCCCCATATTACATATGCATGTGTCTAACTTGACACTTGGCACACAAGGAACTAACGTGTTCCTCACTTGTAATCCCCTCCCTTCCCTTGGGAATTTAGGATAACATAATATTATAATACTTAGGACTTTATGAATAATATTATATAGTATTCCCTTAAATTAACCCCCCTTGGATTAGCCCCTTTTTTCTAATCCCTTAGCCCCCTCCCTCTCGTGGAGTCCTAGCCCCCCATACTCTTTTGTCTGACTTGGTCTATAGTAGTGATGCATTTTATTAATAATATGAATGATTACATATTACAATGATAGACTTACTAGCCCTTTAGCATCTATGGTCTAATGCCTAATAATCACATAGGCACTTTGTCCTATAATATCCTAGCTCACAAATGTATAAACATATGTACATATACACTTTGTGTTCAACCTGTGGCTATTACAAAATGGTTGCATTCACATTTTTAATAATGTTGTTAGACGCATCAATGTTTTTAGCATTGCTACATGCATTTTAATTTAATGGAATCATAAAACTTATGTTGGGTTTAGTAGTGGGGGAACTACAGAGTGGTATTAGAGATGAAGGTTGTATCATGTTGAATGGTATTAGAGATGAAGGTTGAATTTCAAGGGGTCATGAGAAATCAGGGTCAAAACCCCTTAAAATTCAGTTTTTGTATTGATATTTTTTGTGCAAAGGTTTATTTGGGTAGTTAACTGGTCAAATACAGTCGTTGAATGGTTGATTTTTTACCAAGGAGCTAAGTATGTAGGTTCACGACAATCACAAGTTTGTGATTTCATGTTTTGGGAAAAATAACTAAGTGTCAAATTTTTTTCTATGGCTGATACAGAGAGTGTCGACGAAGAAAAGTATTTTGCTGAGAAACATATCGATGAGGAGAAAATATCTTTTGTCGTCGATAAAGAAGAGTGTGTCAGGGAGGAGAAAATATCTTTCATCGTTGATAAAGAAAGATATTTTGGTGCTAAAACATCGGTGAAGAAAGTCTCTTGGACACCAAAATGTGAACGAATAAATTATTTTGGACACCGAAACGTCGACAAGGAAAATTATTTTGGGTCTTGAAATGTCGGTGAGGAAAAGTATTTTGGATGCTCAAACATTGAGGAGGAAAAGTATTTTGAGCATTGAAATGTTGGCGAGGAAAAGTATTTTGGATGTTGAAACGTCAGTAAGGAAAAGTCTTTTGGATGTAAAAACTTTGATGAGGAGAATTATTTTGAGCTTTGAAATATCAGTGAGGAAAATAATTTTGGACATCAAAAGGTTGGATAAGAAAATAATTTCTAGTGCCAAAATTCTAGTGAGGAAAATCCTTTTGGGCATCGAAAATTTTGTGAGGAGAAAAGATCTTTGATCGCTGATAAAGGGCTTGTATTGAAAGGAGAGAAATATTTTTTATTGCTAATAAAGGACATATATCGACAAGAGAGAAACATATTTGATCGTTGATAAAGGAAAAGAGAGAAGAGAAAAATAGATAAAGAAAAGAGAGAAGAGAATAAAGATGAAAATAAGAGAAAGAGAGAAGAAGAGAAGCAAAGAAAGAAGAGGAAAATGAAGGAGTCAATAGAAAAGTTTACAAAAACAATATTTGCAGTTAGAAACTTGTTTTGGTAATAAAATGAGCATTTCAACTTAGAATCAGGTGAAATTTAAAGGGTATGTGGTTGCACTACTTTTATGCACGGGTTGTAAGACCCAAGGCTCAGTTTATCTAAGACCAACAAGACCCAACAAACATCGTCCCTTTCGACATCACCTGCTTGTGTAGATTAAGTATCAGTCGAGGTATTTATGGGGACTGCAAGAACCGGGATTATGAAATAGTAAGGGAATGGGAGGAAAAAATTCAATTCATTCTTCCTTATTATGTTGTTTGCATAACTCTATTATGTTTTGTTATTGACTTACTCATGGTTCAAATTTCTATACATATCATATTCCAGTTTATTGTATAGATTCATTATTGTCGTCATGAATCATTGCACCATTCTTAACTATCATATGAATCTATGCTACGACGCATGGAAATAGTATTCATCATCAAACATAGAAACATAGTCAACACAAGATTCCGCAAAATATCTTTATCATTCCTTTATTCATCCTTCTCAACCTTCAACTATTACATTCAATAGATATGGAATCAATATCCATCAGAATGTAACATAGCCTAATCTATCATAATCAAACTTCATCAGAATAATACCTAGTTGAACCAACTAACTGAAATGAACCCATAATATCCCAACCCGTTACATGTTTATATCAAAATCTAGGGTTAAAATCCCTAATCTATTCATCCCAAAAATATCCCATTATAATGCACGACCAACTTAGTTAATTGGTTGTTTGATGCCTTTCTTCTTCTTTTCATCCTTCAATTTTTTTTTGTTCTTCTATTTATGGAATGTCGGGCTATCATTCTCCTATTATGATTTCATTTCCTTTCTTTATTCTTCTGGATTTATTCTTTGAGTTGTGTTGTCTTGCTTTTGCTCACTTTCCTCCTTCTACACACTTTTCTATTGAATTCACCTCATCTACGCAATCTCTATCTTTCCTTCTTCCTCCATGCTCTTTCCATATACTTAGGATTTTCCTCAAAAATTTACCAAAACTACAAAATATGCTTTCAATATTGCCTGTCCAATAGGCCCCCAACACTCACCTATGGCTTTTCCCGAGCCACTCAGGATTTTTTCCTTCTATTCCATGTTGAAATGAAGTTTTGAGAGGTCTCCTTTTCCCCTTCTACCTCTTTGATGATTGTAGCCTCTATTGTTGTTATCTCCTTTTCTCCTTGCGCGATCAAGTTTGTAAGTTTGTCCTCTGCCTCCATTGTTTCTTGGTTGACCCTACCCTACACCATAGAAAAATCTCCAATTACCTTCACTTCCTATTCTTGCAGTGGGTCCAGTCTCTGTTCCATGATCTTTTGTTGCTCCCTCATTTTCTCCACTTCTACCTGTTCCTTACGTTGAGTCAGAATGGCTACCATGCATGCTACTGATGGTAGTGTAGTCTCCCTTTCTTCCGCATGTTGTGCCTGGTCTTGCATCTCTCTTATCTTGGCCTCTACGAACTTCGTCTCCAGATCTTCCATCAACTCTATCCACACTTTCATGTTCTGCTCACAATTTTTTGTGCATTCGCCCTCAATTTTATTAATGTTGGCAATTGTTGTGGTTGTCGTTCTCTTTCTGCCTTCATGCACCTATGGTGGCAATCATGGCATGCTCCTTGGCTTTAAATCTTCAATCTCTAATCAGAATCCCTTAATGGATTCATCGATCATATGCACTTGTTCCTCCATAGTCGCTTCAACTATAGGGGAACTTCTGGAATTTCTTTGTACAAATTTTGGATTGTTTCTTGGGTCATCTTCACCATGCTCCTAGCTTCATCCTTTTCCTTTAACACATTATTGGCTTTTGAAGTATCAGGGGTCATGTTTCCCATGGAAAAAACATCACTTCCACTGGGAAAAATAATTATGTTAAGCCTCTTGTTCTTGTAATCGTCTTCTCTTTTGATAACCCGTCAAGGTTTCTTGAGCCTAATACCATCCTTCTCTTTGCCTACGCCCCTTGGTAAGTCCTTCAAGTTTAGTTTGGGCATCGTATACAAAGCTAATTTTTGGGAAACTTCTCTTTCAGTGGGATCCTAATATGATTCCTTCTCATTTATTGTCATGAAGCATTCGTAACCCCCCAACCTGTTACCGAGTCTGTTGAAATCTACGTATAAATTTACGTTGCAAGAAATGCAAGCCCCTGCATTCGATACATTCTCAATGCATGAGTATTTTTCCCTAGAAAGCTCTAGAAATAGTTGTTCATTGGTAATTTCATGACCCACAAACTTGAGGCTAAAAACCTTTCCAAGAATATCTCCTTCCCTACTCAACCCGTAGGGGACCGATGGTACTGCTAGTGAATATTTCCCCATTCATCTTGGGTGATAGGTTCTTGACCTTGATTCTATTGTCCAGTTCACTCTTGTTCGCTCTTATTTCTATGAAATAATGATTTACACTTAACGATCTTCTTATGTTTTGGTGCTTTCGTGCTGACCATACATGTCCCATCCTTAACTAACTTTTCCAATCCACCACTGTGGTTGCTGAGTTGTTCCAGAATTGCATCTTGATAAAAAAATCCATTACATGATTTATCCCTTGTACTGTCGATATGTCGTGATTTCCGTTGGCTTTTCCCATTTAAGAATTATACAATTCTTTTATGACTTGTTACTCCCACTGTGTAACCATCATTTCCACACTTTAATTGTCTTAACATTCTTGTCATTTCCAAATTGCGCACTGGTTTATTGATGTTTTATTTGTACGCATCACATTCTCTCTTGTATGTATCTCATCTCCTAGTTTGGTACGGTGCTAAGATGTAGTACTGAGTTGATGTGTGATGAGAATTCATTCTGCACATGTTCTAATGCCTTGGTTTTTGAGCGCTTTTCTTTTCCCTATATCTACTTTTTATTTGTTTTTCCTTCTTTTTCTTTCCGACTATGATACAACTAATATAATATAGGTATTCTGACATGGCCCAAATTACTACGCATCCTTTCAGTTGTCTCAATAGAGTTTTATCTGACTTCCATTCACCATTCCTTCCAAGACTTCTCGAGTCAAGGTTTTCAACCGCACAACACTTGTCTGTGTTAGTTGCTGAATCACATAAGGTCCTAACCCGTGCATTTGAAACTTCCCTAGATGTTGAGTATACTTGTTTTCATAGAGTAGTACCAAATATTTGACTTGAAACTTCTTATGTTTATTGTGTCTATCATGCCAGGCCTTCTCTCTGGATTTCTGAACCTGCTAATGGAATCCTGCGAAAAGTTGATCCTCCTCAAACTGTACTAATTGTGCCAACCTCTCCTCTATTGCGCCAGTATCTGATAGCTCTATGATTGATGCAATGCGCATGATAGGAATAATAAACTCCATTGACATTACTTCTTCTTATCCATAGACGAACCTTAAAGGTGTCTATCCTGTCAACTTCTTACTTGTAGTTCTGTAAGACCATAATACTGCAGGAACTCTTAAGTCCCAGTCGTCTCTCGCTACATTGCAAATATTTGTCAATACATTCTCCAAAATCTTGTTAAACGCTTCCACAATT
>SNQJ01S0003652.1:527266-541607 GCA_010110895.2 Picea sitchensis | reverse complement strand
GAGGCACTGTTTGGCACAATTTTCGAGGCTCTTTTGGAGGATTTTTCTTGCTGTAGCATGGTTGTACAATATATTGGCACTGTTTTCGAGGTGTTGTTTTTATGGGTGGGCCGTACAATATTACAAATTTGGCACGCTTTTCCAGGCATACATTTGGAGGGAAAATTTGGGTGTTGTAAGTGGTTTTCTCTTGGATTTAAATGTATTGTTGTTGCTGATATATCTTTCCTGAATCTAATAAAATCTCTCTCTCTCTCTCTATGGGTTTCACCACATTGGGGTTTTCCCTGGCATTGCCTAAATTTATGAGTTTTTATGAGTTGAATGGTTGTTGTTCATTGTGTTTATTCCACTGCAAAAATGCTTAGCAATGTGTACTTCTACTTGTGGTAATATCTGAATATGGGTTTAGACATTTTCAGAGTTGATAAAAGAAAATTATCTCTAGGTTGCTAAGTGTATGACAAAATTTTTTATAACCTAAATTTGTCATTAATTTCTACATGGTATCAGATCTTGGGCTTTGAGTGACAACGATCAATGAGAATTTTGGGCAAGTTTGAAGGGGGGGAATCTGTTGTTTGTTTTACTTTGAATAGTGATAGGGAATATGACTGCATGCATTAGATTTTAGGATCAGATGGATGGCATTTCCAACTATTTGAAGTGGAAGGTACGGATGTCAGTTCATCTCAAGGAGAACAACATTTGGAACTATGTCAGTTCTGTTGTTATGGCTCCCATAATAGATCATGTTGCTTTGGATTTGCATGAAGTAAAGGAGGCCAAATCTCAAAGGATTATTGTTGCGTACATTTTTATGCTTCCTTCCACTCCATAAACTATACTTTTGCCTCCAAAACCATCCATTTTGCCTTCATATTATTCCATATTTTCCATAAAATAGCTTGTGCAAGGTACATTTATCATTCCTTAGCTTAAGAATTGAATTTTCGAATTTTTGGCATTAAAATTAAAAATTTATTAGAAATTACAGGATTTGACTAAATCCCGTAATTGCTCCTAGGTTCGTGTACTTGCAGAACAACTGGGCGAAATCTGAGACATGGGTCATGATCCTTGATGTACAAGGATGGATGAATACCTATCATCTTCGATATCTGAGCTTTCCAAGTGTCCGATCAACGTTGGTCAAACAGGGCCACTTTAGCAGAAAATACCCTGTTTTAGCATAAAATCATGGACAGTTTTAGATTTTCTTGGGATTTGTTCATATTTTATGGATATGAAGGGGGTATTCGACCTTCCTAGCATATTTTATGGATTTGATCATTATCTTTAGGAGGTTTCTTAGCATTATCAGTTTCAAAACACTTGTATAAATACTCCAAGACATGGACTAGTATGACAACCCTTATGTTAATGAAGAAAACTTTGAATTTGCAGTGTTGAGATCAGTTTTGTGTTTTGTTCTTGATGATGTCTATGAGATGATTATGTGAATGCTTCTGGAAGTTCCTTTTTAGCTGAGACGACTTAGGTGTACAAGTGAAGCACTGGAGGGCCCCCTTTGCCAAGCTAGTACACTTCTCCTTTTTCATTATTTTCAAGCAAAATTTTGGTATGAGCTTTAGTTCAGTTTACATTATGCTGTAGATAACACTGTTTCATTTTATTTGATCAAGTTATCTGGATGATGAATGTGGGAAATCAAAGAATGTGTCTCTTGTAAAAGAGTTTAGCCTTTTCAGACATTTATAAGCTTCTAGTTTAGTTTGAATGCTTACTGTTTTGAATACTTAAAACTAGTTGAATGTTTTTCTACTCTAATTGCTGATTAATGGTAAGAGATATATGAATACACCTTCTGTAAAGAAGATTAGAATTTCCTTTCATACTCAACACTTAAATTAGCTTCGATTTATTTCCATTGAAAGAACAAAAGTTATCTCTAAATCCATATATTTTGGATGTGCCTCTAAGTATTACAAACACCGGATTGACAATCAATTGCACTCTAATTTACATCAGTAGGTTGGAGCCTGACAATTATTATGGATGGGGTGAAGGACCACCTTATCCCACACTTGGATGAGAAGAAGACAACCAAAGAGACATGGGATGCACTTAAGAACTTATTTGAGGCAAAGAATGAAAAGTGGAAGATGGCCTTGAAGGATAAGCTGCATGTTACCAAGATGGGTAAGGGGGAGAGTGTGTCTTCTTATCTTACTTGGGTAGCTCAAGTGAAATATGAGTTGGCTACAGTTGGGGTGGTCATATAAGATTAAGAGTTGGTGAAGATAGCCTTGAAAGGATTCACCAATGAATGGGAAGTATTCGTGAAGTGTGTGGTGGGTCGTGAGCATCTTCTAGATTGGAGTAGACTGTGGGACAATTTCACTCAGGAGGAGATCTGGGAGGGATCTCATAGCAGTGGAAAAAAGGAAGACAAAGCTGAGGAGAATGTTTCTATTAATGCAAAGAACAAGAATAAAGGAAATTCTGGGAGGGACTTGAGTAAAGTCACATGTTACTGTTGTAATCAATTGGGGCACCTTGATTCTTAGTGTCTTGAGAAGAAGAAGAAGAGGAAGGAACATGAGGGGCCTGAGACAACTGCTACAACAACCATGGAGGACTTTTCTTCCAAGTATGATAAGGAATTTTCTTTGGTTACTCTAGTATCCAATGTCAGTAGTAGAGGATTTGGGGGTGATTTTAGATGGATTGTTGACAATGGAGCCTCTTGTCACATGACAAGAATCTGACAAACATTCCTTATTATCACAGAGACAGGTCCCTGCTGACTGGTGGAGAGTGAAGGAGATATGGAATGAGCTATAGGTGGATTTGGAAGGGTTAGATTCTAACTCGAGTATAGAGGATTCATGGAGCTTGATGGAGTTCTCTTTGTTCGAGGGTTGAGGGTTAACTTGCTATGAGTCTCAACCTTTGAAAATGATGGATATTGTAAATTTTTCAAGAGAGGACGTGTATTTATCTATAGGGAGGGAGTGGACCCAGTGGAACCACAACTGATTGGTGATCTGGTGGATAGGTTGTACATGTTGTGAGGACAACCTTCATGATATGATTCAACGTCAGATGAGGAGAAGGAGGCTCCTGAGACTGTAGTGGGCCCAAGGATTTAGTCTTGAATTTTGAGAGAAGAGAGGGACTTTCTTCTGAGCACCAATAGGAGGATCAGTTGGTGTGATCGAACCAATTCTCAGGGTGGAGTGGATTCTCCTAGGAGCTCAGGGTTCATGGTAGTTGTCAGGAGTAGATCTTCTGGTTCGAGTTCTATGCAGGTGTTGAGGATGGCTCCAGGTTCAAAGGGAGCTCCTACTGAGTACAGTGTGATGGGACCAGATGATGGAGATGGCAACGAGTACATCTCTCACTAAGATGGAGTGTTATCTTTTTAGCTCAGGAGGTACTCCACATGTGTGTCCTGTATGCAGAAGTAACCTTGTACCTACATTACTAGACACTTGACTTTGTAATGGGTTTTTATAAAGTTGTGATAAAGTGGTTATTTTATTAAAGTGAATTTTTAATAAATTGTACCTTCTAATATTAAAGTGACTTTATTTCATAAAGTGCACTTATGTTATAAAGTGAAAATGTACTTTAATATTTTTAGTGATTTATTTTGGAGGGAATGAATCATGACCCTTGATCTTGTNATAAAGTGGTTATTTTATTAAAGTGAATTTTTAATAAATTGTACCTTCTAATATTAAAGTGACTTTATTTCATAAAGTGCACTTATGTTATAAAGTGAAAATGTACTTTAATATTTTAAGTGATTTATTTTGGAGGGAATGAATCATGACTCTTGATCTTGTAAAGGAAAGATTAGATCTTGGCCATTATATCTATGGTTGGAGAAGGTGAAGGGTCGCTTTCAGATTATAAGGGAATGCATTGGGTAGTGTGCAAGACATTGAGAAGAGTTTGAGAGAGGAAAGAGGGTAGCAAGGAGGGCACATTTCCCAAGAGAGATTGGGAACATTTCCCAAGAGAGAAACTTATGTTTTGTGAATGTCATAATTTACTACTGTGTTGGAGGTCATATTGTATGGATCTGTACATTTCGTACAACAAGGGAAAGAGGGCACTAAAATTGAGGAGCTATTTGACACAGTTTTCGAGGCTATTTTGGAGGATTTTTCTTGCTGAAACAGGGTTGTACAGAGTTGGTTGTACAACAAATTGGCATTGTTTTCAAGGTGCTATTTTTATGGGTGGGTCGTACATCACTATGTAATTGGCATGCTTTTCAAGGCATAAATTTGGAGGGACAATTAGGGTGTTGTAAGTGGTTTTCTCTTGGCTGTAAATGTATTTCTGCTGTTGATATATCTTTCCTGAAGCTAATAAAATCTCTCTCTTTCTCTCTCTCTCTTTGGGTTTCCCCACATTGGGGTTTTCCCTGGCATTGCCTAAATTTGTGAGTTTTTCTGAGTCGAATAGTTTTTGTTCATTGTGTTTATTCCGCTGCAAAAATGCTTAGCAATGTGTATTTATGCTTATGGTAATTTCTAAATGTGGGTTTAGACATTTGAGAGTTCATAGAAGACAATTATCTCTAGTTGCTAAGTGTATGAAAAAACTTTTTATAAGCTGATTTTGTCATTAAATTTCTACATAAATAATGTGCCATGCAAACATGGAGAAGCTGTGTTTAGGATAAGGAAAAGCTTGTTCCCAAAATAGACAGAAAATAATACACATGGATCTGTGAGATAAATGAAAGAGAAGCCATCACAAGCCCTAAAACAATGAAATATCAAACAATAGGTGCACAAAACAAATATATTTAAACACTTAACCAAGACCATGATACTCCAAGAGAGATGTAATAGGAGAGATATGATGCTTAGGAAAAATAATCAATTACTAATGAATTGATATGATAATACACATGAGGCATGGGTTTTGTATCTATACGTAACTCATGAAGTGGGGTGCCTTCCCTCGCGAGGGCATTAATAAATGGCTAAATCAACCATAATGACCTAAAATATAATAAAATAGTGTTGACTATGTTGATTCTTAGCCATAAATGACCACAAGTGAAGATTACCATCATTTCAACATGTGTTAGCTTGCCACACACATGTTATGTAGACATGATTCACGACTCTTTACCATTTATATTTTTGTCTTTGTTGTTTATTTACTTTAGCACCATTTGATTATTTTTTCCAACATTGCTTGCTTTCCCAATGGATCATCTTCTTTAGATTTATTCGTTTTCCTACATTTATTTTCCTTGCAGTTGATCTTTTTCCTTCTAATTGCTTGTGAACATTTTCTTTACCGTGCATTCATTTTTCTTACCTAGTTTATTTTTCTCTTTCTTTCATGCTTAACCTGTTCTCATTTGACATGTATGCAACCATTGGTTCACTATACATGGAATGTTTCTCTTGGTGTTGGTACAAATTGTATCATGAATAGTTTGAAACGTCATGATAATCTTCCCTACAATAATTTTTAGAAGGTGCTCCAATATTGAACAATGGTTCATCGTTTCTTTTGCTACTTCCACATGATGGATTGTAAACCCATAAACACTCCTATTGTGTCGACTTTGAAGTTTCATGGTGACTTAGATTCAAACTTGGTAGATCCTTCAATGTATAGACAATTGATTGGATCCTTGATGTATCTAGTTAACACCAGGGCCAATATATGTTTTGTAGTGAACATCTTGAACCACTCATGGTTGAGCCGAGACTAACTCATTGGATAACTGCAAAACATGTGCTCCAATATCTGAAGGCAACGATACATTATGGTCTAATATATGTAGAATATGGTGAGTCGATGTTCCATAGATTCATTGGTTCTTGCCGGGTAGGGTATGTAGGTGACATGAAGGGTACTCTAGGATGTTGCTTTAGTTTAGGTTCAAGATTGATTTCTTAGTTTAGAAATAAGGAAACATGAATGAAATTGAGTTCAATAGGGGTAGATGGAAATCATTTGGCTTTAAAAACTAATTGCAGAGCTATGAGGTGAGATTTTGGAGCCTACTGTGATCTACTGTGGTAATTAGAGTTTTAACAAAGTCTCTAAGAATCTAGTATTTCTTTACTACTCCAAGCAAATTGACATCATATACCATTTTCTCAGGGACATGTACCAGGAAGGAGAAGTAACTCTATAGTATATTTAGATAGATCAACAAGTTGTAGATATCTTGATGAAGTCCCTGTAAAGGGGAAGTTCGATATGTTCAGGGAGAGACTTGGATTGGTGGAGAACACTTTCCACAGTAAGGAGTATTAGAGAGTGTACCTCAGATAGTCTTCTACAACATTGTCCACACGTGTGGTTGATATGTGCACTTTTCTGTTACAACAACATCACACAAATAACAAATTCATACAACACTGATTTCTTTTCTCTATGGTGATATATAGATGAGGGCACAATATTGAAGAAGGATAGAGTGTGCATCACTAATTTTAGGCTTCCAAGAGTGAGGTTGCATGGAAGCATGCATGTGCCAACTATAAATAGGATTAATTTCACCCTCAATATTCAATTTTGAAGATAGAATTTTTTTGTAAGTTTAGATAAAGTCTCAATTTTAGTTACAAGCTTCTTTCCTAATTTTGAGTTTATCTGTTAGATAGGGTACAAATCCAAAGGGAATATGAGTTTATTCCTTGGAGCACTTCCTCTAGTCTCATGGAAATCTCGAGATCTAAGTGATAGGTTTATTTTCATAAGACCTAAGCATGCCCTTCTCAATTTTCTAAGAAAAAGGTTGGGGTATGGATCTATGATCAATATTTTTACTTCAATGATAAGATATTCATTGTTTTCTTGTAGAAGATTTTCATTTTCAGAAGTAATGAAAAGTAGTAAGAGGTTTTGATAGTCAATTTATTGTGTTTTTGATACATATTTTCTATAGTATGTGTTTACAGATTCAATCATTAATTATAGAGTGCAATTTTGAGTGGCTTCAAGTTTTCTAGTTTTTTGTTTCTTGTAGGAATTCTTTTAGAGYGMAAAATCTATTTACCATGGTTTAGAAAATCTAACATACCTTCATGGAGAATTAATCAGGGTTCTCATCCTTTTTCCCTTGTTCACGGATAGAATCCCAACTTCCTTGCACCATGCCAAGCTACTCCTGTTAAAATTTAAGAGTAAAAACAATAGGGTAACTAGAAACATAATTTTTTTATAATTTTCAAATCATTATCTACTGACAATTTGACTAGTAAAACATTTAACAAATTCTGATGCATAACCTACCAACAATAGTTAGTAAATAGCATACGCAACTCAAATCTAAGTATTACCATAACTATAGAAAAGAACAAATGTACCAGGTGACCTATTGTTTCCTTCCTTCAGTGTATGCTCAGAAAAAATTAGTAAATCATGGATCAAACCCTCGAGGTAGATCTCCTCATGGACATAGGAACAATACCAAGAAGGACTATTAGGTTAGGAAATCAAAACATCAAAAATAAACAAGCTAGAAAACTAAAACAACAAGCTGAAAACTGCAGTCCAAGCCACTGTCAAATATTAAGGCTAAACATAAATCACTGTCCAACCTAGGGCTGGAAAAAATAAAACACCTTCAACACAAAAACATAGATGCCCACTTCAAAACATAGACAAGTACCAACAATCCAAGATCAACCTCATAAAAACATTCACAAGGCATAAATACCAAAATGGCCTACTAGAATAAGCATGGTGGTTGGCTGGGGTGAGCAAGGTGGCACTGTTAAACCAACAACAGATAAGAAAAATCAAGAGGCAGGCATGGAGGAACTCCACCAGGTCAGCGAAAATCTCTAACAATCATCACTGGCAGAGATACACCCACGACAAACATGAATGGACATAAAAATGCCAACGACAAGCTTCAAAATGAAGAAGTAAACCCACGACAGGCTGGTATGGACAGAGATAGGCCAACGCCAAGCTTAAACAAAGATGACTAGCAGGGATAGACCCATGATAGGTTGGTACATGCAAGAGATATCTGAGAAAAACCCTTGTAAACCTATTCAAAAAGGATGCAAAAAAACCTCAGTCTCAATGTCATCTTGGAGGAGAAAATATCATATGATCAAGTGTGTCAAGTGAGGGAGAGGCCACTCCTTTATATATTTTTAGGTAGGTGAAATAGGGTTAACATAGTAGTCCACTTGACATAGCTTTAGGGTTAGGTTAACCCCTTAAAAAAAATTATTTCACCAATTAAAACATCAAGTGGTAAAGTAAAAATAAATAAATCAAGTCGATGAGGTGGGTTTCAAGATCAAGGCGACCACCTTTCATTATGAAAAGGTAAAATCTAAACCAACACATAATCATAAATTTAGAAGGGTAATAACTCAAACAAAGGGTTTCATCAATAAACAATAAGACAAAGTCAAAAGTCAAGTCCTTCTTTAGTGGCATTTTTTCCACATGAATCCCATGATATAATTTATAAGATTTTTATCACCCTAACATACGTGGAAGGCTAATGGCGTGATCATGCCTTTCTTCTTTACTTCTCCTAGGTCATATGGACTATCCCGGGAGATAATATGGTCACACATCATCTCAACTTGGTACTTAAACCAAGAATCTTCCTGGTCCTAGACTAGGATACCCAGGACACATCTAGGGGCCCTGAAATATAAATAGGGGCTTAACCACCAAGGATAAATCCCAGTGCTAAGCAAGGATTACCTAGAACACATCCAGGGGCCCTGGAACACATCTAGGGACTTATATCATCAAACCGCTTGGTCCTTGACCAAGAACCCCATAAATACACTGGGGGGCCAACTAGGGTATTTTTCCATGGCTCTAACTGCTTTGTCCTCGACTAAGAACCCAAAGAGTGTACTCGGGGCCATAGATCACAACTAGGTTCTTTGCAAGAGAGGAATTCTCAACAACACCAAGCTTGTCTTGAAAGTACACAAACTTTGTGAACGATAAGGGATTTATCTGCAATTTGTTCCATAGTCAGAATATACTGAATACTGAGAATGTTCTTCTGCACCATGTCCCAGACATAGTGATATCTCATCTCAATTTGTTTCGATCTATCATGAAACAATTGATTTTTGGAGAGCTTTATACAACTATGGTTATCACAATGAATTACTGTGGGTTCTAGCTTAGTACTGAACAACTATGAGAGTAGCTTTCTGAGCCACACTGCTTCTTGTTGAAATACTGTAACTGCAAAGAGTATTCTATTTATTATTGATTTATTATTAATCAGATCAATCCCCTTTTGTGGATTGATCATGTCAGGCTTTGTAAATGACCAAATCCCCTTTTGTGGATTCGTCAAACCCTAATTATATCATGCTAATTAAGAAGTCACCCCCAGGCCTAATTAAAGTGGTTTTATCCACTAAGTGAAGAGGTTGAATTTGGCTAGCGAAGAGACACCTCCCTAGTGCCTTCCAACCAATATAAATAAGAGAGGCTAACGCCTCATTAACACACTCACTTAGCTCACTCATCTAGTGCGCAAGTTTGAAGGAAGCTGCAGTTGCTAGTTTCTGGAAGAAGGAAGAGAGAGGCACATTGCTCAGTGTTGGACATTCTCTAGTGTTTTGGTTTATTGTCTTGGCATTGTATTGGCTATATATATTAAGGAAGTTTTTGTTGGGTTTTCTGATCCCCCATGAGGGTTTCCCAGGATAAATGATGTGTATCTTGTGATTGTGTTTCTCTCAATGATCCTTCATATGCTATTATTTTCTAGTAAATTGAAAAGAAACTTAATAGATTCTCTAAAATTAACATGGTATCAGAGCTAAGCTGAAGAGAACACCTTTCACTAGATTTAGAGATTTTTGTTGAAGAGGAATTTCGACCTAAAAACTTCTAGGGAAGTGCACCCTAGCCCAACGGACTCATTCACAGCTTGAGCACACTTTTTCAGTGGACAAAACTCCCAAAAAGTGAAACCCTAGTTTTCACTAGTACTAGAAAACCAGGAAACCAGAACCAATACCAGAAGTACTAGTCCAGATTTGTGAAAGCTCAGTTTCAAGGGGTAAAATTTAGATTTTCAAAAAACTAATTGCACGAGGCTACTCGCCTCAGCCAAGCGCACCTCCTGGAAAGTTCAGATCTAAATTCTGAGCACTTTCATTTTTTGGTCATTTTCCCGGCTCCAGGTCACGATGTCTGCAAGCATCAAGCTTGTTGACAAGTTGTAAGGTGTGAATAAATTCTGTGCCTAGAAGTATAGGATTTCACTCATTCTTGAGGAGAATGACCTACCAATATTCATCAAAGAAAATGTACCAGAACCCGCAGATGCTACAACTAAAGCAAAGTACTAGAAGGACATGGTTCGAGCCAAAAGAATCATTGCAGACTCTATCAAAGATCACTTGATCCCTCAGGTATCATCTAAAGATACCATAAAACAAATGTTTGATTCCCTAACCATATTGTATGAAGGAAGAAACATTAACCGAAAGATGAACTTGAGAACTCAACTCAAGAATACAAAGATGGAGAAATGAGAACCAATTCAAGAATATTTCTCTAGAATATCTCAATTCAAGAAATAAATAGAAGAAATTGGAGATACCTTAGATGAATATGAACTCATAATGAAAGATATTTATGGTCTCACAAGACCTTGGGATGCATTCCTCCAAACCATTTTTGCCAGAAAGGAGAAACTGCAATTTGACAGTCTTTGGGAAGAATGTGTTCAAGAAGAAGTAAGAGTAGCTAACCGAGAAGAAATACTATTAAGGGATGAAAATCAAGCCCTAGATGCTCATGATAAAGGACAAAATATAAGGTCTCACTTCAAGAAGGAGACCCATCGTAATTAGTAATCTCACTCCCCAAATAGATTCATCCATAAAGAATCTCACCCTCCAAGGAGATTCCATAAGTTTCAAAAAGGTCAAAGAAGAGAAAATGATTTCTCATCCTACCAATGTTACCATTGTGACAATATGGGATATATTTCTAAGAATTGTCCATCTAGAAGAGAATAATACAATAATAGAAACAAAATTCACCATGCCCATACAATTGAATATGAAGAGCCACCCACAAAGATGATTAAAAAAAAGATTGAATACTATGTCTTAATCTCTACCCTCTCGGGATCAATGTCACCTGGTGAGGATACTTGGCTCATAGGCAATGGTGCTTTCAAGCACATGGCAGGTCATAGAGACATTCTCTCTAGCCTTACATAAAATAACTTTCCTCGGAAAGTTACACTTGGAGATGATTACCAGTACCCTATCAAAGGAGTGGGAGAGTCCAATTACAAACTTTATTCAGGGACCCCAATGAAGATAAAGGATGCACTATATGTACCAGGTTTGACGAAGAATTTTATTTCTATCTAAGCTTTAAATAAGAAATGGTTCAAGGTTGTATTCATAGATGATGAAGTCCTTATGTGGCCTAAAGGACAAAACCATAGAAGATGCAATCGTTAATGGAACAAAATAAGGTGGCCTATACAAATTAAAAGGTCACTCAGATGCAACCTTGATTCACTCCACTGAGAGTCTGTGTGAAATTTGTCATAAAAGAATATCTCACATCAACTACAAGGCCTTACCATATGTAAGCAAGGCAGTTACAGGTTTGCCAGATTTCAAGGTTGACCATGAAGGTCTATGCAAGGGATTTTCACAAGGAAAGAAAAATCAAGATTCTCATGTCAGATAATGGAGGAGAATACACCTCAAAAGAGTTTGTAAGATTTTGCAGATATGTTGGGATTAATACAAAGCTCACCACTCCCTACAATCCTCAAAAAAATGGTGTAGCAGAAAGAAAGAACATAACTATAATGGAAGCAGTGAAGACTATGATCCATGATCAAGATCTTCCAATGCACTTATGGGCAGAAGCAACAAGAACAACAATGCATGTACAAAACAGATTATCCCATAGTGCACTTGGGTTCAAAACCCCTGAATAAATGTTCTCCATAAAGAAGCTAGAAGTAAGCATCTCAAAATATTTGGTTGTCCAGTGTTTGTACCCATTCCGAAAGAGAAGAGAACCAAGATTGACCCTTCAGGAAAGAAGGGAATATTTGTTGGATACTTTGAGGTCTCTAAGGCCTTCAGAATTTACATACAAGGGTACCATCATATTGAGATCAATATAGATGTAATATTTGATGAATATGCAACACTTAAGAAATCAAGGAGATTCCAACTTGAAGAAGTATACGAAGAAGAACCTCTAGCTCCCAGAGTTGCAGAACCAGTGAGGGAAGTCACAATTTCCTCCGATGAGGAGATTCCATAGGATAATTACATGATAGAATCTCAAGAACCTCCCCAAATGATGATGTCTCACAAGAGAAATCCATCTTGGGCAAGGGAAATAATTCAATATCAAGAGAAGTATGGTGCCCCAGAAGGAACCGTGACAAAAGTCAAGAAACCTATGCCATTATCCAGTTATATAGCTTTGATGTGTGTTCTCATAGAGAAGGAACCTACTTGATTTGAAGAAGCCATTAAGAAGAAAGAACGGGCATATGCCATGGAAGAAGAATACTAATCCATTATAAAGAATGATGTGTGGGAAATAGTTCCCATACTGAAGAGAAAAGATGTGGTATCTTCCAAATGGATATACAAGATAAAATATGTTGCTGATGGAAGTATTGAGAAATAAAAAGCAAGGTTTTTATCTCATTGCTTTTCTCAAAAGGAATGCATTGATTATGAAGAGATGTTTTCTCCTGTATCTAGATACACTTCTATCAGAACCATCATAGCCCTTGCAACTAAGATGAAGTGGAAGTTACACTGATGGATGTGAAAACAACATTTTTGAATGGTGACATTGAAGAAGAAGTGTATATAGAACAACCCCAAGGGTTTGAAGTTGAATACATACAGACTCATGTATGTAGGTTGAAGAAGGCTCTGTATGGATTGAAGCAAGCTCTTAGAGCTTGGTATGGAAGAATTGATAGTTTCCTGACGAGCTTGGGCTTTACCAAGAGTAAAGATGACTCTAACCTTTACTTCAAGGGTATGAGTGATGAGCCAATTATATTGATGTTGTATGTGGATGACTTATTCTTGATTGGAGAAGAAAATCTCATCACTGATTGTAACAAGAAGCTCACTATAGAATTTGAGATGAAATACCTAGGCCTAACGCACTATTTATTAGGCCTTTAGGTTTGGCAAAGCCCAGAGAAGATCTTCCTTAACCAAGGGAAGTATGCAATTGAAATACTAAAGAGGTTTGATCTGTTGGAGTGTAAATCCATGAATACACCCATGGAAACAAAGTTGAAGCTCCATGGAATATCAAGACTTCAGACTGATTGGTTATATCGATTCAGACTGGGATGGAAGTGTTTCTAATAGAAAGAGCACATCAGGATGTTGTTTCAGTCTGGGGTCATCCATGACTTCACGGCAGAGTAGGAAGAAATCTAGTATTGCTCTCAGCACAACATAAGTAGAGTATATTGTTGCATGTTCTGCCAGTTGTGAAGCCATATGGCTACGAAATTTGTTGACATGTCTATTTGATCTGGAGATGGAAGCAACCATGATTCTATGTGAGAACTAGATCTGCATAAAGATGAAAGAGAACCCTGTGTTCCATGACAAGTCGAAGCACATAGAAATCCGGTATCACTACATTCGTGATATGGTACAGAGGGGAGCCATAAAGCTCCAATATGTTGGCACAGATGAGCAGGTTGTATATGTGTTGACCAAGCCTCTATCTTGTGTAAATTTTGAGCACTTTCGAGACAATATTGGTATAGTCTGAAAGAACCTCCCTCGAAAGGGGGAGTGATGCTGATGACACTATGGTATCCTGACCAACAGCGTGTAGCTCAGTTAGGATTTTATATCTTGGAGGATTGATCATCCCTATACAGATCCCGAAGGTCCGGAAAGGATGGTCTGTCAGAGTACCTGTGCATGTATATGTTAGATGTGGTTAGTAGTGGTAGCTCCATTAGGATTTTTATAATACTAGGTAATATTATGATTCTTGGGAAAATCCCGAAGGTTCAGTAAGGACGGTCTATCAGAGTACCACCTGGTAGCTCTGTTAGGATTTTATATCCTAGGGAATGTTATGATTCCTGGGAAGATCCTTAGGGACTATCATAGTACCAAAAAATGTTGTAACACCCGCCTCATTCTATTGCCCCATGATGATGATGATGTTGCTCCAGCTTGTTGAAATTATTAATACAACTGAGAGGGGGGGGTGAATCAGTTGTCTTTGAGCTTAAGCAATTTTGAGTCTGTTAAAACATTCTTAATCTTCCTTCAAGTGATCATCAACATTATACAGTATATGGACAGTAAAAGAAAAAATCATCAATCACACA